>CM025851.1:5639444-5949050 GCA_003952965.2 Morella rubra | reverse complement strand
GGATCCTCATAATGTAGTGCTGTAATACTTGGATCGATAAGTTTATCCCGAGATAATGCGTGGTTGCTCTGTGCTGAAATTTGATGTTCTTGACTGGATCAGGTTGATGGGTTTGATAGCCTAATGACCATTGGGGGCCATATGAAGAAGAATTGGATGGTGGTGCCGTTGGGGTAGGAAAATGGACAAGTTGGCAACGAAATTGCTGTTCTCTAATTTGAGGTCGCCATGATCAAAGACTTGTAACACAGGAGTGGAGTGGGAAGATATAGCTGGTCCTGTTGAGAGCTTAGAATCCAATTAGGGTTTGCATTGAAAGAGAATAAACCTTCTTCAGAATTGCCATGATAGCGCATATCAGGAAATATTGCTGGAGGAACATCTTGAGAGATGAGCTTTTTCTTTATGCTCGAATTCCAAAAGTTCTTCACTTCATTATCTGTTCTTCCTGGTAGGTGCTTGGCTATCTGAGCCCACCTGTCCAAAAATGTTCCCTCTTGCATGAAAAGCTTCATAATCGATAATATCCATGTTCAAGGTGATGACAAGATAACATATAATGACAAAAAGATCTAAAGAGAGTAGGAAGACGATGTGTAGGGCTACCTGTTCCCTAGAAGGCTATGGAGTTCAATTATGAGTGCCGCTTCTTCGGGAGAGAAACTTCCACGTTTTAAGTCGGGTCTGAGATAATTGATCCATCGTAGTCTGCAGCTTTTTCCACATCTCTGTAGGCCTGCATCATCAAAACAATAGGACAAAAAAGCCAAAAGGAAAGACAAGAACAGCGGAAATTTGAGAGATAGTAATTGGATGGGTTTACCTACAATCTAGAGGAAGCTTAAATATACATAATGAAAGCTAGGGCAACTGAAATGAACATGAGAGAGAAAGAGAGAGTAATTCAAATGTTACCAGCAAGTTTTGGTACCGAGCTCCAGCAGCCATGGCCATAGGCTGAAATGTAATTGATGAGTTTCTCATCTTCTTCCGGTGACCATAGCCCCCTCTTCACCTTCTGCTTGTTGCAGCATGAGTGATGGCCCATCCTCTTCTTGTTCTCTCTTTCTAACAGCAGTACTGTTGCAGCCAACGGGAAAACCAAGGAGAGAATTTGATTATTTAGTTAATTAATAAAATCACGAGTACTTGAGAGATAAAAGGAAAATAGAGAAAGGTGGCGCTAGCTCTAAGCCCTAGAAGAGGTTCCAAAAAGGAAAAATGTCAAAAAGAAGAGAGCAGAGATAGTGGTGAGATGGAAGTGATTCGAGTTATACACTGAGGCCAAGAATTTAATGATGGAGCTGTACCGCGGTGGCCCAGTTAGGGTTTGTAGCAAAGGGCTAAAACTTGCAGTATCCTCTGTAAGAGCTGTATTGCTTATAATGGATGCTTCTTCGTTTTACCCTGCAGGTATATGTACTGGCTTGAAGTTGTGTCACACATGCATATAGGGCAGTGGGTCCACATGTGTTTGACAGGTCCCACTTGGACATATCTACGATTCTTGATCAAGAAAACTAGTTCTGTATGCAATGTGATCGTACGTGGACGGTTCACCCTCTAGCTTGGACTTTCTGAGGACGACAACGATGGATTTAATGAAAGACGAGCCCAGCCGATCATGATCTGCTGTAATTGCAGCGAAGTACTGGTGGTTTAATATTCGAACTTGATTGGACATTGATGAACTGGAAAATTACCTGGCCCTTTGTCCTTTATGTGGAAAATAGGATTCAAGCACTAGCTCTAATTGTTAGACTCGATTTTTTTTCCCGGGAAATAATTTGCTCGAAGCTAGCTAGATACGAAGGAATAATGGGGTAAATATCTCCTCTGTGATCATGCTTGTTACACAAGGTTTTAATGTGCCAATTATTAGGAGTTCAGAAATGCATGGCTGCCCCAATACGTCAAGTACGCATGGCGGCAGGACATGAAATATATATATGTTAAACAAAGAACATGATATATATAACGGTGTTGGAGAAGGTGGAAATTACTCCTCCACTTTCGATCAGTATATTCTTTTCAACAAAGTGCATGGTCCTTCATGATCGTGAGATATGAAATCGCAACCCTCTTCTTACCTTTTGTTAATATTCTCACCGACAGATCATGATCTTGATTTGATATATATAAATACATATTCTTCCCGTACTGATTGGTGCTCGTGATGTCCTATCAGGCGAAGCAAATAAGGTACAAGAAAGTAAGGGAATATGGTTTGAAAAATGTCTCTCCTTTCTCGAGTACTATTGAAAAAGAACAACCTGGAATTTGAAAACATTTGGGATCGGCCGGTTGAATGTTCTTCATTTAAAATGCTTTTTCTGGACTTGTTTGAAGCAAATATTAATTACTTCTACCTCAGCGTTTTACGTACACTCAAAACACGCATCTGTTGGAGAACAAAATGAGAAAAAAAAAATGCCGTTTACTCCTTTTTCTCCTAGAATTTTCGTGAGGAAAAGCTTGCAGGTGGCAACTGCCAGTCATATTATAGAGCGAAACGATCAATGGTCATCAAATGATTGTATTTGACTTCCATGACTTATAAAATCATCAGATTAAAGACAATGAAAAAAAGTCTGATATGATTAAATCAGACGCATATATATAGCTTTTCAAAGAAGGAAAACAAACATATTAATTACATTTCCATGGAGGAAAGGAGGGGAAAAAAATTAGTGAAATTAGCTGAAAAATGTTTCCAACTCGTTGTAAATTTGTAATAGATGATGATGTAACGATCATGATATTGTTGACATGAATAGAAGATATTTCTCTACTTATAAGGTCTTCATGACCATTAGGATGACGGAGAAAGTAAGACAAATAATAATGGATATGTGTACGAAAAATCTCTAATTATTAATGATCACATAATTGCCTGATAGATGTTTCTATAGGGGGAAAACGTGATGGTGTAGCTATATCATTCACGTAACTTGTAAGGGTTCTAATTTTGCTACTCTACATTAATTGCTTGATTTGGAAGCATTTGTAGTGCCTAGTAATTGGGATAAGAATAATGATAATTAATGAAGATAGATGAAAGCGACTATCAATTATGACTCAATCGAACATTCATGAGCATGGTAATGATATTGTTGATCCCCAAATGAAGCTTTTGGCTTTGGCATTTGTTTTAGCCTCAAGGCCAAGTATTTAAACTATTCACATTACTCAATTTCAGTCTTCTATTTCGAAATATAGATCACAATGGAAAACAAGGTAAGATGGATTTTCTTGCATTGTGGAGAAGAGTAAAGACCCTTCTGGATGTTTTTTTGAGAATAATATAAGGGACCTGAAAATGAATTCCGATAAGGACTCTAGAAAATTATATTATTGGAGCTCTTGTAGCCCAAAAAAATAGGCTGAGAAATCGAGATATTAGCCAAAGAAAAAGGTAGAAAAAAAAGTGGCGTAACTTTCGTCAAAAAAATACCCGCGGGTCTTTTCTTTTGCTTTTCTTTTTGTCTCGGGGGTCCAACCAGAGAATCTTCTGTAAAAAAAGATGATTTTTTTTTCTTCTCTAGAGTATTCTCCATAAAAGAGAAGGTCCCAACCATGTGGTAATTAAATAGGAACAAATTGAATTCGTACCTTCTTTTTTTCTTTCCTTTTCAATCTCGCCGTCCCGTGTTATCTGTTTCATCTCATATAATTGTGCCGAGGTCTTCATCTGTCACGTTTTACAACGTTGATCATACCTCAGCACCAACAACAAACAGTGGAAGCATTTTGTCTTTTCTTCCTGTTATGAAAATTCCCAATCGCTGGAAGAGCAGACAAATCAAATGCTAGCTCCTTTAAAAGGATCACTACAAGTGGCAGAGATTATGAAAAATAAAATAATATTATGTATTTATTTTTATTTTTATATTATATGCTTTACTATACACAAAATGTAAAAAAGTTTATATAAATACAATTCAGATTACCAAAAATATTTTCCACGATTTTTTTTAAAAAAATTAAAAATATATAGCACAAGTTTATATTAATTAAAAATTGAGTATGCTGTAAAGAAATTGTAGAGATAATACAAAAGTAGATATAAATAAAAAAGAGTTTAAAAATATTAAAAGAGAAGAAAAAAACTCATATTCTCTATTTTTAAAATGAATAAATATTTTAATTTTTATAGCCTTTTACTATTCAAAAGTTAGAGTTTAAAAAAAAATCTAGATTTTTGAAGATTTATGTTGAATCTCGAATTTTTTTAGTCATATCAAATGTGTTTTTGAATTTTTTCCAAACTAAAAGTGATAGATTATTGTGAAATATTCAATGTCAAAATTTGTATTTCAAATTCATGAGAGGCTAAAAAATGGCTTGAGGGGACATTTTTGAATTTTTTTTTTTTTTTGGGGTAGGGGGGTGGCAAGAATATATTTTGTTAAAAAATAGCATATGGGCGTAGGGGGAGGAAGCGATTTTCAAAATCTTTGGGAGTGCCGTGGCCCCTGGCCCTCCTTCCTCCGCCACTAACCACTATGGATGGTGAATTACCAAGGGAGGGGATCGACATTGCTAGATCGATCGCCTTTGTTGTGAATCTCTGCCGAACAAGAAATATACCACAAATTTATAAGTTCTTCGAAGGATCAATAACTCCAACGTCGTGTCTCAACTGATCTCTAAGAAGAAAATTTTGTCAAAGTTGTGACTTGTTTTCTCTTTGGTTTTTCATTAGATTTGTCTGTATATGTGCCAAAACCCCAAATATATTGCTTTCGATTTGAAAAATATGGAGCAAAACAAGCTGCTTTAGTGTGAAAAGCATCGTGTTAAGGACTAATTCCATCATTATAATTGGGAATGAAAACGACCATTTCGACGTAGCAAACACCTGCAGCTAGAGGGCATTGTAAACATGTTCACAAAGCAATAATAATTCAGCAGTAGGGTATTATATGGGGACAAGGTGGCGAACATGATCGAGAGCAAGTAGCTACCCTTTCTTTTTATGGGCCAGTAGATAATTAGAAACAATGAAAAGCAATCCCCAAAACAAAAGTACACATGCCTTGGTATTCTGTTCAAGATTCCCGGTAAAAAGAGTCCTTTTAATACTCAATTGTTGTTGTCAAATCTTGGTTGGCTAGCTAGGTATTCTTCTGGTGAACATTTACAAGTAAACCAACTGGGAATTATATATATATATAATATTGCTTTGTAATAAGATGCTAAGTTGGAGATCCTCGTCTTACTATAGTTTATGACTTTATGCTGATATGATTGGAAACCCCACTTATAATACTCATAAAGTCAATCTATTAATCATATTTCCGTGTGGCATGAAAAAATTAAAGCTTCTTCCTAAGAACAAACTTCGTTATAACTATCTTTGTTAAGAGTACATGTTGTTAGAGATAATTTCATTATTAATCTATAAGATTTGATATGATATTATTACGATATCATAGGTTCGGTTTTAATCTAAGATATTGTCAAGATCTTTAACTTGTAATTTGTATGAGCTCATAATACAAAACATAGCCATAAAAGACTTTTACAGTAGATATAGGTTTTCTACATCGAATCACTTAAATCTCTATCTCTAGTTACTATTTCTCTACTTTCTCGGTCTTATTCTTCTTCAATTATGCATTGCGTTTATATTTTATTTTATATTCTATACATGTATTTACAACGAGGATATGTTAAAAAAACATTGTTGCCATAAACAGTCACAATGTAACAACCTTTAATTATGCAAGTCCTTTCCTAGATTGTGACTATTAACTCAATGGAATTCCTCAACAGAAGCAATTTCAGAAAACCTTAAAGCAAATGCTTTCCCTGTGGTGAAACAGGCTGCCAAGCATATTCACGGTTTCATGTCATTTGTTGCTTCTGAAAGGAAAAGTAGGAGTTTGGAATTGCTTATGATGGAAGAAACGGAACCAAACAAGATTCTTGACTTTTTGTTCGCACATGCTACAATTAATAGCACCGAACTCTTTTGCTTTATTTGTTGAGCCATCAAAGGACACTGGCTGTATGTGTTTTTTGTTTTTTCCCTACTTATTGAAGAATCAGAATAAATACATGAAAGAATGGCCAGCTTATTTTATTTGTCTTTTCTCCAAGTCGATTCATAATTTTGGTATGGGTCCCTTTCATCAGTCAAATTTTAAGGCCATGCTTTTTTTTTCCCTCTAATTTTCTAATTTCTCTAATTTTCCCTTTACTCTCTCTTTCTTCTTCCTTGACAAGATGCATAAAATATATATATATATATATATATATATATATATATATATATGCAACCAAAGCACGTGTTTATATTTAAATATATAAACGCAGAAAAGAAAGTCCCACAATATCATTCAGATGGATCATCAGCAAGAAAAGTTAATGAAAGACATGCTGAAATGAATTGAGCTCTTAGGAATCAATTATAATTGACTATCATGTCCAATAATATGAAACATTTTGGCTATTTGCGAGAGAAAAGTAAGAAGAAAAATAATACAACGTGTCCCACGGGAGAAAAAGAGAGAGAAATATATATTATATACACGAGAATAGCCAACTGTCCCCACCCTGCCTTCCTTCTCTTCATGGCAACCCCCCATGAAAGAAACATCACATATTTACTCCAAATTGAAGAAAGCATCCCATTCCTTTTCTTTCCTTCATTTCAGAATCCCATCAATGTTGACATCCAACAATTTTTACAGTTTTTGGTGGCATCCTGATTTCTTGCCTTTGTTGGCGCATAAACCTCCCCCACGTGTAAAGTCTGCGAATCGATGATGATCATCCATGTCCTTTCTCGAGCACGCAGGACATGCAGTGGAGAGAAGTCAAACTTTCAACTTATCTACGTTGTACTCCAAAAGGTCTGATCTCAGAAATTATAATGAAGTCTCTGATCAGTTCTGAAATCGACTCATGAACCAGAGATCCATTGTGTTGTCTATTTGCGCAGCTGCTTATGTTACTTTTCTGAGACGTTTCATTATTTCTGGTCGATCTCTTCTCTTCTAATTGCATGGAGATGGAAATGACTTAAGCGATTCAAAATACCCCAATGAGAAAGAGGATGAGGGTGATGCAGAAATGTGGTCCAGCTTCCAGCTACCATAAATGCCGGGACCATATAGATTCTCCAAATCACCACAACCACAACCGATTCGAGTGTTGAGAATCTTTGCTAGTTAATGTTACTGCAAGCTGCTCAATCTTGTTTCCAAAGTGGGGCAAGGAATGTTTCACAAAAGTTGATCGGCGCTCCTTGCATGATTAAAAAGCGAGTGATTATAGTACTGGTCCTGATTCCTGAAATAGCTTTTATAGCATATTTCTAGGTTAATCATATCGCTTAAGCTAAGTGGATCGATGTCTCTTCAACAGAAGCTCTGTTGAATTTCAGAGCAAATCCATAACTAAAATTGGTCCGGTTGAAGGATTAGAACAGGATGTAAAGTCTTCACATCATATGGTAAGGATCTTCAATCTAGAGTGATAAGTGTATATATGTTTTGTGTGGGGTCCTGGGGATATGATTATAAGCTCCTGTTGTCCTTGCCAAGGATCATAAATACTTTGTCAGGGCCAGAAAATTTTGAGCCAGAGGTTTGATGCTACTGCCATACATGAGAATCAAAAAAAGCTTCAACCTGGACATGAAAAAGTATTATCTTAAAGCAATTAAAAGTACATCAACTTCTTCATACAATTGCCATCGGTAAGACTATTTCTTTGTTGATTAAAAACTGTGGAACTGAGCATCCCACTAGTAGCTGATTGACTGTCTTGTCTTACCCTTTAATTGATTGTCTTCTAGTTGAAACAAATTAACATTTGAAATGGATGCAACAAAGACTAGGGACCAACAAACTATTTGACCCTTTTGGTTTTTTTTTCCTTCTAGTGAACAAACTATGACTGAAAAGCAACTTATTAAGGTATTTTGTTATAAACAATCTGGGCCATTAAAGCCCAGACTCCAGTGTTGTACCAATGGTAGCCATGGATGTAGGGGGGAAAGCCCATTGGACGCAAGAGTTTTAAGAACAGAGTTCAGAACAAACACAAGAAATCTATCTAGCGCCTTAGAACAAGACTGCACTCTTTTGATAATCATCAAACCACTCAATACAGAATATGTCCTAAACATACGTAGACAATCAATTGCATTTAATAATCTTCATTGAGCAAATCTAATTCAGGACACTGAAAGTGCAGAGTTCAGTTCTATGAACACGATGGCTTGTAATATCTCTACTTCAAACTGCTGATCGATCTCCCACCCAATTGTCCTCTGATTTGTTATGGAACTTAGACGTTTAAGTTTGACCCAGCTTCGTAGTCACCACATCCAATCTTAATCTCCCTTAGCACTGACAATATCTTACCCGTCTCTGCAAGCCTAATGGTATTGGTGGGTACAGATCTTTGCTCAAATTAACTGAACGATTAGAACCAGCACTGCTCTTTGCATCTCCATTTGAAAGTACCAATGGTTTGCTATGGAACTGAAAATCCTCTATAAAATGCCTCTGCATACTATGAGAAAGATACTTGCAAGCTCTCTGCTTAGCCTTAATTGACTCCGTGAGATTCATGTAGCTGGGAGTATGGATATTCCTTTCCTGTACTGTATCGGCCATGAGAGTGCTACTAGACGCCAGAGTTGGAGATGCAGATGTAGATGAAGTTGTGGCACGACTCTCATCATATAGGGATTCAGAACTTGGGGCAGAAGATGAGTGACTACTTTGACTAAATGTAATTGGTGCTGTTGAAATCCTGGTTGTGACATTGTTTCTTCTTACTTTCACTGAGTCGAGATCTGAGGAATAGGAATGAAAACTCAAAACTTGTTCTTCACTTTTCCTAGACAATGGAGTCACTTCTGGTGGCTCAGTATGAATTTCTTCCATCAATCTGCTTTCCCAAGGCTTGGCTGCCATCCAGCTTTCTATCCAGCTGCATTCCGTGCTGTTCTTATCTAGCCTGTGATTCTTGAGAGAAGTGACTGGCTTGTTGGTTCTTGAATTTGGACTAGAAGTCAATCTCGAATGCTGAAAACAAGAAACCAACGAACTAAATACCGTTTATTCCACGTCCTCAAACAGGCAAGGGTTTAAATCCCAACAGATATGTGTAAATACTTTTGACCAATTTAACGGAGCGGTGCATTTTGTCCCTGTACTATCTTTCCACAGAAAATACAGTCTATTCAGTCCCTTAATTTCATTACCTGTTGAGAGCGGGAGTATGCAATTGCTCTCCCTCTCTTGACAGCTCCTTCTTGCCTCATTTGTAGCTTTCCTCTAACTTCGCCAACGGTTCCTGGACTATCACACCATCTTTGCTGAGAATTATCAAGATACCCCAGATTGATAAAGAGTTAGCATTTCATTTTGATGCATAAAATGTCAAATACATAGTTAGAGCTTATGTTTTTTAGGACCTCAGCCTGCTTTATGGGATCAGCATGGTTTCGATATTCTTCTCCTAATTTTTGCACATCTAGCCCTTCAGGGTACATCCTCGCACACCGTGCCCTTATTCCAGCCTGAACCCGAACAAGAGCCTTCATGCACCTCAGTGTAACAGCAGCTTGCTTACGAACCTGCCTACCACGAAATATAGCTTGGAGCCTCACCACTGCTTTCAAGGCCTTCAAAGCCCGTCTTGCCTACAACATGTCACTAACGCCACTGAGCAGAAGTGCAGACATAGTCATCCAAAAGCATGAGAAATGCCAGAGCAGATCATCAGCATTTTTGTTTAGCACACATGATATTCTTTTTGTCTAAATAAAAAAACATCAACCAAACACGCAGAAAAAACGTGCTAACTTCTATGGAACCAGCTGAACATGAGGGACCCTTTTCAAAGATAGGGGCACCGATTCGAGGGGGTATGGGGGCTAGAAAATGGTTGTTTTCATACAATTATCCAAAGCTTGGTTGCTTGCTTAGAAAAAAAAAAAATCCAAAGCTTGGTTGCTTGAAATAAGGAGGAAATCAGGATAGAGTTACTGAAACTTATCCAAGCTACAGTCTCTTCTTTGTTACCCAAGATACGGATGGGCCTTTTTATAAGCCCGGCTGAGGTACCGCTTAAACTTTTTTGTCTTTAGCTTAAGCATGTCTCATAGAAATGTCCGATAACTAATATGTGCGCTAAATTTTGGAAGTTTCTGAGGCTGTTGGAGCTCAAATACCATGAAAGCCACGAAATAAAACTTGTGAGTATAAAAAACTCGATGCATGATTCTAATGTCTTCATGGGATTTTGAGCACAGAGTTGCTTATCGGATTAATTTTAAAGATTAGTTCAAATAGTGACCCACGGACTTCACCGTTACGATCTACAACGAACAATGTTGCTTACGAGAACGAAAAAGCAGAGAGACCATTTACCAACAAGCCCCGAAACATGGACTGAATCAGAATGGCAGCCCGTGCCCGCTTGATCACCAAGAAATCTTTTGGTGTGGCTCTCACCACACTGGCAATAGCAGCTTTGAAAGCATCGGAGGAAGACAAGGACGCCTCGGATGCTACCAGGTGGTCCCTCTTCATGCCCTCCGATGAGCTCCGCCATAGACTCCATTTCTTCTTGGTCTTATCCTCCACATTGTCCTAAAGAACCAGAACAACAAAAACCGAAGTGAGGGAAACAGTTGAAAAGCAAAAACTTTTACCTGAACAGAAACAGGAAGAGAAAGGCTTACTTGGTTGGCGGTTGTGTGGGGCTTCTTTAGAGGGATTAGTGATTTTAGCCATTTTCCGGAGGCACCCATTTGAGAAGAATCACTTGTTTCAGAAAGCAGAGCGGATCTGTGCTAGTGTTCACAGAGAAGTTTTTGGGAACCAAGAATTCGACAGTGCAAAGCTCTCAGAATGAGATATTGTTGTGTGGTTGTGGATTGGGGCTTGCAGAGAAAGAGAGAGGTCGGCTCTGATTAAGAGTTAATGACAGAGCGTTTGAATTTTGAAATTTGAAGAGGAAAGTGAGAAAGACCGCAAGTCCCTAACGGATAGTAAATAGTACTTTTAATTTTTTACGTCTTGTGCCGCTCCATGTTATTGTTAGACGCTAACTAGCCAGCCTTCTTTTAATTAAGCCAAAATCATCATATTTTTATAAAAGCCTCTTCTTCTTCTTTTTTTTCTCGCGTTTGAATTATTTACAAAGTTGTACTTCAGATGGTTCGGTTGGGTCCACCGGATGGGCATGCCAGATATATTGGATGAAATTCTATTCGCTTCACATGATGACTAAGGGGCCTAAAAAAAAAAAGGTGAGTCCACATAGCCCAAAAGGAACAAATAAGTTGAACCCAAAAAGAAGTTTCAAGAGAAGAATTGAAGGGAAAAGAAAACGTCGTGTGCTATGGGATTAAATAGGGTTACACTTGAACCCATGATAATCAATATTGAGAAGAATTAAGGAATGTAAAATCTCATTAGAAATCAGTGCAAGTACTTGGAGAGAGAGAGAGAGAGAGAGAGAGTTTGAGTATATTTATCAACATATTTTGGAAATTATGGGTATAAGAAGGAAAATAAAGCAAAAATTAACAAGGAGGTTAACTAGAAAAATTGGTGCGGAAAAATCGGATCCTATGGGGTCCTTAAAACACATGGTTATTGTTTGGTCTTGTCTTCTCGTCTTAGAGCATATCAATCAATTTTGGGTCAGTGCCTTCCTCACGCTTGTTACTTCCTTTCTGACAGCAGAGGCTAATCCCAAAGGGCCCATAAAGAAAAAAACAAACAGGGTCCTACAAATGCCTGGGGGATTTACATAAACCTCAGGTCCAAGGGACCAAACAGTTCATAATTTGCACTGAATCTAATTCCCAGTAGAGACCTTGGGAGTTAGACTAGGAAGTAACCTTGGGCTAGGAAGTCCCATATATGCAAGGGCTGGTGATAGGTGTACTTTTGGACTAGGTCTTGGCGAAGGAATGGGAGCACTGCTAGGAAACTGTGCTGGCGCGGTCCTAGGAGATAGATTGACATGTTCAAGCGCCTGAAACTGAAGCTTTGGTGGGTATTCTCTAACACAACCAATACGAGGACCAGTTCCACTGGTCCATTTACTTGACCAACGGTTGGCCAATTGGAACGTCGGTGCTTTCACATTGGCCCCAGTTGAACTATCCTCATGAACAGTTGTGGAATTTTCAGCCTCCTTATCAAGCATAATAGCCTCTGTTGATTCCATGTTAGAAGTTTGAATATTTGTAGACGACCCCCTCATTGGCTGTGACTTCAGTTCCTCATTGGGAACTCCAGATGATGGATCATCGTCGTCTATGGCGTATCTCTGCATTACGATCATGAAGACACAAACAAATTAGACGAAACTCCTGGGATTTGGGCAGTCGTCGCAACAAATGAAAGATGATTCAAGAGACTACCTTAACATTGTTCAAGTTCACATGGTTCTCTTCTAGGAAACTAATGAACTCCACGAAGTTCTCTTCTGTTGGGTGATAATGACCGCTATAGGGCCATATGGCCTGACAAGGTGAGAAAGTAACCGTCAAAAACTTTGGTAAAAAGAAATGCATGCCCATGGAGATCACTCATTCTGGCACCTACTAATTGCCGCTTCTTTTCTAGATATTAATGTATTAAGGACAGTTATGAACTTCGATTCTCCGAAAGTACATAAGTGGAAAGGATAATGTCTATCGTCTGCTTAGTTGGGTTCATGCCTATACATACGCATGCATCTCTATTTAACATACCTCAAGAACCCCATTATGGGCCACCAATCTTCCAGCTGCGGTGGTGGCACCCCCAGATAGAAAACTAGAGTGCTGAAACAGGCCTTTCTTCTTCTCCCCAACATAGAAGTTCCTCGTTGTGCTGAGAACAAAAATCCACTTGGTGCCACTATCAGTGTCCAGAGGCACTCCACTTTTTCTGTAAACTAGCTTCCCACTTTCTGCGATCACTTCATATGCTTCCCTTTCTTTCTACCAAGAGCAAGTTAAATATAATCACAAGCATAACAAGCTGCTTTCTGTGCCATCCATTAGGATTCTGGCAATATAACTACATGTGTTTTTAATAACTTCTTAGATGCAGTGTACTTACTGGTCGAAGGTATATGATGCATTGACGCTGCAGATTAGTCCTTGGACAATTCTCAAGATTTACTTCTTTTCCATCTCCGATGTCCAACCTTCATTTTCATGAATAAGGAATTCAGAAATGTGATCAAAAGAAAGCTAAACATGTCTTGAAGGTTGTTGGTGTTTTTGGAGTTCTACCAGTAGAAGAAAGGTTGGGAGCTCTCGCTGTGGAACCACACTTCATAATACAAGTGCAGATTGTGCCCATACCGATGGCGTGGATCAATCTGGGCAACAGGAGGAGAAAATCAACTTGGATTCTTCCATTTTCTTGTGGTTCCAAATTATTTACCTCAAGAAATTGTTCCCCTCTAACTAAGCATCATAGTTTTTATTTGTAGAGTCGGCATGTTATGAAAGATTTCCTCAAAAATTGTTCATCTATCTCCCTTTTTATTTTCTCAGGAAAAAAAAAGTCCGGCTTTTGTGTAATTCAGTCAAACTTTGGTGAACTCTGGATTAAGCCATGACTATTAAACCAATCTTGCAAAGGAAGGAAACATATGTGGATACAGAATTGGACTTACAGCTTCAAGCCAGTGGCTTAGAGATAATTTCTTGGCTTTCTCATTCTTGGACAAACCTTTACCAACCTACAAACCAACCGCACGACATTATGCAGTGTTCAATAAGGAACAAAAGAGTTGCTTGAAAGAAAATTGAATTTGTCATAAACTTGGTCGTGGTCAAAAAACAGAACAAGAAAAACCAATGTTGAGTCATTTCAAGGTGAAGAAAGACAATAAACAGATTTTCCATGCTTCGAATCTTGGCAAAGCTATGAAACTTAAGTGCTGATGAAGACACCTTTGCAGCCCTAGTCCTTGCCCTTGCCCATCTGGAAACTGCGGTTTCGGATTTATCAGACTGAAAGAACGATATAGAACTTTGCTTAAGAGCTGCGAAGTCTAGTGCCTTCCACCTACAACAATTGAAAGGGTCAAATAATAAGAATAATTTTTCACAACGAACACCAAAACAGAGATTTGCTAAGATAACCAACCAGAGCTCCTCAACAACTACAGCACAGTCTGCAAGGTTTCTCCTCGTCCTATGACTCTTGTAAAACTTCTGCAGCTTAATTGCTGCTGCATTGAGCTCACTACTGGTCATCGAAGACAACTGAATTTCAGGACTGATCAAAAAGACTCTGGGACACAATTCAGTGGTTGAATCATTGCCATTTTCCTCCATATCAGAACTATCTTCATCCAGCACTTCATTCGTGAATAAAACCCTTGTCGGAAGCTTTATACTTCCCACTTTCCTCCTCTTGGAACTTTTACTTATCCTAATTTCCTTTTCTTCAATGACCACTTTATCTAACCTCTCATATTCATGAACGTAGTTCTCATCACTTTTCTTGAAGCTAACTGTTCTCGAAATTGTCTTCCTTTCCTTGGAATCACAGTTGACGAATCCTCCTATAACCATTTCCAATTGTTCCTTAGCCAAGAATCCTTGCCTTTGAGTTTCTGTCGATGATGATGACTAAACAAAAGGATACTCCCACAGGTTTGAAAGCGGTAAGGCTATCAGTAGGGGACTTTTATGGATCAACCTGCTCAGCAAGATGTGCAAATTTAGTTGAGTTGCTGCAAACTCTTATTTCTACAACCATGCACTGCTATTGAAAAGACCCTACAGAGAAAATGCCTTGAATGTCTCAGGTTTGCAATTACTTCTGCAACTTTTGCTTATTTGAGAGGTCGAGTATATTATGAAACTGTGTAATGACAAGGTGCAAAAAAGAACCAGACATAAAGAGATGACTAAGTAGTACTAGAAGGGATAGTTTCACCTGTAGTACGGGATCAGATTCTTCACTATCTGCAACGATTTCCTGGTCTGGATTTTACTTTCCACTCCGACGGCCCTTCCCTCCTTTATATAGTACTACCTAACATTTGAAGTTGCAAAGAAAGTGAAGGTTACTAAACCGTACCTTCAAATACCCGTTAAACAAAGCTTGCAGATATTAGAGCAACAGTGTTTGAAAAATCTTGGCCCATCAAAGCGGGCTGTAAGACTGGAAAAAAAAAAATTTCAAGCGACTTGAAAAAATTTTGTTGAAGCCTTGAAGGGTTCAAACTTTCCACTCAGTTTTGTTCGTGTACTTTCTTTGGAAACCAAAGACAACGAACGTTTGGAAGATTGTGTTGTCCACACTCAAGAATAATCAGTCAAAAACCTAATTCGTTCTTTGCAATAACAAAGGAGAAAAGGAATGCCTATAGCTCGTTTTCCTCTCACTTGTTATAAAAAAAACAAGACTAAAATAAAAAAGTGATGGGAAACAGCGAGGAAGATCAAAACACGAAGTTGAAGAAACAGAAAGTGACAGACCAGGAAAAGTTTTCAGCTACCTACCAAACCTTCATCTTCCATCATAAGCTTTAACGCGAATATAATAGTCCCGGTTTAAGCTTTCAGCACAAACCTCACGAATGCAGGACTCCTTCCTGGACCTCCTGTAGATATATTGTCCAGCTGATATCATCTTGTACCATAGACTATCTATGCAGTGGGATTTGATCCTCCTCCTCTTGTTATCTGACCTTAACATCCATAAAGTACTCCACAAATAATACAATATATGCATCTTATTCTGTAAAGCAAGTTTTTTCTTTGAGAGATTCATGTCAGCTTCAGAGTTATCGAAAGAAGGCACGCATTTGTGAAGAAATTCATTTTGTTTTTGGTTAAAATCAAACAGAAGGGAATATACGCAACCAATTTTAATAAAATCTATTTTGCTAATTTTCTATTTCGTTGAATGATAGCTGAGATGAATCTTCCCTGAAATTCACCTTCTCTCAGTGCCAATGGACTTCTAAGTTCAGCCTCTTTTTTGGTCTGGTTTCTTCTTGTTTTATAGCTTACTTTTTGAATACTATCACACGTCAAATAGGATTCTGTATAACTCTCTGTCTCACATTAGGAGACAAATTAAACGCACTTATCAAGACATGCTGAACTGTGTCACGTGGCTCACGCCCAAAATGCGCGTAAGCTTTGAAGTTTACTTGGACCATATATAGGGTCCGTCGCTTTCAACCGATCCCCAAGCAGTTGAAAACAACAAAGACAGAGAGTTATACGGACCCAGTCATGAACATTCGAAGTTTTTCCACACGCTGTGTGGACAGACTAGCTAGGGCTTTTTTAGGCTTCCCCTAAAAAACGTTTAGGACAATATCACACCTTATTCCTCTTTGACCGAGCATCCACCGACAGCCTCCTCTTTTTGTGCCACCCTTTGTCCTGTAAATTTCCCCCGCATTGCACGAGCAAAGTCATGACAGGTGATGCATGCAGGGCAGGGGATCGAGTTAACGTGGTCAACAATCCAAGCAGCAACGAAAGAAAAAAAAAATGTGCTTCATCCGTCTCGAGTCCTCGTTGAATAGTAGTAGTGGCTTTACAATAGAAAGGAAAAGAAAAATATTAGAGATTTCCAAATTTTTTTTTTTAGGCAACCAATGTAACCAATTCTTCGTATTAAGAGATTTTCAACTGGCATAAGAAATCTTCTGCTTTAGAAACTATCTTAATACACTAATTAACAATTATGATCCTCTATAATTTCTTCTCTAAATTGAATGATTTAGAAAAAAATAAACACAAGATGTAGATCCCATTATAGGATTTATATTATTTTAAATTTTACATAGATAACATTAAATGTTATGGGATCCACCTAGATTTATCTTCAAATTACATCATAGAGTATCTTGATCCCACCAATGGGTATTTGCTTATGTTGGTAGTTGAGGTTCAAAACTTCTTAAACCTTAATTAGCTTGATCTTCAACGTGTGAGGTAATTTCCGAGTATTTAAGGCCTACTTAGACACTAATACTTGAGTACCTACAACACACACGAATGGTGGGTTGAAGTCCCGAAAGCAAGTTTCAAGGTCTCGATGAGACCGATGCTTGGAAAAAAAGAGGCGGCCTTAGAAAAAATTTCGGTCAAATAGACCACCTAATTAAGGCCTTTTCTATAAGTTTCTCTCTTTAATTACATTTTTCTTTTTTATTAATTAAAGACCTAAGAAGCTTCAACACAATTACCACTCCACTAATTTTACATTGTTCTCAAGAATTTCTTCCTTCAATTTTCAGATATCTTCAAGTCATGTACCCCGCCCTATAAGAAAACATATCTGTCCCCATAAGATCCACTTCGAAAGATCGGAAAGAAACCGTTGGGTTTTTATATTGGGCCAAGGCCCAAAGGAAAAAGAATAGGCCTACTTACACTTCGCAGTTTGCAAGAGAATAGAACCAGGATTATCGATGATTAGTGGGCCGAGGGAAACACGAGCTCGCATCTTAACTGTCCACACAATCTGAGTGAACACCACCGCTCCACCACCCCAGTAAAATTGAGAGAGAACACTTTGCCTGCAACAGAGCCTCAAGATTCTCCAAAAATTCCAATGGCAGAGCCAAAACCAGAGCAAATATCTCCAATAGGTAAATAGATATTGGTCTGCACTTTGATCTTCAAATCTCGTCAGTCACCCTTGTTCTTTTTTTTTATTATTATTATAAATCTTCTTTGTCTGCGTTATTTGCTATTTATTCTGCGAGAATCCACTTAAATGTCGATAAAGATTTGGTCTTATCGATGAAACTTCGTTGAACTGTGTTTTATTTGAGTTTCTGTTCATTGAGAGTGATCTGGTAAATTCGTAAATATACTCTGCCTGCCAAAAAAAAAAAAAAAAACCTTGCTACGATCCTTTTTAAACCATCAAATTTTTGTTCATTAAGGTTTTGATTAGTTTTCGCTGGTTTCTCCGTATTGATGTTTATGAAATGAGACTACTGAAAAGCTACGGACATTATGCATTACATTGGTTTTTACCGATGGTTACTCGAATCTGCTTCTGAACTATCTGTTAGTCAAGTAATTTGGCAACATTTACTCCAGTTGCTTCGGTGAAGAGAGTCTATTTTGTGATTAGATATGTTTCTGAAGCCAAAATGTTAAAAATTGTCCCCCCAGCCTTCGCGGGGGTTGTCTCCATAGGACAAATGGAGCTTTATGTTTTAGGTTTAGATGCTGAGTACCGTACGCAGTAAAATCCCATTCATATAAACATTCGGACTGAAATAACGGACTGCTATCCTGTTTGTCCTTTTTGTTTTCTTTTGTAGAAGAAAAAGATATAAAAGCACCAAATTTGCTCGAGAGAGGTAAGGAAGAGATTGAAGCAGTAATTCACACTGAGAAATCACCCCACCATCACAAGGAAACTCATGGAAGGAGTGATGACATTGACGAGAACACTCCAATTGACAAGGTCAAAGGGCCAAATGTGTTTGAACGAGTAAAGGAAGAGGTAGAGGCCCTTGTCAAAGCAATACATCCTAAGAAAGAATCCAAGAGTCATGAGCCATCTAAGAATTGAGAGTGGGGTGAGCATTTGTTATAAGAAGGTTTGTGAAATTACTACCAATGGATTAGAAAGGAGAAGCTAATATTGTATCGGGAATGATGCTCTTTTCTTTTCTAATGTTTGTTTTGATTTAGCTATCATCACAATTGTGTCTTGTGTGGATATTTTGTTGTGCTTTTTTACTCCGAAAATATTGTTGTTGTCCTATTATGTTGCAAAATTCTGTTGCTGGGACGAAACCATATGAGAAAACTATTCCATGATTCCCCATATGACCGTCATGTTATTTGGTTCGAGCTTCCTTTTCTTTTTTTATGGTTATTTAGATTTGAATTTTAGGTTAAGACAAATCATACTCTTTGAAACTTTGCCAAGATATAAAGCTCTACGACAAGGTCGTCATGGTTGCATTGCAATAAGTTTCAGGTTACAGTAGGCACCTAATATTAGCCTTAGATGCGGATATCAGTTTGACATCATTCTTAGGAGTAAGGGATTGATAAGATTCCTCTAAGCGTTGTTGCTTTCTGTCACATTACTCGAGTTCAATTTAGTTGGAATTGGTTATCCTTTGAATTGAGATTTACTCGCAAGTAATAACCTGTAAGGAATGACCTGAAGCTTGCCGGATTAAAAAACTGCAGTGACTGATTTCTGATTGAGGCCTAATTCATTCCGGGATCCAATTGATCACCTTTACTCAGTCCAGATGAGATATGATTATGAAACTTTGGGGGATTCCTCGCTGCATTTGTCTGATTCCTTGAATTAGCCAAAGACTCCTACACTTGATTACAACATGGTTGATAGTACTACAAACGTTGTCTCAGTGCATTGTCCCTTTTATAGGTATGCCAGGTGCGCAATAGTATGAAGGAAGAAGAGGTAGGTGAGTTGTATGATGTTTATCTGCGTTGAGCATGTTTCTGAAATTTAATGTTCCGGTTGGTCTATTTCCAGTTGAGTCTATAAGTCAGTTCAGTACACTTCTCTTAAGACGACTATGGGGGTGTTTGTTTGCCAAAATTTTGGGGAATATTCCCGAAATTTTGAGAATCTTTACTTTATTGAGATTTATTGGGGTTTGTGAAAGGTGAAGTGTGTATGTGTAAAAGTTAAAAATTTTGGAATGTGTTTGTTTTGCTGGAAATTTTCATACCCCAAAATATTAGGAAACAAACGGTGCCTATGGCTCTCATCAAAAAGTTTAGCATAGTTTAAGCTCGTGTCCGAAATACTTCCGGCTTCTGTAGAACATAATGAATAATTCTCATGACCTATGAAGTTCTGTTTTGGGAGCGTCATGGTATGAATTTTTCTGTTGGTTGAGGTTGTAAACAGACAACCACTTCCTATTTATTCTGTCATGGTTACACCTTTTTTGCACTACCACAGAAATGTTGACGCATTATTATCGAGATATAAAATCAAGTAATCCTTTTTTTTTTCCCGGAACTCTCATTTGTGCTGTGATTATGGGAACCTGGCAAGGTATGCTGTTGAGAAATCCTTCTGCACCTATTTTTTCATATCACAGTTAAAAGCGTCGCAAAATGGCTTCTGAAATCATGAAGTAGATGATGGTTAGAAGACGAAAGATGTCCAATGACAGCATCTGAGAATGAGATAGAAATAGCATAAGTGGAGAAGGAAATGTTTCTTTTTCTTTTTTTCTTTTTTAAGTTCTTGGCGATCGAGGAGGAAATATAGAAAGAGAAAATGTGCAATGTATAACAAAAAAAAAAAAAAAAAAGAAAAGGAAAGGTGTAAATGAATGACCATTTGAAATTCTATTTCCCTCCAGCTGTTCCAAATCCATTTGAAGGACCATTTGAATAAAATGGACGAAGCAAATATGCTTCTCCCTCCTTTAGAAACCTGCTGACTGAAGACAGTGCAGCGCATTGATTCATCAAATCAATCTATTCACACACGATTATCAATGCCAAAATCCCCAGACGAAAACTTACAGCTGAATACAGAAAACCAAATGCATTGGCTGCATTTGTTGTGAATTTGCCTCTGCCTACCACGCTTCCCTTTTCATATCCATCAATGATTTTTGACTAATGCATATCTTTCTATGGCATCCCCGAGCTGTCCGAATCCTCTCGTTGGGGAAAACTTTTCGGATCATATAAATACCTTGATAGACAACCCAGTGAATATATAGCTGTTATACCAAATTAGCTGCCAGTACAGTAGCCAATAAAAAAAAAAAAAAGGCTACCAGTACAGTACTGTAATGGCTACCCCCTACGTTACCAGCTAGAAAGATAGATAGAGGCCAGTGGTTGGTGCAACCAAGGTCTGCTGAGATGTTAAGGTGGTTTTCCAAGGATTACTTTCACGGGTCATGCCTGAAAAACTATGCCGTTTCACTTCAAATGTTTGTATGTTGCTTATTTCCATATCATTTGCCTACACTCTTTCTCTAGATACAGAGGACCCGTTGACGGGGGAAGCGATGGGTGCTAGACTTGATTTGAACGCTGCAGCTAATCCGAAGGTGGACTCTCAAATGGTCATTGATTGGGAGAATCCACGGAAGCATACAAACTTACCAGAATTTTGATGGTGTTTGGTAAAATACGGATCTGTCATATTCGCGTCTCAGAGATATCCAAGGAAATGGGTAGAGGAGAGGAGAAAACAAAAACGAGGATAAGCATATATATGCTTGATAATGTGCTGTGGAATCTTTCACCCATTAAATGCGGTCATAGGGAGGCATCCAAAAGGCCATCAGGACCACCCTAAAATTCTTAATTGCAATTCAGCTGATGGGCCAAATGGAAGGCTGAAATTGGATGGAGATACATATCCTGTATTTCCCACCTACCAACCTGCACAAAGTTGACCCAAGTACGCTCCTTTTTGGTTCTGCAACTCAGGTACAAGTATTTAAATGTATTAACTGACGCATTGAAATCTTCTGCGGTGCTGAATGCCTCAGATATGGAGATGCTTTTTTCCTTCTATGCATAAATGGTTCCCCGCCACTGGATCTTTTTTCCTCCTTCTATAGGAATGAAACTGTCAGACACAGAGATAAAAGAAAAGGAACGAAAAGGCCAAAGGCTCTGCAGTCTAGGCAGCTAGGATCTCTTCTAATGTCAGTGATTATAGGGGTCTTCCAGGATTTTCAGACCCCAATGAGGGAGGTGTCAATCTTGTGTCTTAGGCCCCTTTCATATGGTACTCTGAAACTGATTAGAGGGCGAGAGAGAGGTTGGCTTGTCTTCAAAGGTAAGAGATCGAAGGGAAGAGAGAATAGAGGCAGAGGAAACAGATCAGGAGATAGGCTTTTCGAGTGAGCTGTCAAACAAGAGGGAAACGTACCCAGTGCTATAAACCAGAATCACTTGCTTGTGAAGCAACATCTATCTACCAACAGAAGATCCTAAGAGAAACCCAAGAAATGGAGAGGTTCTGGCTTGCATTTTGGGAAATGGAAATTTTTTTGGCCGACCTTTCTCCTCTTATTATATCTCAGCAATCATGCATGGCCTTCTAAAGTGGAATGATACATTCTCTCTCTCTCACTCGTTGCCATCACAATCGCCATCATCACTTGAGCTCTGAAGAATGAAGCGAAGATTTTGCTGTTTTATTATAGCTCTGCAGATAGTGTGTTGGGCTTCAGCAACTAGCAGGCCTTTCCCACCAAATGATAGGCTTGGTGATCGTCAACCAGGTGAGCTTTTGTTAATTTTTCGGAGAACACGTGGTTGCCCTCCTTAGAGACTCCTTTCTCAGTCACCAGCATTCAAAGTCCACCTTTAATCGCAATGATCACATCTATCTGGTTTAGCTCCATAGCTTGTCCTTTAAAACTTGTCGAATTGGTCCAATTATTACGACATAATGATTCCACCATCATCAGTGAGAAGTTTATTACGTGAAAAGATGTCCTTCGATTTCTCTCCCATCACCACCGCCTCCCCTTTTAATATCTGATGGGAAACCTACTATGAATTTTTGTCTCTCACCTTCAATAGCTTCGAGAATAACTCTGTTCCTCCCATGGCTTGATCAGGACGAGACCGGAGCCCAGACTCTTTAACCGTTACTTTGGGCACAGGATCAGAGGTTAGTATCTCTCTCTCTCTGTCTCTGCCCCCATGGATATTTATTACCCACTGACTTAGTCACTCGGTGCTAGTGACTCAATTTACTCTTTTCTTAAAGGGCTTCAAAAGCGTAGAAGGAAAAATGAATAAAGAGGCAATAATAGCCGAAGGGAAGAGCAAAATAGGGTCAAGTCCACCAAGCTGTGAGCACAAGTGTTATGGCTGCGTTCCTTGTGACGCCATTCAAGTACCCACCACTGGCAGACACAGCAATGTGGGCATCCAGTATGCAAACTATGAGCCGGAGGGTTGGAAATGCAAATGCGGTCCTTCCATTTACAGCCCGTGAAGGCATGCCTGAAGAACAGAACACCATTGGACCACTGACAGACTGTATCTGCTCTCATTTCTCTCTGTGCACATCGCATAAATGTTATATTAGAATTAACTCGGGGGGAAAAGCAAAAAGCCTTCTTCGGGAACTATGATTAAAATAGAAAGGGAAATAAATTTTTGATAGAGAACATGCATCTCGCTGAAGCATCAGTGAATGTGTGAATTTTCAAGTAGTATTACGAGTAACAACTGTAAAAGAAATATGCCAAGTCTTCAAATTTCAACACCCGTCATAATTTCAACTTAGCCATTACTGGCATTCAGAGGCGCAGGTAATGCAGATGACCTTCCTCGCAGTAGACGGATCTAAAAGAAAATCGTTCTTGCCTCGATATAAAGGGTGAAAGATCCTTTGGCGAAGTTGTGAATTCGCTCCTAAACAACCAAACTGCAGCATGATTCAAAAAGTTGGGGCTCTCCTTATTTTTCCCACGTTTTCTCTCATCTCACCCGAATGGCTAGTGCTACGGATACTGGGAGATTGATCGTCTTTGAGCTGCTGCGAATTCGCGAGTTGTATTGTTGGATGAAATAGTCTTCTTGCGTGGATTACAGTTCTCTTGGAACTTTTAAATAACTCCACTTATGCCCAAAATCGTCACACCCAACAACAAACAGGGAAACGCTTCGGCTCCATCCCCGCCGTCAGCAACACTGAGCCAAGTTCCCAATGAGAAGCCTCACCTTTTTGTCAGCTACAGCGCCCCGTGTACACCCAACAAAATATTGTATCATTTTCTTACGTGTTAGTAGAGAATGTATTTCTCCTTCATTCAGGTTGTCTGCTGGGGCTTTTCTCGTGTCAAAGAACGACCGAGTTCATAGGTTCTAAAGCCTGTCTTTTTTAATGGCAATGTGGAAGAACCCCCTGCCACAGACAAATATCCAACATCCAATTTTCCTTGGGCAACCATTTGGAAACCCTCAAGTCCCATCTACTCTATCTGAAACGGATCGAAGAAGTATACCTTAGCTTAAACCATAAGTCCCGCTAAAACCTTTAATAGTAAGGCAGTTATACATTTATCTCTCTCACTTGCAACCCCTCAAGTTTTACATGGATAAAACTGGGTGAGATGCATACCATGGTACAGATATGGCATTCATCATGGTTTTGCTATGGTACATATAAATTTCTACACTTGCACACACATTAAGCCCATAAGGAAAAATGAATGGACCATACTACGTATAGCGGAATAGGTGTACTTTCTCTAATATATAGGAAGTAGATTTAACCCTATGATTGTGAAGTTCATCCATTAAGACTTGCTCTTGAACTTCCTTTGCGCTTTTAAGTCCACCACAATCACGGAGATGTTATCCTTGCTTCCCTTCTGCAGGGCAAGATTTGAAAGGTAATCTGCTGCTGCTTGAGCTGCAGGATCAATTCCAGTGCCCCTATCCACAAGAGATGTAATTCCGTTCTTTCTGTGCCATATCAAAATCCGCCTTCGAGCCACTTCACAGGCTTCCTCGTTAGACATCACATCCCACAGTCCGTCGCTAGCTAAAATAAGACACTCGTCGTCTCTTGCTCGAGGAAGAAACGTGACTTCCGGCTCTGGAATAATCCATGGTTTCAAATATCTATCACCTGCAGGTTACAGAGAAAAAGGAAAGTAAAGATTTAACCTTTTTGTTCATTTCATATTTCAAGTCGCATGTCAAATACAGTAATTATCAAACTTCAGGACCCACACGTGATGCTAATAATCAGAATGTGATAACTTTGTTCGGGGAAACAAATCAAGTATATATTTCATAGTACATAGCCATACCATAACGAAAGGCAGACCATCACAGAATTAAATCCCAGGCAGATATTTCACGATCCAATGGAAATAATCAAGCCCAGTGTAATTTTAAAATCCTTGAGTACAGCTTTTGCAGCTAAATATTGAGGCAGCAACAAAAAATAGATCCAGAATCAAGACTCTGATATTGAACACTTGGAGATATTAATCCTTCATAAGAGGCTCTGGAAAGCTAATCAGAATTATCTTTGAATTGGACGACTGAAATCTATGCCAATTTCAAAAGTAAAGCAGCACACAAAATCTAGCTTCTTTTTCTGCACACATATTTAGAGACCAAATGACAACTGGAAAGGTTACAAGACCAGGGTAAATTAGACCTACCAATAGATCTTGACATTGCAAGAACCCCGAAGACACGGTGGCCATTCCACTGGATGACTTTGCCTCCAGATGCCTCAATCCTTGCATATTCATCTTCTCTGTTTGGCTGTGAAAAATACAATAAACATGGAAGAAGATTAGTTCTCATTGGAGAGAGCCTGGTCCTTAATGATCTAAAGATAACAGAACAAAAACAGATGCCTTACTTTATGATCAACTGATAATGTCATGGGTTCTTTCCCACGACACAGGACTGCTCTTGAATCACCACAGTTCGCAACTATTATATGGGACGAACAGATTAAGGCAACCACAGCTGTAGACCCAACAGTTTCTGGTGCAACAGGGTCAGAAGCATCTCTACCTCTCCCAACTTTTCCTCCGACTTCATCATCAACTTTCTGGAAACAATGAGTAAAGGCTTTCTCCCACTGCAGTTGCTGATTTGCCTCAATGCTTCTGTTAGTCAAGTCATCCTTATTGACTCCAATCTCTTCAGACAAAGCCAAATGGATGCGCTCACGACAATAGTTTGCAACCTAAAAAAGAACACCCCTTCAATCAAATCTAATATGTTGTGAGCTCCGAACATTTCACCAAGAGATCTCAATCTAAAAATGATTCAAATACTTTCTGCATATGTTAAAAGATCTTTTTTCAACAAAGAAAGCAATGATGATCATAAAGAAAGAAGCATATGCTGCGATCAGGATCATTTACAATGCAAAAGTTCACAGAGAAAACTTTCATAATCATTGACATTTGTTGACGACTTCTAGACCTTGACCATAAAGTATAAATCTAGGCAAAATAAATCAGGTTATACATGATCTACAAATAGCCATATTCCAGACAGTTAATTAAGAATGATCTCCATTAAATACATGTCATTGTGCAAATGACATAAAATTGAAGTCAAACAAAACAAATACACATTTGGAATGAAGATATACCTGAGAGCCCCCATGCCCATCATAAACAGCAAAAAAATGACTAGTTACGTGGGTCAAATTCTGGTTCATTCCATCAATCACACGATTACCAATTAGCATTTTGATTGGAATTTTCATAAATCGAGGTACAGCAGCAATAGCATCTTCCATCTCTGTTCTTTCGCCACAGATAGATACAGAACCCCAAAGGGGTATACAGTCCAGCTCAAAAACACTTCGGCTGCCTCCTTTACTGACATTCTTCTCCAAATGTGACTGTATAACCACTTTGGAGGCCTTTAATTCAGATTTAACCTTTAATTCAGATTTAACAGATAAATCCGAATCTGGGCCCACCGTTGCCACAATAAGTTCACCAGAAGGAACCTGCCGTACACTTGATTCCACCAAGATAATAGCTTTAGCAACAACCTGAGCATGACTTACATTCTCAATTTCTGCAATTGCTGGCAAGCTAATTTCAGACCCTACATCTGATAACAACTCAGCACGAATAATCCCCTTTGTGTCATCTGCAACAGATGAGAATTCATCCCCCTCATTTTCCTGCATGATGATATCATTGGTGATTGCACTGTCTCCATTCTTTGGCAACATCCCCAACAATTCGGCTCCTCTTCCACCACTGCCTTCTGGTACTGACATGGCTACCAGGTGAACTTCCCTCTTAGCACGATTACAACTTCCATTGCCACAAGACACAGACTCTGTAGACACCACCTTTCCAGGATCCAACAACAAATTCGTAGCGTCTGTCACCAGCTTGAGCCTTGTGATTTCGACATGGGTTGTGATACCAGAGTTATCACACATAGAATTGCCTAAACTAAGAGTCACTGCAACTGCAGGTGACATCTCTTCCATCAACTCTCTCTCTCTCTCTCTCTCTCTCTCTCTCAGACCCCCTCCCCCCTTTCCCTGTACTAGTTACTTTTCAAACTCCCGATACTTATGTTCCATCCCTTAATCTCCTTCAAGCTTTGAATTTGAGATAAAGTCTCAATGTATGATCAAGTCCCTCTTACATACTATTCAATGACCCCCCAGTGCTTCTAGAACTATAATTATTTGCACCACCACGGTCAACTCAGTCATTACTGTGAGCTGACATGAGAAGAATAAAGCAGGAATGTCAGATCTAGCGAGAAATAACGGATCTAATCTCCAATAACAAATACTTCAACCGTGGACTGTTCTAAAAGACTCAGAAGCTTACCAAATTCTTCTCCTTCTGGAACAGAACTGACCGCAGAATTCACAAATCCTATCCACAAAACCAACGCCTAAATAGTACACATGAAAATGAACAACCAATCTTTATCGGTAAACCCAAGAAGAGAAACCTATAGTGGTCATGGGAAACCACCAGGGAAAAAGGAAACAGTCCAGATAATCATATGAAAATCGTAAAAAGGTTAATCTTTTACCCCATAAAACTTAGGCTTCCTGGATCTAAGGTACTCCGTCTCAGAGTCTCTGTATATATGCCTATTTGTTACTCTTCTTCTTCTTCTTCCGGTGACCAAACCGAAGAAAAAATCATGAATAACCATCACAGTCACATACAGATTGAACTCAACCAGTATCTGAGTACGCTACCACATGATCCGAAAACAACGTATACCCAGAATAGAAATTGAGGGTGCTTACCAGTTCAAAACTAAAACAGACTTGGAGCCCCAATAATCTGGTCGCGAAAGCCTCTATCTTTCTCAGATTTTTTTTCCTGTGGTTTCTATGCTTCGATGAGGCTTCAAAGAAGTGGAGAGATGAAAATTGACACGGATGCGTGTAAATGCTTTTTACCATGCACTCCTTTTAGGGACACGTATACAAGTGATTAGTTTACATCATTCAATGCTTTTGGGCCGTGTTTGGTTGGGAGATTGAACGAAGAAGTGGGAGAATGGAAAACACACCACAAAACTTTCTATAGCGTGCACTCATGGGGACTGGAAGGGATAAAAAAAAAAAAAATGAACGACAACATGCTAATTTGGATTGGGAGGAAGTAAGTCATATAGTGTAAATCAATTATTTATGATAACAAAATTTTGAATTCATTTTTCTATCTATATCTATTTTTATATTGGATCTAATTTCAATAAAACATAAATAAATACTAGGAACTAGGAAGTTCACTTTTCTCAATGAAAATTGGATGGAAGAGAGACAAAGTTGTTGTCTAATTCTATAAACTTTTTGATGTTCCCAATGAAAAGCATGGGTCTAAAGTAGAAAACATTCGTGTCAACTGAAAAAATCAAAGTCAGTCTTGCTAATATAATCTTAGTTGTTTTAATTTTACTTCATGTCATATAAAGTTATAATCAAAGGTATTTTTTTTTTTTGTATACTCACATGAATTAGGAAGAAATCATAACGATGTTGTGAGTTTTGAAGGGCATTTATCTTCTTGTTTTCTAGTATTTAATGTCGCCTGTATTAAATATCGGGTATGTAAACTTTACATTACATTATCACACTCATAGCATGTATATCTTTTTAGGAATTTAACAGTTTAATTAAAACAACAAATTAAAGAGTACATCTATCTTATCAATATTAGTAAAAGACTGTAATTATTACATAGTGATGGTCGAGCATGGAATTAACACGAGCTCTTTGGGTTTTCTACATTTTAAAAAATTTAAATTAAGTGATGATTGAGAGGCTTTAATTACCTAAAACTGTATAAACTTCACCGGATATATTTGGTGAAAATTAAGTGGATTGTCCGTCCAAAAAGAAACAAATTAACTAAATACTTTGCATGTCGTTTCTTCTGTTGTTCTCTCAGAGATACAATGAATGTACTTAATTACAATATTTAGTCGAATTCAATACTAGAAAACAAAGCTACTTGTTAAATTAAAATTTCAGACAAATATCCGAAAAACAAAAATAATTAAAATAACCATTTACCCCGAACACATTTAATGTTTTCAATAGGAAAAACAATTTATAGTCAGACATGTATCCAAACTTAGTTTTCTGTCTTTTTCATTAAAAAAAAAAAAGTTTTCACTAGTAAAATTTATAAAGTACGTTTTCTTAACAGAAAGAAGAAAAACACTCGAGTCTTGTTTCCCACACGAAAGGAGGTAGGTAATTCTGAAACACGTTGCCAAACAGAAATGCCTCTTTTTCCTCTGTTCTTATCCTTTTTTCTTTTTTATTTTTTCTTTTTTATTTTTTCTTTTTTTCTAAGCCCTCTGTTCTTATCCTTAATTGTTCTCTCTATCCTTTATTTCTCCCCGGAATCCGCACTGCCAAACTGGGTGTTAAAGTTCGAGGGAGATGGCGCTTGGGACAGTGCGTACCTAAGGACAGCTGCCCCCATGTTCTTCTCACGAGAAAAGACTTTGAGGAAGGGCACGTGTCCTGACCGTGGACTTCAAAAGTGACAGGATACCAACAATGTCCCGTCTGTGTGTCTGTGTGTACCCCATTCCATGTGTTACAATGCCTTAGAGGTGCAGTGCAGTCAATTTCAAGGTGGAAGCCATTGGGATTCACAAGGGACGGTGTCTTTTTCTTTAGTTTCTGTTGTCATTCATGATCTCACTCTCATAATCCTTGCCCACATATTCCCATTTTCAATCATTACATTTTCTTTAATTTCTTTTGGGTAAATTATCTTTTCAATTATCAATTATTGATTTTTAATTTGTTACTTTACATCTAAAAATGTCAATTTCAATGATGTATACTTTGCATAATCTATCATTAATTTAGACATAACTCGAAATTTTTTTTTATCAATGAAATGACGATTTCAATCTTATATTTTCAAATATTTATTTTATATAGGGTTAAAGATGTCATTTCATTGACCAAGAATATCAATTAACTATCAGAATCTAATAGTTGATTGGTAAAAGTGTTTTTTTTTTTTAATCTTGTTTTCCTTTTTGTGGGTGGGGAATGGATAGCTATATGATGTAAGTTGAGATTATTGTTTGCCTAACATTAACATTATAAAAATTCAAAAAAGAAATGATGTGACGTGGATCTGCTTTTTCCCTGGGGATAATGCAATGGAGAGATTATGATAAGTGCAAATTCCAAATCCTTAAATTAGGTACATAAGAGTTTCACACTCAATGTGACACTACTGTGTTTTGTACTTGGTAGGCATATTCTGGCCACATGTATTCATGAATCAATGGGTTTCTTGTGGGAACTTTCTATGGATATTAAGAACACTTTTTAGCCTTGATTTGACTCCCTCCACTTAGCAAGTCATTTTATGAGAAATTAGAATGTGTTCAAGTCTGGCTTCTGCATCCATATGTACGTCTCCAATTCCTCTGCAGGATGAAACCTCAAACTACCGGCCGTTTCTTATCGGTCAAAATAAAGAATGTGAATCCACAAGTGGGCTTCCTCGCGTTTGCTTGGAATGGGGGAATATCCAACTTTTGTGCTGTTTCTACGTAGCTCTTTAACATAGGTAAAGGCCACTCTGAGTAGGGCTATATTTCTTAGAAGGCCACACCCATAAACAAGAGCAAATCACTTAATATTAACCCTTAACTGTATATATGTTCATCGGAATTAGTAGAGGTATACGAAAACTGATTCGGACATCAGGGAAAAAAAAAAAAAAAAAAAAAGTCTGGCAGGCCTCAGCTTCTAAATGGTTAATTGAATCGAATTCCAAACAGGCAACAGCTTACATTCACCGGATTCTCTGTAAAGCCCACCACATGACTAAAGATCTTTCAGGAAAAACAGCAAACTGTTTACCGTTACCGACGTGTCATACAGATTACATAGCTCTGTAATAAATTGAGCCAAATGGGAAGCTAAAACCATTGAAAAACCGACTCCGATATCTGACAAGTCGAAGAAAGAGATCAGATGTGGAGATTGGGATTGAGTTAATCAAGGTTTATTCACTTATTGTTCATGAGAAAACCCGTACTCTCTAAATTTAGGAAAACAGTAACAACCAGAGGAAGTAATTGGAACCTTGTAGAATGGGAATCTCTTTCCATTGTGATGGTCAGCCGACTCAGCCCTGACCCCTGGCTTGTGGTTGCAGTAGTTGTGGAGGGTTAGTGTGTCGGCAATGGCTCTCTGGCGGTCGCAATCGTAAAAGGAAGTTGGCCCCACGGTGATTGCCATTGACAAAGATAAGAGCAGCCAAATGCGGCGAAATGGGCAGTCGAAAACCTTCTGAGCAGTAGCTCTCATTGCATTTTTTATCCACGTTAATCGAATTCAGAACTTGCGTCCTCGTAGGTACCCTCATTGGCATCCCCATTTCACATTACAGTATGAAACTCAAAAGAGTTGTTCGGGCTTTCGACCTTCTACTTGAGGCTCTATCTACCATATAATTTTTCTGGAGCAGAGTATCAATCAAACCTTCAAGTTCATAACATGTTGTCATTTCCTAAACCTTTTGCTTTGGCTGCATTCTGTTGAATTAGAATCGCGGACACGCCTTTATGGTGTATGTGTTAATGATACTTCCATGATATCTATGTCATCCATCTGATCGCCTCCGAGTTGTATTAACACAGTCAAGAGCCTCAACATGGTTACATGGGCAATATCATGGCCATTGAGCATTAGCTTTATTTCCATTATGGTTGATGTTTTCATGCTTGCTATTTGTAGAAGAAAACCCCAAAGAAGGTTGCCAACAGGCAGACAGCTGCATGAATTCTTCCTTCCCTATCGTGGATTCTGTGCTCGGAAAGGGGTGCGTCCACAACCATTTTACAACAGGAGCTCAAAACAAACGAAACGAAAACTTAGAAAAATTAAAAATAATACTAATAAAAGAAAAAATATTGTTGTGCAGCATGATCTTTCGAACTCCTAGACAAGGCTTTATAGATGGGAAAATGACTCACCATGACGAAGTGGTAAAACCAACCTCTCATATTGGTTTAGTTGTCAAGGCAGCAATACATACACAATAGGAAAGTAGCTCACTGAGAGTTGAGAGACAAAAGGACTTCTCCGAAATCACGAGACTACTTACATTTAAAATTATCGAAAAGCCAAGAGCCTTTTGACGTAATGAACCTCTCATTTTAATCCTTCAAGGCTTCAACAATTGGCTGGGTTTTGGCACTCGCACCTACCCTAAGAGTTTCAGCCCCTGCGCTTGCTAGAATGTGATTTGACGACATTATACTTGTCAGGAATTCCATTCTTTTTCATAAATTTGGGATTTTAGACTTTTTGGGTTTGCTCTTCAGATGAAAATGTCATATTTTGGAGCTCTAACTGGTGCCAAGGCTCATATGGTCTTTCCCTGAGTTGCTAGGCCACTTTTGTTGAAGAGTAGGCCACAGACCAAAATTAATAGATAAAACACTTCTTTATTTTTGTCAATTGGGTCTAATACATTCCCCGGAATTGAGAATTTCAGATTGAAGCGAAGGAGTTGATCCTCCACAGCATAGATGTTCCAGGAGCACTTACTGATTATATTACTAACAACTTCATCAGCAATATCATAGTTGGTGCTTCCGATCGAAATGCTCTTACAAGGTCTGTATCTTTCTCTTTGGTGATGGTTCATTGGAATTACAGAATCCAGGAAAAGAATCCCTTACTTTCCCTTACTTTATACAGTAGATAAAGTAACAGTATAGTGCTAGTAATACGAAGTAGGGTTAAGTAAGAACAGGACAAGAGCCCTGGTGAGTTGTTTAGATTTGGAGCTTGATTTAATCATCTATAAAGTGGGTTGATTTGAGTGCATTCCAACAGAAAAGCTTACCTTAGATGTTATCTTGATAGCAAGTAGTTTATTTTTCTCTTCTTTTTTTCCAGTTTGTGATATTGTCATCTTCCATAAAGACCCGACAGTGACCAGAATTTCATGTCCGGTTTTGCATTAGATCCTGAAGTTTATGTTATTGTTTCCCTCTAAAACAAACATTCCTGGTGATTGTCTCTACACTGGAAATTCAGAAATGCAGTTGTACCATCACGCGGATCGACCTCATTATACACCTACTCATAGGGCAGCTAATCCAGGGCAAAGTTCTCAAGACCCTGATGATACGTGAATTTTTAGTACATTAGAAGCGTCATAGAAGTCCATTATTCTCTGGGTGAATGATGACCTCAAAATTCTAACTTCAAAAGTCCGTCGTTGGTACAAGAAATCATCTCCGTAGATTTCAGAGAGAGGATGATGGTTTTCAGATTGATCACAGTTTTTTTACTATCAAAACATTCAATTTGGTCAAATGTTATCTTAAGATTGAACAACCGGTAGAGGGAAACAGTCACACAAGGTTTATTTATTCTTGATATGGAGAGAAAGATATGCTCTCAGAATAATAATGGCCAGAGCTGACAATCGAAGCAGATATAAAGGCTGTGGAATCTTTGAACATGCTAATCCAGTACAAGAAATCTTTGAATACTCTTTTGTAGGAGAAGCTAGCTTACGAGAAATGTTGTCTTCTATATTTCTTTCACTCTTCTTGGAACGAGATAAATGTTAAGAGCAGCATGGTCACTAGTGAAGTTCAAGAATATGCTTACTTAATGTCCCACATCTCATTGATGTTAACGAAAGTACACGGATCTTAGCAACACCCTGAACTTTTAGTGATATGTTGCTCAGTTTTTGATTGCTGCTTGCTAGTGCAGGAGTTCTTTTGGTCGTGGAGTTGGAGAAGTATTAGTACAGGCTCCGATCGATTATCTCCCCATAGAAACAGCGATTTCCTGCAGATGACACCGCACAGTAACAACTTTGAGACCAGCAGCATGACTAATTCACCGACGACATCAATGGACAGTAGTTACACATCAGGGAATTCCTCCCAAGGAAATACTGATTCTTTAGAGCCATTTAGCACCCAATCGAACAACACGTCCTCCACCAGTTTCGAAGAATCAGTGGCCTCGGCAAGTCCCACGAGCCCTGGCTCCTTGCAAACCCCAGTAAGTACAGAAACATTAGGGCATTCCTCATCGACCAAGATCATGACTACTCGATCTGTGCATGACTACCTGAGTAGTGCATTCAGGGTAACATCGACCAGGAAAAGAAAAGTTTATATGAGAATTCTTTTTTTTAACTACAATATTAGCGTAGAGAGTGAATTACTAATTAATAGTCCTAATCTTTTGCAATTGCATGTCCTGCTTGATGAGTTACATTACAGAGATATCTGGAGGACGAGATAAGGAGATTAAAGCTTGAACTGAAGCAAACTATAGAAATGTGTATCTCAGCTTGCCAAGAAGCTATTTCAGCCAGACAGAGGGTAAGATCATATTGTAGCTGCAAGCCTGCAACCAGATCAGAGTCCTTTTTATCATTCAATTTAGTCCGTTTATTGTTAACCAGAAAGGCCACTATTTCTGTATCTAGGTAAGAGAGCTTGAGCAATGGAAGGAAGTAAAAGAACGTAAATTGGAGGAGACTAAGCTTGCTGAAGGGTTTGCATTGGCTGTGGCAGAAGTGGAGAGGGATAAGACAAAGGCTGCACTGGAAGCAGCCAAGATGCAAACATGGCTAGCAGAAATGGAGATACAGAGGAGGAAGAACGCATAAATTCAGGCAAAACAGGAGGCACAGGAAAGGGAGAGAGCAATTAATGCATTGGCGCAGAGCAACTTTAGATGAAGAAAATATACCATCGAAGGCATGTGGAGAACAGGAAATAGGTACATCTTATGGAAATGGCAGTTGCTGTGTAGTCGTCTTCCTCTTGTCACTTGTAGCATTTTTTTTTTATCTCAAATGTCTCTTCTCGTTCTTGTAGCTTGATTCGATAACGGTATTGATTTATTTTTTTTCCCGTTTACCCTTTGGCATATGTAGTTTTGAATTTTGATAATTAGAGAATGTACCAAAAGTTTTGCGTATTATCAAAAAGTTTCATGTGTAATAACAACAATACTGAGTTGTATTTGATATTTTAAAGCTTTGACGAATTGACGGTGAACAGTACATGGAATAAGAATCGTAGATTTAATTAAACTTAAAAAGAAAAAAAATGTTTAAGAAAGAGTCGAATCACGACCTGTCATATTCCGGCGTGAGGAATATACCTCCTCAAGTGCCAAATAAAGAGGGCCCCACAAGTTAAAGGTCATTATTGCCCTAGAAAGATCCGATTTGTTTAATGAAATTTCCTATAATGTTGACTGTTGAGCGCTTTAGAAAGATTCCTGCCAGTAATTCCATGCCACGTTCGGAGGATAAGTGCCCCACTTTCCAGAAACCACAAAAACGACAACGTTGCTAAGTTCAAATAGTTCCAGTACTATTTGGAAAAGAAAACCCGGTCCAACTCGCTGACCGCCATTTCTCTAGAACCAACCCGATTTGCTTTCCCCCAAAGAAGCTCCGGAACGCGTTTGCTCACCAAATAGAAAAAAAGGAAACCGCCTCCCTCTCTTTTTCTTTCCCATTCTCTCGCTCTCGCCGTCCGAGTTACAAATACGACCAAACCCTAGTAACCCCGACTCGAAAGAGAAGAGAGAATGGCTCACACAATCTCGGATCACGAAAAAGGATCCGAACCGTCAACACAGCACCGGCTCTACGACCCGTACCAGGGCCTTCAGGTCCCGATCCCCGCCCGAAATATCTACCAGCTCCCGACGTCCCCGCAATACCTCTTCGACGAGGAGGCTCGCCGCAGCCGCCGCGGCTGGAGTGACAACATTACGTTCCTCACCGGCTGCGGCTACCTCGCTGGCGCGGTCGGCGGCGGAGCCTACGGCCTGGTCTCTGGCGTCAGGTCCTTCGAGCAAGGAGACACCACGAAGCTCCGAGTAAATCGGGTCCTCAACTCCTCGGGCCACACGGGCCGAGCCTGGGGCAACCGGCTCGGCGTCATCGGCCTCATCTACGCGGGCATGGAGAGCGGGATTGTATCCATCAGGGACACCGACGACGTATGGAACAGCGTGGCGGCTGGGCTTGGAACTGGCGCAGTGTATCGAGCTGCGCGTGGCGTGAGGTCCGCGGCGGTGGCTGGCGCCATCGGTGGCGTCTTGGTCGGTGTCGCCGTCACAGCTAAGCAGGTGATCAAGCGACACGTGCTGATATGAGAATTCTCGTTCTTGATGTTTTGGTTTAAGCGAGTGCTATTGAAATGGTTTTTCTGTTTCAAAGATTGGAAATTTTGATAGTTACTATCTGACAATATCTGGATTGATTGGATTAATGAATAGTTGAGGCATGGGAGAGCCATGCCTTGTTAGTATTTTTGTTTTGTTACGTTACGTTTCTTGTCATTATGTATGTAATTCGTCAACTTGCTGGGTAAAGAATAAAAATTGGGATGAATATGAACTTTGTTACGATGTGGAGATGGATAATTTTTGTGCGTTGTGAAATAGAGTGGTTGTAGGTTGGTGCTTTACTTGATGGTGTGAATTTGTAGTGGGTTATAGGTTATTGATTGCTTGTGTTGTTTTTTTACGTGCTTTGAATGTAAAAATTTATAACTTGGTTGTGTGGGACAAGATGCTAAAGTGGTCAGGTACATAATTAGAGGTGGTTGTTATATCTGTGTTGGTGATTTGTTATTTGATCATATAAATTGTTGCTTTTTGTTGAGTCGGTGGGCTTTGATAATAAGATTAACCCTGTATCTCTTAATTTAGCTTTTACCCATTAGATATTAATGTAGATTGCTTAACATGGGAACATAATAGAAGGATATGTGCACCTCATTTTCTGTAGAATTTGTGCAATGGGCAGTTGAAAAAGGTATAAAAATGGAAATGATTTACAAATTACATATGTTGGTTTCTACTTTTACTTCCAAATCAATACCAGAGTCGCATGAGTTGAGTTTTCTGTTAGTTTTCAATTTCCTCCTGTACCGTGAGCATATAGATGTTTAGCGTTAAGTCTGGATATCTCTTTCAAGAAAGCTGAATGGTTATTGCAGAAGCATAGGCATGATGCTAGAATGTAAATTTGACAATGAGTGGGTTTTGTTTCGATTTTCTGTGAGCAGACTTGGGACCAAGTATTTTTTGTGAAAATATGTGCTGTGGATGGAACAACTGAAATAGTGAATAATTCAGTGTAAGGAGGAAATACCATGCTGATGTCTTGATACTGAGCTGTTTGCGTGAAGGGTCTTAGTTGGTAATTTGTTAATTTATTGTCATTCAGTAACTGATCCTAAAGTTTGCCTTGGTGTTCTTATTGTTTTATATATTTATATGGTCGGCTAAAGGTATTGGTAGCTATACTCTGTAGTATGGGTCATGTCATGTTGGGCTGATTGAAGGATCTGGTTTTTTCACCAACATATGCTGTAGCATGCATGCATGCATTCATAGCAGTTTCTGATACTTTTGTATGCTGTATGCTGGTAAACATGCTTCAAAAGTTATTTTGGCATCACCTTGTGAGATATGCCTGTGATATGAGCTGCAAGCCCCTGTTTTTTGAATCCATGCCCTCTACTGGACTGGGGGGAAGTGATACCGGGAAAAAAGGTGGGCCGGGATGCATATATAGAATAATAGAAAGGTACCTGTTTTTCATTCGGAAGTTTGATTTTCATAAATCCATTGAGTACGGATTTATGAATAGCTGCAGTGAGTAATGAAAAATATCTTTAGCAGCTGCATTTAACCTAGTAATGAATTGTGATTTAGAAGTGTTTGAGATTCTTATTACCCTATGAGCACCTCCATAGAAAGTTGAGACGTTTGTGTTTGTGTTTGTGGTTGGCAATGAACTCTTAACTACATTTGCTTTAGATCCGTGTGCGGAATTAGATTCCGCTAGGTATATCTTAATAAATCCGAATGGATAGCTGCCAACTTCGCTCGCTAGGAATAGCTTTTAAGGCTGCCCTTTTATCGTGCACAACTATTGCTAATTTGCTACTACCTATGTGGCCCTCTTAAAGGATGCTGTAAGCCTGCAAAGATCTTGGAAAGCAAATATTAACTCTTTTGAAAGAATACGCCTTCCGATTTGGACAAAAAGAAGAAAGAATACGCCTTCCTTCCCGCAGGCATTCAACACCCACTATGAACCTTCTAACTTCCATAGCAAAGCGTCAGCATTGGTTCAGTAGTGCAAGTGTTACAGTTGGTAATTAACTAATTTATTTCTGAGCCTCCACGTGGCTTCAAAGTTGCCATTCATGAATGTTTATTAGGTTGCTAAATGATTTGATTAGGAAGAAATTTCTCTTTTTAGTTGGTTTGTGTTTACGTATGCACAAGAGATCAGTGGAATTAAATCCAAAGAAAAAAAAAAAAGATGAATACTGAATACTGCCCTTGTGAGTATTTTGACACTCGAAATGACAATTTTGTCTCTATTTTGAAAAGGGTAAAAGACTTCTAATTGGAGAGTCTAAAGTGTATTTAATGTGGTCATCCGAGTCATGTTTTTTTTTCCTTGCTGTCATCTAAGTCACTTTACAAAAGATTGTAAATCTGATATCAGATTGTAAACGCCTCTTCTTCTAGCGAGCATGTTCGTTTATAAAAATATTTTAAAATATAAATATATTTAACAAAATTTACAAACGAATATTTAAAATCTTAAAAATTTATATACAAACGCTAATAACTTTTATACAATCTCTAATAATTTTTTACAAAAACTTTAATACTTTATTTTTAAAAAATTATAACAAACATCTTATTTTCATACTTTTTTACCTAATTCTAATATTTTTTTATTAAACAATTATATCAAATCATCTCTTCACTTTTTTTTACAAACTCCAACAAAAATTAAATATCTTTAAAACTTTTCACCAATTCTTATACAAAAACTTATAAAATTTTAATTTATATAAATATTCACGATTCTATTAAAATCTTAAAAATCTTATAATTTTTTAAAAAACGAACATCTACTTCGCCATGGTACTTACACAAAAGCAGAATTTCAAAAGTTGATGAGCTTCTGAGTCAATCTTTGCAGCGGGTAGGGGACTAGGGAGACAGAAAAGAGGACGAGGGCGGGGGGTGAAGAATAAATACACAGAGGAAAGAACGTAATTGATTACTAAAGCATGTTGTTCAGATTAAAAGGAAAAGAAAATTAATTAACAAGCAGAACCAGGGATGAAATTGATGAGCCGCCGCAAAAGCTAATAGATAGCAGACTACCAAACTCTTTCAAAGCATATGATCTAATCTGATAAATCAAACATTTGCTTTATGTCTTCACACGTAAGGGGGCATTATAAAACCATGGCCAAAATTCAGTGCATCACTCATGCCTGACCCACCACTTTTATTCCCACAAAAAATTTGTGCAAACACTGTTTCAGCGAGGAAACACTACAGTACAGAGGAAGAAACCTGCTCAGTGTTAACGAAATCAAAGTTTCAATTGGAAATGCCGAATTGCAGCCAAGTCCCTCTTCTTGGTTGATTAGAGCAACAGGGGGAAGGATGATATGGTGAAAATAAGCAAGCCGTCATTCTACAGCAGCATTGACTCGGGATTCTCAATGTAGCCTTTAAATGCTTTCAGCCATTCCGCCCCAATTGCACCTAAATATAGGAGGAAATGCTACGATTAGCACCTCTCAAAGAAATAAAGCTGGCTTATATTGATGTCATATTCTGAAGACTTGCATAAAAGCTACTAACCATCAATAACACGATGATCACAGCTTAATGTTACGGCCATGAAGGAAGCGAACTTGAATTGTTCGGGACCCGAACTAGGTACAACCCTTTTCTCAGCTGCTCAAGGACAAGCAAAGTAATTACAATGCTGATAATGAACACAAAAAGGATGATAACTTCATTCCATCACAAAAATGATTTGTTGATAATGAAGATAAAGACGGATTCATAACTTCGTTCCGCAGAGGCATCACAAAAGTGCCCAACTTACCAGATCCAACAGCAAGAATGCCCGACTGAGGAGGGTTTATGATGGCACAAAATTGCTTGATACCAAAGGGCCCTCCCAAATTTGACACTGTAAATGTACCTCCCTACAAAAAGAGTAAACCCAGTACTCAGCAACATTCTCATGAGATGGTGGGCAATAAAGAACAAAAAAAACATACTCTTCTGACCTCATAATCACTTGGTTTTAAGGTGTTCTCTTTGGCTCTCTGGGCTAATTGCTTGACCTCTTCCGATATCGCGGATAGACCCTTCTTGTCTGCATCCTGCAAATTTTAAATGCATGCATTCAAGATATGAATTATAAAAACTTTACCGAGCAAATGTATTAACCGCACTAAACTGTGGCAACAACTTACCCTGATGACTGGGACAAAGAGTCCATTATCCGTCTGCACTGCAACATTGATGTTTACATTGTGATACCTGGATAAGAAGCCAAAGAAGCATTACCATTGAGTTCAAAAAGTCAAATATGAAAAAACTTAGTGCTACGTCGGTCATTATATCTTACTGGCGGATGTAGTCATCTGTCCATGAACTATTGCACTGAGGAACTTTACGAAGAGCCAGAGCTGCAGCCTGCAGAAACGATTATATTTCATCAATGGTAGAAGGAAGGTGCCGTGTATCATACAAGGTAAAAGCCTCACAGTGAGATACAAAAGACAAATATATGTACATGTTCATCCCAGCCTATTGACATCTCAACCCAAACTTCACCCAAAAAAGGGAGAAAAATCTAAAAAAACCTTGTCAAAAACACTTTCAGTGTGTGTGGGTAGGTGGATGGGTGCATCTGTGTGTGGTGTTTGCATTCATGTGTCCAAAGAGTGGAAGTTAGATGGCCAAACCACTATCCAAACATCTGAAAGTTCAAGTGAACACATTATGGCTACAATCCAGATTATGCTCAGAAACTAAACACCATGCAAACTACATTCAAATTAGAAATTACTCTCAGAACAGAATCACTTGAGCAAATCTCAAATGGTTAAAGTCTAGTTATAAAGCTGAAAAAGCTACTTCAAAGCATAAAGTGGGAGCATGCGATGTTTGGGATTCCTCTAGAATGGCTTGGAAGTTATGTGGTAAGCAATTCAGTGGTCAATAAAACAGATCAATAAAAACATTGCATATCCAAATGGTAAACGCCCATGCAGGCAATATGTACTACCTTAATAACCAGGTCATTAATCGATATCCGCTTTCCGCCAGATGCTTCTTGTAACGAATTCAGTTCGTTCCGCAAACTGGAGAAAAACGTACACATACACGATCAAAAGGGAAAAATATAAAGCAACAGCTCACCTTTTAAGGGAAGCAGTAATCAATACTTACTCCATGAGTTTGTCGACACACGAATCTACTGTTAGATAATAATGGGGAATAGTTTGCTTAGAGAATAATAAGCGTGAAGCTGTAACCTGCCAAAATAAAACACCAGGAATAAGTTCTGGGAAGAAACAATTTAGTTGGAACTTAACAAAACTTCCATAGACATATAGAACTAAGTTGCAAATGATGCAATTAAGGACAAAATGACACGGATATGCTCTTAAATTGTTCTTTCTGTGCACTGAAGAGAAACAAACATAATGCAATGGATACCATAGGGCTCATAAGGAAACAAAAGTGAGATAATATGAGACGAGGCAGTAAAGTATGAGTCGCAAACTACTGGGGCCATATAACCAAACTAGATTCTGCAGCAGATCCCACTACTGGGGAATCCAGGTTTTCCTGGGCTGGGATGAGGTGGGAATATTTCAAACATATAACTTGAAACCATAAAAACAAAGTAAAGGGCTTAAACAACGGGGAAACTGTGAAATCAACTTTGTGACTCAAAGCCATGAAAGATTTCTTATTAAGGATTGAATTTGAAGCATACCGAAGACAACAACAATTTTTCCATTTATGACCAATCTCCCAAGACAGACAATAACTCAATCCCATACATTACCTTCCGTATCTGAGAATGGGGGATGTCAAAGTAATCTAATCCTGCAGGGGTAGCAACCTTAGCTTTAGGAGCTGCAGCCAAACCTTCCTTCCCACGAGAGGCTGCATCATATGGAGAAAAATATTATTTAATCATCAGCTCCACAAGCTATCTAAAAGAAACTCAACTAGAAGAACAAAAGAATACTCCCATCATAAATGGTAAAGATCCAAAAATCTTCAAACAATCAGAAACAACATAACCACACCACTCCCCACCATAGACATTCAAAGTACAATACCCAAGTAGTCTTCAACATCTGCCTTCACAATGCTTCCATCGGGACCTGTTCCTTTAATGCTTGCAAGAGGCACCTAAAATAGTGAAAAATAAAGTCAAACAACACACCAGTTAAAAGCAGCTCAACATTAAAGGTATCTTAGCACTGAAAAAAGATTCATTTACAGCCTTGACTAACATTGTGTTCTTCAGACAATTTTCTGGCGAGGGGGCTAGAAAATATGCGATCTTCAGCAGGAGGTGCTGCAGTAGGCTTGGTCGTCTTTGGCTCTGGTGAGCTGACAGGTTGCTCAACTACCTCTTTTTTAGGTGGAGTAGAGGCAGGTGACTCTTTGACAGCACCAGCACCGGCATCTGATGCTGAAGGTGAATAATCTTTAAATTTTGCAATATCATCTTCCTCTTCAACAGTTATAGCAATCACCTATACAAAAGTGAACACAAATTAATCCGGTTCAGTTTATTAGCCACATAAGCTGCCTTCAAACACGTGACACATTTTGACCAACATAACTACAAGGGTGTCATGCCCACGATGTATTTCCCCTTCTCACCTACTTTACTTCTATTCTGAGAACCATAAACAGAAAGGCGCGTGCACACACACACACAGAGCAAGAGAGATGTGCACTTGAGTTGCACTATTCTGGCATTAACTCAATACCTCACCGACTTTAATTTCTTTTGACCCATCTCCACGTATAATCCTAGCGAGATAGCCTTCCTCCATGCATTCCATCTCAACCGTTGCTTTATCCTTCCAATATCAAATGTGGAAAAACAAAATAGTCAATTTTCCTTTACGTTCAAGAACCAAACCCAAAATTTTAATCAACTGCGGGACTTCAACCACCACAAAATACAAGAACCTTACTGTTTCAACTTCACAAAGCACTTCACCAGGAGAAATTTTATCACCCTCTTTCTTCAACCACCTTGCGATATTACCCTGCATGTTGTTAAAGAATCACTTAGCACAAAACAGTAGATCAAGATTGTTGTGACGTTACCATATCAGAAAGCTACAAAACCTCTGTCATTGTAGGTGAAAGAGAAGGCATTCCAATCTCTTGGTGTGGAGGAAGGCCTGAAAGATATTGCACAGAATCCATTATATGTCAAAAGGGCACACAGGTGTATAATGTTTTCAAGACAAGCAAACTCAAGCAAATATCATAGAAGAGAGGTCGATAATTGTGCTTCAAGAGAAAAGCACAATGTCTATCATCCTGGATATGAAAGGAAGAGAACATAATGACCACCACTAAGCAATACGCTGTTTCTTTATCAATCATATTGTTCAGATTTCCTAAAGCGAAGCAAAAGATCAGAGAAGAAGAAGAAAAATATGCATACTTCAGAGGAGGCAAGCTGTTAAAGAAAATAACAGCAGTATATTCCAGCTTAACCACCACTCATAAAACAAAGCTATACAGGTCTCCTCAAGGACTAAAATAATACCAATTCATCACCTGAGAGTTCCCAGGGGGTCATCACAGATGAAACGTGGAAATCAATGACTAAGCTTAAACACTTTCTACCTCAAAAGGTCTCATAACCAAGGTAAAATATATCACCAAAGGTAAGATATATGAAAATGGAGCTCTATTCCAAAGAACACATACATTTTCCATTTCAGAAAAAACCTAAAACGTATAAAGCCCCATGTGAACATCATGAGCACATTCATCCAATAGAAGACAATGTCAAAGCATTGGAATCCTAGGAATTTTGACTCAAATGGAATATTGGGTAGCCTAAGCTAGATCTTATTATTGATATAATATGGACTACCCTGTTTTATAGAGCAGAAGATATATCACCTGCATTGAAGCATGTCCAGAAAACAAACAAAGGGGTTGGACATGGATGTGAATCTAATACAACAAATAGACATAGCCATTTAACATATCTGAATATGCAAAGACATGCTTATAAATCAATGCACACCCTTTATAGAAGAAAGTGTTTAAATAAAAATAATAGTGGTTTACCACCTGCAAAGGTACTTCACTTGCAAAATAGCTATGCAGACATAAAATCAACCAAGGAAAAAGCTTTAAGAAAGTCCAATAAAAACTATGCATGCATTCCTCCCATCCTTCTGGATATGCCAGTACATGACTGGCTGAAAGCTTTGGTATCAGACACATTCAATAATGGCAGCAGTGAATGCCTTCCAAGCAGTGAAATCAAACAACTCTAGCGTGGGTAATGTAAAAGCACTACCAGCTGGGGGCATGAACTGACATAAAGAGTCTCAGTGATAACATAGCTACCTCAGAAAGAGGAGCAACAAATTGGTCTCCAAACAATAGCAATAGCAGTGTTCAAGATGCTCTCAAGAGAATGGCAAAGAGCAATATCATGACACATATACGTTGGCCAGGGATCCATATTACTGCAGGAGCATTTTTTTTTCTTTTTTGGGTGAGGTGGGGGATAATAACAGTGGTTCCTTTCTCTCATATAATTTTGTATTAGGTAGTTGCCCTTGGCATCTGTCTAATATTTTTTTTTTCACACTTAAATAGATAAATGAGGTGCACATTTCAGTCATTGAAAAGCAGGAAAGTGACGATAAAGGCTTACTAGGAGCATGAAAAATGAGATCAAAAAGGGTGCAGTGAAATTTAGGAGGAAGAATAAGAGAACTTAGAATTTACCCGAACTGGATGAAAAACCTCTCCTCAAGGATACCTGTGAACTGCTATTGCAAAAACAATGAAAAGGATGAGGTAACACTCATCATCAAGAGCATCTGATCACCCCATGAAACGCTTCCCCCCGCCCCCCTCTTTCAAAAACAGAAAAATGGAATAACAGGGAGGACAGTATACCACAAAAATCGTTGATTGAATGCCAGGCCCGTAGTTGGATTTTGTAGTTTCATTGTTGTCATTGAGATGTTTCTTTTCTGCAAAAAGAACATTGATATCTAACAACATTATGAGTGACAGGAAGGATTTCAGATTTTATTCTTGGTTTTGAGAAGGAAAAAAATGAATAAGCCTGACAGGAAACTGTGAAGCAATAGCAGAGGCAAACCAGAGGGTGAAAAGTGACACAGAAGGATTTCAGCCCCTGCTGTGATTCATGATTCATTGCTCAGTAATACCACTGAGGGTTGTTTACCCAAAAAAAATACCACTGAAGGTTACTGTACTTACCGTGCCATTAGTGGTAGACCCGGAAACGGTCTCTCTTTCTGAAGGTACATAATAATGACGATGGATCTTCCGAATATCTGAGGAAAAATAACCAGCTTTGCTCAAAACAAAAGAAACAGAGCTTTTATAGACTTATATCATAACCATCATAAGAGTTGAAGCTTAGATGTATATGATAACAGCAGAAGAAGTGAAGCCTTATATCTCCTACAGAAATGCCATGATATGGGTCTTCCAGTTGATACTTTTTATCACAAAGATAGGCAGAACACCTGCCATGATAATTTCTCTAGATGGCAGACAACAAAAACCAGCACTTTGACACATTTCCAGTACTTTTCCACATCCATCACATCTTCAAACATGAATTCAAGATAAAACCCAAGTCAACCTTGGACACGCATACAGGAAATCTTAGAGGACAAAACAGCAAAGAAGATCCCAGTTCTTAGCAAATATTACACTAGTTTGTATAGACAGCAAATATTACACTAGTTTTTATAGACCTGAGTCAAAAGTTAAGCAACATTAATCACACAATAACTGCCAAGCATATTGATTGTCTCTTCATCTAAGGAACTCACCTTGTAGCCTGTCATATGCAGAATATACTACAGATTAAACCATAACGAATACCAAGACACATCTAGCAAAAAGGACTTGTCCATGAGATTAAAATCTTTAAGAGGTGAAGAAACAACAGACAGCATGAAACAAGACTGCCATATTTAACTCCAGGAACCCATTGTCTAGATTTAGGGACCAAAATCTTGCTAACCGACCAGTAGATCATCTGATCATTACCTGCTCCAATTTCCTAAAGTACAAAAAGCATGTCATTTTTAGTTGGGAAGAAATATTTGCCATGAAATACATTCATTGAAATACCTCCTGGATGTACAGACACATCCATGCATATGATGGACAATTGGCACAGAGACATTTATATAAACAAGTCATTACCCCCTGGAAATCCATGAGAATGAAAGTTCTGCATCATATAAGACAATCAACACATCAAATGCAATTGCACAGTCTGGGATGGACCATATTTGAAAAAATAAAAAATAAAAAAATAAAAGAAGCTATAGCTTGGTAAAGCTTGCCACAACACCACCCCCAATTTTAAATTCGCCTTATATCTAACTATGCACTGAGAACAACAAAATGCCTGGGGTGTGCAAGACAAGGATTTCGAAACAAAAACTAAAACTCGTGGACGTGATTTATATGCAGATAAGTAAAGAACTAGTTGACACTTTTATCAGCATTGAACAACCAAGTAGACCACAATAAATGAAAATAAGCAACCTACCATCTCTTTTACCAATCGAGGGCTGAGCATCATTTGAAAACCAACGAACCAAAATGGCGTGATCACGCAACAGAAAGTTGGGATCCTTCCTTAACTGCAGAAGGGGAAAAATAAGAATAAAAATTATATAAGTTGACATCAGTCAAAGGGAAAAAACATAGAACCAACGAACATAAAGTCTAAACTTAATGGTTAAATCATGTTCAAATCAAGAGCATGAAACAGCAGGAGAAAAGATGAGAACATTATGACTTTAGGGAGAAGGATACCATTTGTATTTGTGCAAAACATAGAAAAGTGATGCAAGCAAATAAAGGTAAATAATAGACACGAAAAACAAGATATAAGTAGTTCAGCAATAATGATTAGCACATTGATGATGAGAGTCCCTTTACCCAAAAGTGATGAAATATTTTGCGTTACAAGCTTTCACTCACCCCCACAACAAAAACAGCAGCTCCTCACACAAGAGAAAACACTTATCAAACGGTACTTGAAGTGCAGAATATATATCATTTCACACTATGCTTTAACTCCCATAAGTTGTGGATAAGTATACAAAAAAACATATCAACCATTTCAACTGACTGAATTTAAGGCACAACACAACTTTTGGGAATCACAAATGTAGTTCGGAGTGTTTTAAGATCCAAATAACAGTTAGTGAGAAACTACACTGACTGAATTTTCATACCAGCCACTAAAATTAAAACCAGTATTAACAACTCGCCCAAAATAGCCCAGTAGTCACCCAGATGTTAATAATATAATTCGCACCACTGGTTGAGGCAAAGTAAACTGGTAAAAATTGGGTTTCCATGAGGACAAAACTTTGACTACAATTCAAACTTCAAACATCCACACCACAAACATAGCATTTCCCAAGAACCCAAACATGAAAAAAGCCTGCAAGTAACAGGATTTATGAAATTACCAAAACAGAATGAAATCGGGTCTATCAATAAAACTACAAAAAAAGAAGAGAAAAAAACTGAAATCATCCACAATAGACAATCGCAGTCAACCACTGACAGTGATGGTATATGTACCGCATGAAAATTGAGAAGCACAAAGAGAGAGATGGTATACCTTTTTGGAGTGGTTGATAATACGAGATGCGTAGGCCATTTTGGTTTCTCCGATCAAATTGATCGAGGAAAACCAAGTCGATGAAAAAGTCCTACAAAGGTCGATTCGCTAGCTCGGAGAAGAACAGGCTGAGATGCAAAGGTAGCCCCAGTATGGTTAGGTGGACAAATTGAACTGTCACGTTTGGTCCCTGAACGCCGTAGATCGTACAGACTTATTATATATGTAGTGTTTTTTTTTTTTTCCTAAGCAAATATAAGCATTTTCATTCCTAAATTTTTGGGGATTTTAATTTCTATAGAGGACAAAAATGGCAAACAAAATTGGAATGGCCTTTCGAGACTTCTTCGAGTTGTTCTCACTCTTTTACCCTTTTTTTTTTCTTGACTTTTATTGCCGGTATTTGTCCCGAGTAGGTTGGTTGCCGCTGGCCGCTTCGTTGGACCGACGAATTTGCTTCCTACAAGCATTTTTCTTGTTTCCTTCGGTATCCTCGGTACCACTCGCGGTCAAATCAATTTTTTCCGTATTTTGTTTCCTTTACAAAACTTTTTTGAGAATTTAAATGAGACCACTTCTCAAGGTCAACATCGACCCACTGATAAGTTTAGCATCCAACATCTGAGGCAATCTCTGCGTGTCTACCTCTTCTATTTTATTTTCCACTTTTGTTAAAATGACATCCTCCAGTGCTGAAAATTAAAAAATAAATACAAAAGTGACAATATTCTATGTTACTAAGAGTAGCTTTGAGGAGGGATAACTCAAAATTTAAAATTAAATATTCTTAATCCCTTCGTGTAAGTAGATGAGTATAAATTCGAATCTTGCCGACTATTTGTAATTTAGATGATATTTAAGTTGTATGGTCTATTCGATTGTCTGAAATTTATAGTTGTACATCTAACTTTATCAATATATTTTCAAACTAGACCAATTATGTCACAACTTTATACATAAAAGTAGTTGCAAGGAACATCCTCATTTAAAAAAAAAAATGTGGTTACAGTAAAAACAAATTTCAGGAATCAAACGTTAGAATTTGAGAATTATGAAAAAAATATAGTATTCTGAATATTTTTTTTTCCTAGGGTTGTGAATACATTTTTTTTGTAAAAAAAAAAAAAATATTCGGATGTCTCCAAAGGTCCTGGGGAACTTGTGAATACTTACTACCCGGCAAAACGGGAAAAATCTTGATGCCTACCGTTCGATATTAAAAGATGACATCCAGTGGGGGGAACTTTTGAAAAATATGCAAATTAGAACTTTATTCGCCTGAAAGTTTTGTCGAGAAAAAACAGAATTAGGTGGGATGGAAGGTGCATATCGCTCAAGCTGTGATTTGATGAGAAGTAATCAATTTTTTTCTTCTGGGTAAGTAGAAGGAATGAATAATTTTTGATAAGGGGAAGGCCGTAAAGCACGTCGTTTCCATCGATTCCTGAGAACAAAATATATATATAGATATATATATATATATATATATGAGCTATGGCCCGAGAGAATCGAAACTGCTTATCCAAACCTTGCAATCTTCATGGAGGCCAGAAATATGAGCCCCTGAATATGAACAAATATACTTTTAGCCGAAGGTGGGTTAGTTCGCGGCAATTTTTTTGTTTAATTATTTTATTAATACTTGTAGTATTATGAAATTACAAATTGGTCCTAAATATTTTTTTGTTCATGACTCAATACAACTATTTTTTCTGTCAATTGATGATATACATCTGGATAATAAAATTCTATGCGACTAATTAAGACACATCAAAATCAATGTCAAACATTTACGTATACATTATCAGTAGTTAAAAATTAACTCGTACCACCTCTGCGTGACATATTTCATTTAGGTAAGACCTCTAATCTGACGTAACTGCTTACACGAAGTTACGTTGAGATATTATATTATTGAGAAATGCTTGGTGTCCTTCCTAGGTTATTCTCAGGTTCTTCTGGGATAGAATCTAACGGTTAAGGATTTCTGAGTGTGTATGACCCACTTCTAAAATTAATCCTAAACCATTAGATTCTTTCCAGAAGAACCTGAGAAGAACTCAAGAAGAACACCAAACATTTCTCTATATTGCTTATGACGTATCTCTGTTGATCATATAAGAGTTTGTTATCAAAATGTTGATGTTAATCAACAGAAAATATTACAGAGACCAAAAGCCTTTATGCATTGAGTATGAAAGAGTCTCACCTAACTAGAAAATGAAATGAACGAGTTTGAAGCGCAATAATAAATCACGAACACTTGATGAAGTCTATAATCTAAATATTATTTAATTTTCTGAGTTAATGACTAAACTATGTTGATGAACCCACGCCGCGATGACACTATCGGGAAAACCTTCTGACTAACTTTGAACCCGCGACAATGACTATTTAAATGTGAGTGCCGCAAATGCAAGTTGATACACACACGTTCAATCTTTTCAAGGTTTATTCAATATTTGGAAGTAGAAAACGTATCAAACTATTGAAAAATTTCAAAATATAATAAAATCCGATAAAATTGAAACCATTTGTGTAGAAAAGTAAATTTTATAAGAATAAAAAAAAAAGACTATTTTATGTAGGACTATGAATATTTGTGAGAGTTTTACATCAATTATTGCTGCACCAACTTCATAAGAAAACATTAGTTTAGTACGGCTGTACTATAGTATAGCTCCTTTAATTTCTTGGAATTTCCATTTGGTAATAGCGGCGATCTAGTTGAAGGCGTGACTTAATTTATTAGTTAAGAATCTCGTATACACCTGCCCTAATTCCTAATTAACATGGCGACCGGATAGACCTTTGGTTCACTCTCAATTGACCCGCATCGATCGGAAGGGAAAATTGGGCCAGGAGACCCACCAGTGCGTTCCTTATTTTTGTCGTGGGTCTGGGCCTCATGGTCCTCCCTGGGCCGGAGCGGAAAAGGTAGGTCCCACACGACGAGGTAATAAAATTTTAAAAACAAAAGCGCTTGTCGTACACGGGGAGCGTGAGGGAAAGGACACAGGTGTCGTCTTCGTCCACACCTTGGAACCCAAAGCGCAGAACCGGAAGTTCTTTTTAAATGTTTTTTATTGAGTGAGAGAGAGGGAGGGAGGGGAGGGGTAGAATGGGAAATCAGAAGCAGAAGTGGACGGCGGACGAGGAAGAAGCGCTACTGGCCGGAGTGGCAAAGCACGGCCCTGGTAAATGGAAGAACATTCTCAAAGACCCCGATTTTGCTCATTTCCTCACTCACCGCTCCAACATTGACCTCAAGGTTCCCTCACATTCACCTTTCATTGCCATGATTCACTCCCTCGTCCCCTCCTTTTGGTTACGTATAATGTCTTATTTCGCTGGATTCTCTTAGGGTTTTCTTTGGACCCCGAGACACCGCTCGGTTTAGGGGAAGTTGATTTTCCGCGAAAGTTTCCATAAGTTAGGGTTCCGTGTGTGTCAGTTGGTCATGTTTTTCGAATGTCGATGCAGGGTCTGTTTGCTTCCCAAAACCGTAGGTGTTGAAGTCCGAACTGAATGTTTTTCTTATTGTCTTTTTTAAGCAAACGCCGAACTAGTATCGTGGGTGCCACAAAACGAAGCCCAAAAATTCTTCATGGAGCTTGTCTATATCTGGGCCGCAATGGACGTGGAATTTTGCGTTTTAAACCCAAATATTTCAGCATTGTGCTTTTCTGAATTGGAGTCTATAGTTTCGGATGGTTTGAAGGTGGAAGTTGGATATAAGAGCGTGGTCTTCTTGTAGGTTTTGTGTTGCTTGCTTGTCAGGCTTTATGGAATTGCGCTACCCATTCTATCAGTATTTGTTATGATTCTTTTAGGCAAATCAATTAAAACCTGCATGCTGTTTATCTGTCTCCTTCGTGTACCTTGCCTACCTAACAGGACAAGTGGCGAAATCTGAGTGTTAGTACCTCTGGACAAGGCTCTAAAGAGAAATCGAGAACTTCGAAATTAAAAACGTTGACAGCTGCTCAACTACCCAATGTTCAAAGTTGTTCTCCTGCAGCTCCACTTCGTCATAATGCATCCTCTGACACTGTCATGGATGATCATTCCAACGGGACACTGGATGGAAAGAATGCTCCACGGTAGGTGTTTGTCTTCCTTCTTTTCTCAAATTTGTTTACATAACATCTAGGACATGTTGATTGTTTTTTTCGATTCAGTTATCCTTTGTATTTTATCTCCTTTTCCCACATGTGACGGGTAGAGGGTGCCGTAACAGGGCCAATCGTGTGCAGGTGCATGAGTTTTGTTTATTTCTGTAGAACCTATTTTTACAGTATGGTCTTCTCACACTTCATGACTATGACTACTATCTTATTCTGTGGTGATAATACAATCAATATAATGTAGTCACACTCGATAAAGTGTTCTAATTGATAAGTAGCATAGCACAGAAAATATATGTGAATTGCTTATTGGACCCAAATCAGGTGTTGTATATTATCATGATGTTATTGAATATGATAATTCTCCCGTACTAGCTATTTGCAGGGGAAAAAAAAAAACCATGTCTTTCATTCTCAAGCCATTTGCCCTAAATTTAAGAACCATAGTATATGCGTACAAGATAAAGAGAAGCCCTCCCCTATCTCAAGCATGCAAACAAAAGTGATTCCCAGAAAGAAGACAGTTCGCCCCAACGATTGCATATGCTAAACTTATTTTTGAATTGCTCCTAAATTTGATTCAATTTCCACTTGCAGCCTTTATTGTTATTCAGATTTTTTGTTAGCTTGCCTTTTTTTTTTTGTAGTCATTTAGATGATCACCACTGCATTGTGAGACACTTCATATGGTATATGGTAAACTGATTTCCTGATTTATTATTGAATATACCTTTATAACAGGCAATGAATCTAAGATTCAAACAAATTTGAAGGTGAAAGTGTGTTGTTTGAATGATATTAAGTTGATGACATGCTATAATGTTGCTTCTTGACTGTCGTAAGCATTTACACAACTTTTTTAACTTCATCTTCGGTAGTTTATATGTAAGAATAGTGAATGTCTTTCACCTCTTTAATGCTTCATCTAATTATCTCCATGGGGTACTTGTTGCTGTTTGCTTTTTATTACCAGGTATAATGCGATGATTTTTGATGCTCTGTCAACTATAAAAGATACAAATGGATCTGATATAAGTGCCATTGTCCGCTATATTGAGGTCAGAGATTATTTTCTTACTTGTAATCCTTGTATAACGTTGTCCAATATGTTATCCTCGAAGCTGCATTAGGTTTTGGAATGTTCCTGTCTTGGTTGTGAAATTCCTCTGCTGTTCGATTTTAAGAAACCAATATCTCCAAAACCTGGTAGTTGTACTAAAAACGACATAGAATGCACGTATTCAGAGCCTTTCAACGGGATTGAACTTAAAGATGGGTTGTCTGGATCTTACCATGCAACTACAGTCAAACAAGGCAATATCTTGTCTGGATCTTCTAGTGGACTCTGTGACTGTGCCACAGCTTCAGTACTTTCTACTGCTGTCTTGCAAGAAAATAGGTAGAAGTCAACCATTTAGGCTGGGGGTAATGTGGATGATCATAGATGAGCTCACAAATACGCAACATTTTCTTTGTTATGAAATATTGGGTTAAATCCATCACAGACAATTAAAATCTTGGAACAGTGTTAGCTTGGGGAAATCAAGAAGTGAGGCCTTACCATCACAGGAGGTGATTTTTTCTTATTTGTTCTCTTTAGCAACCAGATGTTAAATGATTAATCTCAATTTCTAATGCAATTGGCTGATTATTCTCTAATTTTTGAATTTTGCATTTCAACTCTTGTTTTACATATGGCAGCAAAGGCATGAGGTGCCACCAAATTTTAGAAGGTTACTAAGTTCAAGGTTGAGAAGGCTTGTTGCTCAAGGCAAACTCGAAAAGGTGAATTGATGTCCTTTCATGTTTCATCAAACCTATTTCTGTTGTTAATCTGCTTCTGTCATGTTTTGGCTGTTAATATTTGTTTTACTCCATAATATCCTGACCTTCTAAGATTTACTATATGCTATGAAAATTGCTGAGTAGATATGTCATTGCCGCAGCATGGCAGCTGACATTCCGTTTCTTTCTTCTTCTTTTTTGGTCTTTGCAAAAGTTTTATCTGTCGTGATCCAGTGTGTCCAATCCTCTGTTGTTTAAGCCAGATTCTGAAATACCTCGGTCTCCCTTTCTTTGAGGTGGGGGTGGGGGTTGGATGGGCAAATCAAGTACTGTGATTTGAGATGTTGCTTCTCTTTCTCGCACACATCTGTCAAATTGAGTTAAGAGTTTCAAGTCAACAGCTGGAAATGTTGCTTTTAGTTTTTTTATCATCAGTATTGTGAAAATGTAAAGGAGAACAAAATTTTCTGACTATTAGTGGCATCTGAACCACTTCTACTGCTCAATGATATCGACCAAGGCTTATGCTACCTTTTTTGTTATTTGGAGTATTCATTGTGATAATGAGCCCTAGGCAAAGCGATTTTTAGACTTTGGCAATGCTCATCTTGAAAGTAGGTAACAATGATCTCATGTACCTGAAGCATTCTAAGCGCATATTTTTAAATGGGAGTTTGTTTTCTTATGTGTTATCCTTTGTGAGCTTCCCAACTTTCTTCTATACAAAAAATGCAGGTCCAAAATTTTTTCAAGATAAAAAAAGAGACCACGTTGGGTACGAAAACTCCGAGCCCAAAACAAAAGGATGTCAAGCCACGGCAGTCACTGAACTCAGGGTTAATGACGACTAGTGAGACTGTAGATGATGCGGCTAATGCTGCTGCCTATCGAGTAGCTGATGCAGAAAACAAAGCCTACATGGCTGCTGAAGCAGTGAAAGAGGCAGAAAGAATCTCCAAGATGGCGGAAAATACTGATTCAATGCTACAGCTGGTGAAAGAGATTCATGAAAGATGTAAGGCTAAAACCACTGTAACTGGTCATTGTCCCCGTTCAAATATTTTGATGAAATGTTAAACTTACCTTTACCTCTGTGTTTACATTTGCAGGTTCACGAGGGGAAATTGTCCTCTTCGCTTAGTTTGTCGGTTGTAAGTTTTTCTTCTTCGCCCTCTTAGCTTAGGTTACCGGTCGTTAGTCTCTCTTTCGTAGGAGAAATCATCGATTGTACAATGAACAAAATCCCTGTAATTTCTGGCATATCAATGTAAATTCATTGATCCAAGGCGAGGCGAAGATCTCTAATTGTTCATGTGCCCGTGTATCAGCATTGCCCCCACAGAGCAGTAGCAATTACCCCTTGGGGGAGCTTCCTGGAACTCGTGGGAGTCGTGACTAAAATCGTGAATTGGTACATGAAGCACGGGGTTAATACCGTTTGTACTTCATGCTCTTCGTTTCGTTCTTGCCGGCGAACAATATACAGTCGATCTTGAAAGTAAGATTTGTCGGAGGGAGAGCCAGATCAGATGGTAGAATGTAATGGGAAAAATTTTGGATCCTAAAGCTGCAGTCTCAATAGGTCCTAACAAGGGCGGTGACTTCTTCACTAAGAGACTGTTCGGTTAAAAAAAATTTTTAGAATTTTTTTGAATCCTCACAACACAAAAAATTCTACAACTAAACATTATTTTTAACACCACATAAAAATAATTACAACACGCATACCAATAAAATTAACGTCACTTAAAAATTTTTAAAACACAAAAAATTCTTAAAAAAACACTACAACCGAACAACCTCTAAAATATTTTTCACCATTTTTATCGCTAACTAATAAAGTATACTTAAAATATTGTTCTTGCCAGCTAACAATATCCGTGGAAAATCGTGTCCATTCGATCACTAACTAATTATGATCCAAATTTGTACATCGAATGCCAAAAAAAAGAAAAAAATACCCTTTTTCCTGCACGGCTAGTTATTTACACCCGAATTTTTCTTTAAGAATAATATTTTAACAAGTCGTATGCTTTGTTTGCGGTCATCCAAGAAGAATTATTCTTGATTAGTATGTGAGTTGGGTTTTCTAATTGATTCTCGTGAATTTACTCTACTTCGTACACTTTTCTTTTTTTTTTAATCAGAACTCTATGGGCCTATGGCTATTAAAGGAGTATTGACCAGCATATATTGCACACAAATAGGCATATACCAAATAGATTAATTGTGTATAGTTCATAAGTAGCTAGTTATGTATGTTATTAAATTTTTTTTCTTAATAACAAAAGAAGTCCAATTGTACTCAATCTGTGTATTGGGTTTGAATAGGTCTAATCTAGTTGGGACGCAATGATTTAATTTAAATCATGACAAATTTCGAAGTACTAGTGCAATCTCATAATTTCTACAACTGTTGTTTAAATAAGTATCAGATAATATTCGTGAAAAATCGAATATAAGATTGTAATATTTTTTTATAATGATTATATATGTTAATTATTGCTAAGTTTGTATTTTTTAAAAATTTAATCTATATAGTTTTTATTATTTTTGTAAATTTTTATTTGTTTTATAAAATTTTGCACAATTTTTTTTCTGTCTTTTTGTTTTTATAAATTTTTTTTATTGGTTTTGATATTTTATCTATTTTTATAATTTTATATTAATGAAACTATTTTCTACTTATGTTTTGAATTATATATATTTTTTCTGATTTTTTAAATTATTATTATTTTTAAATATCATAATAACTTTAAAAATAATATTAATTTATTTATGAAATGTAAATTAATCCAAATCTTAATCAAAAAAATAAGTCCTTATTTCAAAATAATATTTCAACTTTTAAAATTTACAATTTTGAAATTAAAACAAAATTCAAAGTCCCTCCACAAACAAGTCCCGGACGAATCCGGGAACTCATTATGATGTATTTTTCAAAAAAAAGTGGCACATTGACCGAATTGTTATTCTTTTTCTTTTATTTTTAGCTTAACCTAATTTACACGCACGTAGACATTTGGAAGGTATATATAAAGCTTGCTCTTTCTGCCTCGCCTCCTCTATTCAAACTCCACGGCGCAGATCCGAGGAGTTTGGAAACCCTAGCTATTTCTTCAAAGCTACAACAAACTTCCGCTCAAATCTCTCTCACTCCAACCATCGTCGACATTCACAGGTCTCTCTCTCTGCATACATGATTGTTTACGAAGCTACTGTGATTGCTTATAGGACGGTGATTGCTTTGTGTTTGTGTTTGTTTTTGGGATTTGGGATTCCTTTATTTGTTTGTTGGTTTTCTATAATGATTATGGTTCTGTATAGCTGCTTTATTTAGTGACGTCTTCTAAGGGATGCTGTGTCTGGTTTCTGGGACACTAGAACGGAGGACATGTGACAAGTGTGTGAAAAGCAGGTTTTCAGTTTTTGGGAGCTCTGTAGAAGGATGCGATTTACTAATTGAACGTTGTGGGACTAATTGGTTTTGTCGGTTGATTTTTAATTTTGGCTTTTCGATGGAACTATTTCTCTATGAGGAGTATATAGTATCGGGTTTTCTTTTTGGGAGGGACTGTTACTATAAGAGGCCAGGAAATTATTATTACGATAAGACAAAAGTGTGCAAAGAACCTGGTCTGCTGACCTATATGTTTTCTCAGTAACCAACCTGAGGGTCAAGGAGTTTTTTCTCTGAGAACCATTGGCATTAGTGTCCTATAAACAAGGATGTTAGCTTTGCTGTTACATCTTTATTAAAAGGTTAAGCATTTAATCAGTGTTGCAACACACGGGCCTCATTTTATGTATTCATATGTGCATCATGATTCTCGGGGAAAAAGTTTGATCTCATTAATAGTATATGTTCTAGGTGGTTTTCAATGTCAAGCACTTGACCTGTGAGAAACATTAATGTGCCGTAATAAGTCAAGTTGAAGTTTGGGGGAGTGGGCAAAGCAGCTTCTGTTGATCAGGAATATATATCCGAAATATCAGATTGCTGTCTACCCCTTTGATTATCTTCTCCGTATATTAAAGCAGAAATCTAATACTTGAACTCCTATTTGTGGGGTTTGCAAGTTTGGCTCTTCTGTTACACGCTATGATGTTTTGGTATCTAGCTTTACTTCCCTAAACACTCCCATCCCTCAACCCAAAAGAAAACAGAGCATTTAATCAGTGTAGCGACACATGGGCCTCATTATATGTATTCATATATGCATCATGATTCTTGGTGAAAAAGTTTGATCTCGTCAATAGTATATGGTCTAGGTGATTTTAAATGTTAAACACTTGACCTGTGAGAAACATTGATGTGCCGGAATGCATCAAGTTGAAGTTTGGGGGAGTGGGCAAAGCAGCTTCTGTTGATCAGGAATATATATCCAAAATAGCAGATTGCTGTCTACCCCTTAGGTTGTCTTCTCCGTATATTAAAGCAGAAATCTAATACTTGAACTCCTATTTGTGGGGTTTGCAAGTTTGGCTCTTCTGTTACACGTTTTGATGTTTTGGTATCCAGCTTTACTTCCCTAAACACTCCCCTCCCTCTACCCAAAAGAAAACAGTAAGCAAATATGTGACAACCTTTCTGTTGTAAGATATATATTTTGACCCTTGTATTCTATTTGCCTGATTTTATTTTATTTTTCTACCAAAGACCTAAGTTAGTATAACCTGAGAATGTTCATCAATTTCCTGTATATGAATATTGTTAAGGGGTATTTTTATGGAGTTCCGGAATTATTCAGGCATAAATACATTCTTTCTGTTTTTGCTATCCTCTCCCTGCCATGCACTGAAAGTGATTAGTGATATGTCATTCTCTAAACAGCCATGGCAAGTGAAGCTCCAGAAGGTTCACAATTTGATGCTCGTCAGTTTGATGCTAGAATGAATGAGTTGTAAGTTGTCTGCTTACATTGTTGGTCATATTATGCATGCTTGGTGATTCCTGCAACTTCTGATGTTTGTTTTGACAAACTGATTGCTGCAGACTGACAGTTGATGGACAAGATTTCTTCACCTCATATGATGAGGTTTATGACAGTTTTGATGCGATGAATTTGCATGAAAACCTTCTGAGGGGTATCTATGCTTATGGTAGGTATAGAAGAGGGTTATTTTGGTTCTTTATCTTTCCTTGAGAATGTGAAAAAAAGAAGTGGAACTGAAATTATGATCTCCATCCCACCCCTACCAGAAGAGTCATACTAACTAAAGATAAATTTTTTTCAAAAGTTTCAAACAAATCAGTCTGAAAATTTTTCTTCATTGGGTTATGCTTTTACATGAGTTTACCCAACCAGTTGGTAGCTTTTGCAAAAATCTGTGAGCAACCTTCTGTCTATCCATTGTCGTTTGGATAATTGTTTCAATGAGGATCTCATCCTGACTTGGTTATTATTGTTTTAGTGAGGATCTCTTCTGCTATTTTACTTTTTTTCCTAGTTATGTCGAGTGTGTAATCAGACTTTCTTTTGAAGGTTTTGAGAAGCCTTCTGCAATCCAGCAAAGGGGGATTGTCCCTTTCTGCAAAGGCCTTGATGTGATTCAACAGGCTCAGTCTGGTACTGGGAAAACAGCAACTTTCTGCTCAGGAATTTTGCAGCGACTCGACTGTGATAATGTTCAGTGTCAGGCTTTGGTTCTGGCACCCACTAGGGAGCTTGCGCAACAGATCGAGAAGGTTATGCGAGCACTTGGTGATTTTCTTGGTGTGAAGGTTCATGCTTGTGTTGGTGGCACTAGTGTTCGTGAGGATCAGCGGATTCTTCAGGCTGGTGTCCATGTTGTTGTTGGCACTCCTGGTCGTGTATTTGATATGTTGCGAAGGCAGTCACTTCGTCCTGATTCGATTAGGATGTTTGTGCTGGATGAGGCTGATGAAATGCTTTCTCGTGGTTTCAAGGACCAGGTTAATCAACAATTCACTCTGACCTCGATTCTTTTGTTTCTTGTGTTGCTCAATTATGTGACACCTAATTTCACTTGGGCATCAGTTCATTGTCAGATGAGTGTGTACATGTGATGTGGGGGATGTCACTTTTGTTAATCAACATCATATATAAGATGTCATGGAAAGAAATTTGAGCAATGTTAACATATAAGATAATTTTTTAGCCTTTCAGGATATAAGTTAATAATATAGAATCCACTTTGAAATAGATGCACTTGGAATTGTGGGATTAACAGTAAATGTCCCTAGACTTTTGGTTGGAGTTCACGAGGTCTTTTACCTGTGTGCATTCGTCAGTCAAGTCTTTCAATTTCGTGGGGAAGAATCCAAACCTTAATCATTTCCTGGAAAAAAACATATCAGATTAAAGAAAATGGATCATTCTTCCCTAGGGAATGGATTGGATTAGGCTGAATTAGGGTTTCTTGTCCTTTTTTTGCGATGCATTGATGATTGACGAAATGCATGCACTCTATTGTGTGCGTTAAGGTTCCCTATGCATTTGCCTTCTATCAACAAGCAATTGAAACCATACTCTCATTGATGACAAATCTATGTTCCACTTGATTCATAAATAATCTTCACGAATGGGATTAGATATAGTGTGCTTCTCTACATTCTGTATCATACGTTTTTCAGAGATTGGCGCTCATTCTGAATGGGGGCATCTCTATGGGCTTTTTTTTAAAAATTTTAATTGTGAAGAATCAGATCTCTTTTGGTCAAATTTTGTTGTAGTAAATCCTCCTGTTGATACTTAATGCTGTGAGACTAGAGCTTGGCTTGGTGTGGCCCTTTTTCCATTTTATTTTCTAGAATTGATGGAGTTTCTGAGGTCTAACAGTTCTCAAAAGGAATTGGATACATTACTTTCTAATGTTGGTGCTATTGCCAGATCTATGACATTTTCCAGCTGCTGCCAGCTGAAGTTCAGGTCGGGGTATTCTCTGCTACAATGCCTCCCGAAGCCCTTGAGATCACCAGAAAGTTCATGAAGAGGCCTGTGAGAATCTTGGTAAAACGTGATGAGCTCACTCTTGAGGGAATCAAACAGTTCTATGTCAATGTTGAGAAGGAAGAATGGAAACTTGAGACACTATGTGATCTCTATGAGACCCTGGCCATCACCCAGAGTGTCATTTTCGTTAACACACGGCGCAAGGTTGACTGGCTCACTGATAAGATGCGTAGCCGTGACCACACAGTCTCAGCCACCCATGGTGACATGGACCAGAACACTCGTGATATTATTATGCGTGAATTCCGCTCTGGCTCTTCTCGTGTTCTCATCACCACTGATCTCTTGGCTCGTGGTATTGATGTGCAGCAAGTGTCCCTGGTCATAAACTTTGATCTGCCGACTCAACCAGAAAATTACCTTCATCGTATTGGACGAAGTGGACGATTTGGGAGAAAGGGTGTTGCGATTAATTTTGTTACGAGGGATGATGAGAGAATGCTGTCTGACATTCAGAGGTTTTACAATGTGGTCGTCGAGGAGCTGCCAAACAATATTGCTGATCTTCTGTGATGAGCCTTTTTGGTTTGTTTTGAGGCATGGGTGTTTTTCCGTCCTCTAGTGGAGTACCTTTTAAGGTTTTAAATTTTGTTCAACCCCTCTCTCTCTTCCCTCCCTCCAATCCATCTACTGTTCGAAGTTAACGTTGTCAAACATATCTAACCTTTTATTGAATTGGGTTTAGTTGAAATTTTGATTCGGTTAGGCTTTGTAATTTTTAGATCCATTATTGTTATTGGTTATTATCTTTTCAAAAGTCATCAGTGATTCAGGGGTAGCTTTAATTGGTATGTCGATGCCAAGAAGGGGTTTATTTTTATTAGATGGTTATCAATTTCTATATTGGTTGGCTGCTTGGTCCTCAGTAGAGCCCTCTTCTGTACTGTTCTTCTGAAAGGTTGTTCCCGGGATCGTGGGGATATTTGCCTTCAGCTTTACCTCTTTCCTCTTAATCTAATTGTTCACTCGAAAGGTAAAGGTTTAATAGCCACCGTCGTGTTAACTCGATGACTTCCGTGTTCTGGCCACAATCCAACGAAATTTAAAGGCCGAGTAGAATTGAAGTCGTACCCAGAATTTTTGTGCTCGCAATTGACCGTGGGGTATTGGAAAAAAATGGTAAGGTTAGTGGAAAGAGCAGGGTCCATTTGAGCGAGCGGTGTGGAATGAGATGAGCATGCATAATGTCAAAAGAAAATAAGAGTTTTTTTTTATCCTCTTTATTTGGCTGCTAAAAAGGGTGGGTGTTGTGACCTTTGAGTTCCATAATAAGTTGTTCAGTTAAGATATCGAAGTGGGTGATTGGCTTGCACGCGGTTCTCTGGCATGCAGGCCAAGAAAACCAAGAATAATAATAATGCCTGCAGAAATGGGTGATCGAAGTTGCCTCCACAGGAACCTGGCTTGTGCCTTGTGGAGCAAATAGGAGTTTATATCCCAGATAACTCCCTCTAGATATGCTCAAGAATCTCTGTGGTAGGTACTGATCAATTTTTCACCAGTGTTTGTAGCATAAGAAGCCCTTGTGTCACGTGGATCATATCCACCAGATGTCACATAGAGTCAACCAATCTAACCTAATTTTATCATTACTGGTCCAACTTTGATATCTGCCGCGCCTCCAAGCTTCCCCTGCATTAAAGACAAACTCTACCCAAACGATGGAAAAGGCAACCATCTGGAGGTTCACTGTCGCTTTTCTTTTTCTGTTTTGGATAACCATTCATTCACTTATGGTTATTGACATTCTGGAAAGACAGAATGACTTTTATCTTCTTTGACATTCCAGCATGTCGTTTATATGATATTTTCTTATACAAAATCGAATAAAAATAATATAAAGGAGCTTTAAAAACTTTTCTATGTACGGAATGGCTGTTGCTCCTTGCCTTTTGAAAATTCTCTCCTTGTTTCTGAAATCTCAACTACCACAGTCTCGTGTATTTTGTGATAAGTCTATTGTCGCCGCAATAAAGATGGCTCAAAAGTTGCCGCTGTAATAAATAGATTAGCAAACTCTATTTTTTTTTTAATATATAATATATAACAAGAAATAATAAATATAAAAAAGAAAAGATTATTTATGCTGGATCGTGTTGAAAGAGCTTTAAATATAAAGTTATGTGGGTAATATTTAATTTAGTCGGCATCAACCGATAGTTTGTCGGCGACTTCAAACAGGGGAGACATCTGTAGATTTGCATGCTCGTCCGGCCACCCACTCCACTTCACCTTTTTCGCTATTAGTTTTTCCATAGACAGATGGAAGCATTCCACGTGTGTCGGGCGGGTCAAATTCAGCAGCCTCATGCAACCCTGCAGGTTGGAGCAAAGTTGAAAACAAAACAAACCCCAGAAAGTCCAAAAGAGAAAAGTAGACAACTACATCATTTTTTTTTAATCTAAGGACAACTACATCATTTTAACGACTGAATCTTGAACCGTTCCCATTAGGCAACTATAATTTATTACAGAAAGAAAAAAGAGCAATAAATACAAATAATAAAAACACAGCAAAGAAAAGCAAATCCGGGCAGCTCCTCGTTCTCCTTCTCCGCGTCCTCTCAGTCATCCGTGAACCTTTCAACCTCTGGGTTTTCCCTTCCCTATGGAGGATTTCAGATCCAAGTCATGCAGGGATGGGAGGATGCAGCTTGAGAGTTACTATGGAGGCAGGACTGGCCCCACAAGCATACAAGATCTGAGGTCTTACAGTGTTAATTATGCTGGTTCATCTGCACCGCCAAACCAGATAATAAAAGAGGTGAAGATCACGAAAGGGAAGAGCAATATTGGGTCTGTCTCGAAAATCTGGAGCTTCAATGACCCTGAATTGCAGAGGAAGAAGAGGGTTGCTGGGTACAAGGTCTATGGTGTGGAGGGAAAGATGAAAGGGTCTCTGAGGAGGAGCTTTAGGTGGATCAAGAAGTCATGCTCCCAAGTGGTCAATGGATGGCGATGATTGATGGGTACCCTCTCTTTTTCGCTTCTATAGATTGGTTTGTGGTTTACAAGTTTGTTATGAATTTGGAATCCTACTATATGTTTGGAAGTCTTCAGTCTCATACGACCAGAGTCCTCTGTTTAAGGCAATACTATGGACTGCAGGTCTGAGAGCACTGTCTTGTGTCTTTTTGGGTCCCAAGAAGCTTACTCCAATAATTGTTTTTTTGTTGTTCCTGAATTTCCTAAGCCAATATTGGAAAGATCAATAACAGGATTCGTTTACTTACATCAAGGATCACATCTTTTATTACATTGATTCTTCTTGTAGAACTAAGCTCTTTTACTAGGGGGAAAAGGAAAGCAGAAAGAGAAAGAAAGAAACTGAACCATCAAGACTCTGTTTGTGTGCAGCTGGGGAACCTTTAATTCTTCTCAACTCTAGTGCTGGGTAACACGTTTGGTAACTTGGGCGGTGCATCTGGTTTCGTTTTGCATACATAGGAGACAATATGTTCTCTTACTTCATCAAAGGCGAGGATGGTTTAGGAAGGAAATCACTCAAAACATATGTTCTCTGCGTTTTCATTCACTTGTTACAATTATCAATATCTTCACCCAGTAGATTGAATTTCACAAGATTCGATTGGAATTGAAGCCTAAGTTAGGAGCACTTAGAAATTTTACTCTGTTTCACCTGATCCCATTAACGAGGAAGCAAAAGAAACAGTCTTCTCTGTGGTTCTTTAATTTTCTTCCAAAATGACTGGGACCATTAGGATATAGAGCAATTATAAGAGCTCTGACAAAATCTCCTCATTAGGTCGGCAACTTTAATCATAAGAATAACCAAAAAGAATGTCATGGGAATATGATTCTTAATTACTTTTCTTTTTCTTTTTCTCGAAATGTATTGTTTTGGAGTGTATGCCCAAGATCTATTGCGAAATTCTTTGCACTGTATCTCATCGGAAGCCACTTGTCTCAATATTATTGTAATTACCCCTAGGTTTCGATCCTAAAACTTAAGTCCTAACAGATATTTCTTGAGGCTCGGTTTTTCGGTCATCCTCGTATCCCACTTACTTGCTCCATCACGCGCAGAAGGACATTGGGAAAGATCTCTTCCTTCTCGGTCGACATCTTAAAACTACTATCTCGTTTGCGATGTACCATTCCAATAAGAAAGGTGTACTAATTTAAGACATTTAACTTATTTTCTATCCATTGTTGAACAACCAAGCCCTAACTGAGGGCGAACGATATAAGAAAGGTATACTAATTTATCAAATCAGTAATTTGGTAACCACAAAATATATTTTTGGAGTCGGTGCTTGAATTGAACTTATACTCACTATCGGCCTTTTTCAATGTCTGAATTTCTCTTTTCTCCAGGTTGTGTTAAAAAATCACTAAGAAAAGTTTAGTCGAGATTGATTTTGAAACCCCATCATCGCCTATCAAGAACTAGACCTTTTAGAAGTGATCTTTTAATTGATCTTATATTCGCCTTAATCCTTCTCAAGGCATTCGCGAAGAGTCATCGGGCAGTAGATCCACGAGGACCTGGGAAAATGGTTTAATTCCTTTGGCCGATTCTTAAAACCTCCCATTCCACGAGTCACCACACCACCTGTTGCGGGCTATTACGAGAACTACATGCATTCATTTGGCCAGCTAATTCGTATTTTCTTTTTCTGCTACACACGTGCGCGTCCATGTGAAGAATGGGCGCTTAATCGAAAAAGATGTTTTACAAGCAACAAAATGCTATACCGCGCCAAAGCATCGCCTGTGGCTGTGGTTCATAATCTTAAGCATTACTGTCTACGTTTATTTACACACAAAAAGGCACTGGCTCTTTTGTATTTTGAACTTCGCCTTTGGTTTGAGGAAGCTACTTCCAAATAAACGAAAATCATAAGGCAAACGAAAAAAAAAAAAAAACATAAGACAACGAACAGTTGAGGCAGAAATTTGCAAAAAGTGATCAATTTTCAGTTTCTTTGAGGGTTTTTTTTCCTTGTGGAGGCGGGGATCCAGTGGAATTGTTCCCTGCATCTGCATCATTCCACGGGCAAGGCTTTCTTGGTGCTGCTAATACTGCACCCTCTCATCAGTGTTAAAACTCAGGCTCTCAATACCCCTAAGAGTGGACTCAAAGTTTTTTATAGTCGTAGCATTTCTACCAGTAGAGGTACGGTGTTCCGAAATAACAGGTGAACTTCTCTGTGCACTGGAAATTTTACGAAGAGCTCCTGGGCTAGCATCTGTGGTAATAGGACGAGAAGAGTCAGCTTCACTGCTAATGATTACTGCATCACGGCTGCTTGAGACAACAGCTCGCCTTGATGATCCACTTGATCGCACAAAATTAGAACTTGATAACTGTATGAATCCAAGTAAAAAATGGGTAAGACCAGAGTATAAAAGTAGAACCAAACTGCAATGTCATCATGGAAAAATAAAACAATAATTCCTTCTGATTATTTAAATAGGCCTGTAGATGTTTGTGCTAATTCCAGTAGCTTGCTTCATGTAAAGCTAAAAAGTCTGATAAAGTTTGAGGCTTAATCATTTGTTCATCGTCAATCCTTGACATTCTTTAAAGGCATGGAATAGTTGGTAGGAGAGGCAGCTGAGCAGGCCAACAATGCACATCCTTTCTGTTGGCAGCGTTGTGTTTAGTTGGAAAGCAAATACCCAAATTGAAGGAAGAGGGTGCAGTTACTAGTCTGTTTGGTACTAGTCTGTTCAGCACCTTTTATTCAAATGGTAGGTAGCGGACTGCTTGTTCTTCCACTCTTCTTTGACATTTTTTCAACTCTCTCTCTCTTTGATTTTCTTTTACTTGGTTTCATTCTCTTGTATATCTTGGTGTACTTCATTGAATCAGCTAACCATTTTGCATAATTTACTTTCTGTGCTTATGAAGAGGAAAAAACAAACACCTCTGTTGAAAGGACAATCTGAAAGAAGAAATTGAACTGTGAAATTCTTTTTTATAAGTCTAGTCCACTGGTTGAAAGGATCGACCTATCACACAAAAGCTATCATCTACACTTAAAGCAGCATAGCATAACCTGTCTTAGATACCATCATTTTGGTTAAATAATCCATCACAAATTATCAGCGCGTTTGGCTTTAAAATTTTAGTAAAATTTTGGTAAAATTTTATGTTGGTGTTAAAAAAGAGGTGGTATTGGAATTGGTGAATGTGTGATAAAAGTAAAAGTAAAATTTTTAAGTGTGTTTGATATAATAAAATTTTAGTAAAATTTTGAAAACAAACAGGCTGTATGTCACCCAATAACCTAGAAAAACCTATGCATCTTGTGGGGGCTAGAGGCATCTGGGACAGGTTTACTCGGCCATAATAAGTACGGGATTGAAAAGTAACTTCGTTTAATAATGAACTTAAAACCTCATGCCAGCAAAGCAATTCGGAGCACATGCATGGACACATAAAAGTCTTCAAGTCTAACGTCAATCAGAGAGTACATACCACAGCATCTTTAGCTGCAATTGGATCATTTGCAACTGGACTTTTCTGTTTAGAAAGAATTCCAGCATTAACAACAGGCCCAGAATGTCTCCTACGAGAGGGATCTGTTGGAGACCAACCAATAGGTCTACCTTCTTCCCCACCTGCAACAATGTTGAATAATTTACCATTTCAAACATCTCATTCTTGGAAACATTAATATAGACTGCATGAAAAACTAAGAAAACAGAAGTAGTTGTTTATCTGACAGTATAAAAGGAAAAGAGAGTAAAAAACAGTTGTTTATTTGAAGATCCTACAAGGAAAGCTATAATGCCAAAATGCAATAGCCAGCATACTAAAGGAAGCATATGCTTGACCAACAAAACTGATGCATATAAAAGTAAACATTACATAGCAAGCAAAATTTCACAGTATAAGCATGAGTACTATATTGAAGGGAGGAAAAAGGAAAAAAAAAAAAAAAAAAAAAAGGGGCCGGGGGGGGGGGTTGTGTGTGTGTGGAGAAACACTGGAACTACCTAATTGTCTATCAGCATTTGAAGCAATTGGTGGCATGCCAGAGCTGGGTCCAGCACCAGGGCCCTGTAAGACAATAAATGGACTCAGATAAAACATCCCTCTTTCCTGTCTATTTGCTAAAATCCAAAAGCCACGAGGGTCACTCACAACAGCACGGGTAGGTGGAGTGGCAATCTGAGATTGTTGATATTTCAAAATGGTCCAATCAAACACGTAATCAAACTGGAATCCTGCAGCCAAAAAAAATGAACATCCAAATTCGAGACAATTTGTTGAATATTGCAGCAAAAATGAAAGCATTAGTGTCATATAATTTGAACAGCTGAAAATACACAAGACAGCACAGCAGACAGTAAGTACACACCTTCACGAATAAAAAGGTCTCGGAAAAGTCTTTTGAGATAAGCATAGTCTGGTTTATCATCAAACCGTAGAGACCGGCAGTAATGGAAGTATGAAGCAAATTCTGTAGGATAACCACGGCATAAGGCCTAAGGAAGAAACAACCAGCTTTACAGTCAGTTAAAGATCAATAACATACACAACAACGTTGTAAACACAAAACTCTATCTATGGCATGATTGTACCTCAATGGATGTCGATACTTTCTTCTCACTGATCTTCTCATACTTTTGTTTCTTAGTTCCAGCTTTCAGTCCCTGCCAAGGAAGACTATAAAGACACACGGTCATAACAGAACAAACAATGAAATGAAAAAAGAATATTATAACAGTGCTCAAGAATTGTCACCTTCCCCTTAAGAAATACATAAGAACGTATCCGAGTGATTCTAAATCGTCCCTTCGGCTTTGTTCTATGTGACACAAGAGCAACATAACCAAGAGTCAAAACCATAAGACCCAGAAGAGAGAGAGGGGAGCGGGGTTGGTGGTTAAAACTAGCAACGACGATCAACACTCAACTATCAAAGGGACGTCGATGAACACAAAAATTGAAGTTAAAAGTCCTAAAACATAAAGAAAATAAACCTAATAGCTATACCAATGCCAAGATGAGTATTCATGCTAGCATATCTAGCAGTTCCCGTCAAATTCTTGTTTTCCCTGCAAAGAATACGAGCATGTCAGATTGTTGTTAACAGCGGAAAAATACTACTTCGCATTTTTGGTGGAGAGTTAAGGAAATAGCATGACTTATGATGATCTTGAAATACTTGGCCATGACCATGTACGGTTTTCTTTTTCTTTTTTCCCCCCAAAATGTTTACCGAGGTCATATGTAAACAAGTGCAAAACAACGAACCTGTAAGGAATATGTTGGTGAGTTGAATTGTCTCTATACTTCTTAGCCAGACCAAAGTCAATGACGTAGACCTACACAAAAGAAGAAATCAGGTAATGCATTAGTACAGCACATTCCAGCACATATTAATTAAAAAAGAAAGAAGAGAGTTCAAAACATTAAACCTGATTTGCACGCCTCCCTAAACCCATGAGGAAGTTGTCGGGCTTAATATCCCTATGTAGAAATGATTTGGAATGAACAAACTCAATTCGATTGATCTGACAGGAATATCAAGATTACACGGGCATGAGACGACAAAAACTGTAATACATGAAGTTCCAGAAGAATATATTTGTAAAGGGAAAACCCTACCATCTGATCTGCGAGCATAAGAACAGTCTTAAGGGACAATTTCCTACTGCAGAAGTTGAATAAATCCTCAAGACTGGGTCCCAATAAATCCATCACGAGAACATTATACTCTCCTTCAACGCCAAACCATCTCACATTTGGAACTCCAGCTGCCAAAATACGAAAGAATTGTTGACCGATAAATATTTCAGATAGATGAGTACCAGCAGAATTTAAGAAAAAATCGAACAGCACAAAGGTCATTACGTATTTTGTACAACTTTGATTCAGCATTGGGGAACATTTTCCTCACTATTATTTAAGCTAGTGGCATTGTAGATTTTGATGTACCTCAATGATGTCGATACTTTCTTCTCACTGATTCTCTCTCATACTTTTGTTTCCTTAGTTCCAGCTTTCAGTCCCTGCCAAGGAAGACTATAAAGACACACGGTCATAACAGAACAAACAATGAAATGAAAAAAGAATATTATAACAGTGCTCAAGAATTGTCACTTCCCCTTAAGAAATACATAAGAACGTATCCGAGTGATTCTAAATCGTCCCTTCGGCTTTGTTCTATGTGACACAAGAGCAACATAACCAAGAGTCAAAACCATAAGACCCAGAAGAGAGAGAGGGGAGCGGGGTTGGTGGTTAAAACTAGCAACGACGATCAACACTCAACTATCAAAGGGACGTCGATGAACACAAAAATTGAAGTTAAAAGTCCTAAAACATAAAGAAAATAAACCTAATAGCTATACCAATGCCAAGATGAGTATTCATGCTAGCATATCTAGCAGTTCCCGTCAAATTCTTGTTTTCCCTGCAAAGAATACGAGCATGTCAGATTGTTGTTAACAGCGGAAAAATACTACTTCGCATTTTTGGTGGAGAGTTAAGGAAATAGCATGACTTATGATGATCTTGAAATACTTGGCCATGACCATGTACGGTTTTCTTTTTCTTTTTTCCCCCCAAAATGTTTACCGAGGTCATATGTAAACAAGTGCAAAACAACGAACCTGTAAGGAATATGTTGGTGAGTTGAATTGTCTCTATACTTCTTAGCCAGACCAAAGTCAATGACGTAGACCTACACAAAAGAAGAAATCAGGTAATGCATTAGTACAGCACATTCCAGCACATATTAATTAAAAAAGAAAGAAGAGAGTTCAAAACATTAAACCTGATTTGCACGCCTCCCTAAACCCATGAGGAAGTTGTCGGGCTTAATATCCCTATGTAGAAATGATTTGGAATGAACAAACTCAATTCGATTGATCTGACAGGAATATCAAGATTACACGGGCATGAGACGACAAAAACTGTAATACATGAAGTTCCAGAAGAATATATTTGTAAAGGGAAAACCCTACCATCTGATCTGCGAGCATAAGAACAGTCTTAAGGGACAATTTCCTACTGCAGAAGTTGAATAAATCCTCAAGACTGGGTCCCAATAAATCCATCACGAGAACATTATACTCTCCTTCAACGCCAAACCATCTCACATTTGGAACTCCAGCTGCCAAAATACGAAAGAATTGTTGACCGATAAATATTTCAGATAGATGAGTACCAGCAGAATTTAAGAAAAAATCGAACAGCAACAAAGGTCATTACTTCCTCCCTGTAGTATTTTGTACAACTTTGATTCATAAAGCAATTGGGGATGCTTTGTCTTGACATTTTCCTGAGGAAAAAAAATCACTATTAGAATTTAAGCATGTTAGAACAAGTGCCTATAAATATCCTTTCATTTGCATTGTAGAACATTTTGATGCTAAATCTAATCCACCATCAGAATACTACAAGCAAACAAAGCAACCAATACACTCCCAAAACCATCATCCAGTCAATACTTAATTTCTCGCAACTGCTTTCCGTATTCTCGTTTCTTAGAAAACCGACAAGGAAATACAAATATTATCTGCTGCAGTCATTCCAAATTGAGACTTTTATTCTCTACAAGTTTCTTCCCAAAAACACTATAATTGGACTCTGAGTAGAGCAGTCCAGAAATTCCCAGAAAACTAAACTACAACCAGCCGCAAATAAAACCATTCCTATGAACTAGGAGCAAATCTATCGCATAAAGACCAGCTTTCAATTTTAACAAATGAGACTACACAATTCCAAAGTTAAAAAGTAAAGCGAGTCACTCACAAGCTTAATCGCAACCTCCTCATTCGTCTGAATATTTGTACCTGAAAATAAGTTTTACAACATTAACAACTTTCACCAAAAAAAGACATTCATAGGCCCAGGAAAAAAAAGAAAGAAAGGAAATTGCAGACCAAGATAGATCTCTCCGAACGATCCGCTACCGATCTTCCGCCCTAGTCGAAACTTATTTCCAACCCGTGGCTCCATTAGTCCCAAAATCCAGAATCAGACCGAACCGCAGCTCCAAGTAGAAGCCCTAGGCCGAAACTTCCGCGAAAATTGGAAAGAGGAAACAAGGACCTCCAAATTGACCGAGTCCAAGTTTCGCTGAATAATGGAAATCAACGGCGAAGAAGAAGTCAGGAAGGCATGTGACAGGGACGTAAATAAGGGGAGAAAGCGGGGCAACAAATGGTAACGGCAATTAGGGTTATAGTGGGAAAGAAGAAGAGGAGGACGAGGGGGAGGAAGGAGAAAGAGGAGGCATTATGATATCACACGCGCGTGACGCTTTGATCAAATCAGAGCGAAATTCCTTTTTATATAAATAGGTCTCTCTCTCTCTCTCTCTCTCTCTCTCTCTGTGTGTTGTTTGTTTGGTTGGTTGTCTTTAGTCTTACTTTTTACGTGTCTGAAAACGACGTTGTTTTAGTTTTCTTGATGTGGTTAATTTCCAGATCTACGTGGTTCGGCATATTCGGATACATTGGCTACTTTTAGGGAGTGGGAAACAGAAGTACAGGCTTATTTTGATAATAACAATTATACCCTTGATCCTACTAATTATTATCATTATACCCAAAAAAAACTGACGATAAAACTGAAATTAAAAGGGAACAAAAGGATATATGTTTGGGTTTGCATTTAATAAGTAATTAAAGTCATTTTAAGAAACCGTCAAAACATAAACTGTGTGCTGAAGTGTCCGTAAGATTGTGGTCAAAAAGAGGATTATCAACTAGATGATGCATGTCCAATTTGTTATTGTATGAGAAATAGAATTTCGGTATATAAACTATAAATTAGAGTTTTGCGTTAAGAGTATCCAGTCTAAATGGGAGTCTTGACGTGTAAGTTATGTCTTCAAACGCTCTGCAATAAGTTTAATGATGTAACTTTGGCCATATATATTAATAATAATTTGAAATAAGTTAACCAATGTATAATTGAAGCTACATGAGCCAATGACCAACAAACCCGAAACCTGAACCCTAGGCGAACTCTAGTTAGGTGTTCAAAATAAATCATTGTTCACATTTCTTATTGAGTGATAAATTAGAGCCATTTAATAACATATATACTAAAATATCTCTACCACGCGAATTTATTGAAACCATAATAAAAATTAATTAAAAAAATGAACATTCACTCTTTAAATAAACCGTATTTACTGAGTGAACGTGAGTTTAAATCCTACTTGTAAATAATAATGATATTTCAGATTATATTTTTAATAAAACATAATTTTCTCAAATCTAAACTTTTTATCTAAGAAGTCACCCAAAGGGAAAAGCTACCAACAGTTGTTTAGATATAAAATAACAATATCTTTTTGGGGGCTGTATTTGGCCCCTTTTTTTTCTGCTCTTTTCCAATAGCTGTATTCCAAAGAGTCCTCCCACAACACAATTCTCTATGGATACGGAAGACCTAAAACAACCTTACTATTTGGGCGGTGTCTTACAGGCCAATGACTTTAAGGTTTGCGTCAACTTCAGTTCTAAGCCCAGACAACAATTTTATTAACTATCAGCAGAGAATCTTATGGAGTAATTTCTTAATGAGACGGCGTCGTAGGTTGCTATTATGATTACAATATTCTTGGTAATTCCCGAATGCTAATGTTCCTTTACCTTTGAATGTTTCACTTAGCCAGTAAATCCACCCAACTGAAAGTCTGAAACAACAGCTAGAGTTGAACGTAAACTAGGAAGGCGTCAATGCTGCGAATATATGGGCTTATTCCAAGTGGCTTTTCTGCTACAAATTGGATCACAACATTGGTATTGTATCGACGGACTTGGCGGATAAATAGTAGTTATGCGTTCAATCGAATATTTGTATCAAATGAAGGCTCTTATAATCATGTCTAGAGAGAGTTGCTAACTCTCTGGGCTCAAACAAAAGGAAAAAAAATCGTTTTTCTTAGGCGCGAGTATGTAAAGCCCACTAGGGTGGAATTGAGGTAACACGCTCTGCATCTATTAGCAGGTATTTTTTTTGAATAATATTTAGTCCCCTCTTAGGTTTTTCTTTTAAACTCATTGTACATCATTGGTATTGTACTGGAAAGCCTTAAAAATATCCAGGGTGTTTGAAAACTTGGAAACATTCACACGTATAGTTGCTTTCATTAGCCGCTGCTACCCAGATCAGACTCCCCGGTTTCAACATAGAGAGACAAGCGAAGATTAAGAAACGGCTTTCTAAAGACAATTTCAACTATTTTCTCAAGCTATTCATTCTTCAACTCAATAAATATTGTACATACAAGAGGATCTAACGCGTTTATGTAACAGATGGGAATTAAAACCAACCCAATAAAAGAAGAAGTAGAAAAGGAGGCCAAAAATATAAAACGGCCACAAGCCCTGGGGAAAACTTTTCAAAAAATGAATAAAACATGGATATGGTCATGATGCAATCAAGTTAGAGTGCTTCTTCTGTAGCCGGCCTCTCAACTGCCTGATTTTTGCCTCCACCCTTGCTGTGAACCCAATCTTGGTCTTATGTCTAGCTTTGGACCGCTCTCTAGTCCACATATGCTGATCCTCAACGTCTTTCTTGTAGTACTTGATTTCTTGGATGACATGGTGATCCATTGGGTTGAAACATCTTTGGAAAGATATATGTGCCAGGTACGGAAGATTACAAGCAACTGTCACTATAAGGGTGGCTGCCCAATAAATAGGAGCAGGACCAAGAACTTCAACTAGAATACTGTAGGCGTTTCCAGAAATAAGCGGCGACATCAGGCCATAGAGAAAGAGAAACAGATACCACGTAACGATGCTGCCCCAGACAAAGAGGTGTTGGATCCACGTGAAGTGGCTCATCGTGAGCGCAATCTGGCAATTGACAGCCCAGATAATGCAAGTGAACATAGTTGTTCCTACAGTCTCCATATCGGCTGTCTGGCCTCCAGCACGAAAGGCCTGATCATAGAAGATGATGATGTTGAGGAAGAAAATAACGAGGGAAGAATAGAAACCGTTGGCAATCCATCCCAGTATCCTGTACCAGTCGAAGAATAGGTTTTTGGGCCCTTGCTGATATAGTGCAGGGAACTGAAAAGCCATGGTGGATGTGTAAGTATTATGGCAGGGTTAAGAGGACCATGCCTCAGATTACTACTGCTGGAGTTATTCACACAACTAACCTGTAGGCAGACTTCAGAAGAGACATCTTGCTCAAAAACTCCGAGTGAAATGACAGGCAAAGAGGTGAGTATAACATTAAACAACAGCATGTACCAGTCATCATAAACTGACTGCCCAGAAAAGGCCGCAAATGCCTCAAAGTAGAAGAGGGTCAGACCAAATGCTATATTTTTGTAGAAGAAATAGCAGACCTGAATGCAAAATATTCGAGGTTAAACAAGGGTGAAGTAGAAATGAAAGGAGCACATCCAAAGGGATGCGCAATTTTAAATAACTAAGTAGCCAATAAACAAATATCAAAAGAGGTACTAACTGACTATTACCATCTGAGCAATCCTCTTGTAGCACCAGTGTCCATGGACTACCAGAAGTCTCTCCAGAAACCGAAACTGGGCAATGGAGAAGTCACTAGCCATTACAGCCTGCAAAGTAGTTACTCGTTGTGAGTTCCAAGAGGGGAAAACATATTCCAAAGGAAATACCATGCACATTTTCTTGACTTTTCCAGACACGATGAAAAGTAGTAATTACGAACAAAACAATCAAATATCTGTAACGGAAGCAATTTAGATTAGGAGATTTCCGAATTTGGTCATCACCATCTAGAAGATGAATTTGATAGAAACTGCCTGCAAAGAGAGAGAGAGATAAGCAAAATACAAATGGGTAGTTATACTTCTGGCAATCACATGGCAAAATAAGGTGCTTGGGCAGACAAATTCGGTGGGAGTGAATCTTTTTCAACCAAATCAGGACGTGACAGATTCAGATAGAAAAGTGCCCCGCATCCTTTTAGATTGTTGTTTTCTTCCAAAAAATAAAAAGTTGGGAGAGAGTCGGGGAACTAAACCAATTTTGGAATTCAGAGGCAATAAAAACGACATGATATTTATATTTGGAATTTTTTTTGCGGGAGCTGATATTTGCAAGAATTCTTGAAATGAAAAAAGAATGTAAAAACTCATTTGAAAAGACATTGTAGAGACAGTCAGACTTGTTACCAACCTGCATACCTTCGACCCCGCTGATGCCAACACCAATGTCAGCTTCTTGAATCATTCCCACATCATTGGCGCCATCACCAATCGCCAGAGTGGTTTTCCCAGTTCCTTCTTTTACTAACCTTGTTACCTGGTGCCAAAATTCGAACCAAAGGAAACAGAACCCAACAGCTGAATAAGTCCACATACATCTGATATCGCTGACTTGATAGTCAAACAGCAATATGAAAAATACTTGAAGAGAGTTGCATGTTGACAGACAACATAAGAAGATCCTACCATTGCCTTCTGCTTGGGAGAGACACGACAGCATATCACAGAGGCACAATCAACTGCCAATCCCAGAAATTGATGCTTCATATCATCCTCTAAAGCATGGGCCAGAGTTTTTCCGTCAATGATTAACGCAAATGCAGCATGTGGATCCTTCTCCAGCTTTATCATTTGAGAAGCATTTGTTATTTGATTCAAAATGTGCTCTTTCACGGCCTGATCAGTGACAAAACCCAATGTCTAAGATCTAAGGATGATAATTTCCTGAAAGTGAATTCCTCCAACCATTTAGAGATATCTACCTCTTTGCCATCTTTGGGTAATGTGTCTGGATTCATTGTTGTTATACAGATCTGCTTCATGCCCTGTCGCAGCAAACTACAAGCAAATCTGCATCACGTGAACAAGATTCCTTTAGTTCTATTGAGTATCTCTCTGTAAGAACTCCTGTTTTCTGCCAACAATTCAAAAAGAGAACTATGATTGCGGATAGTATTTTAATTTACTGGAAAGAGACAGACCCTATGTTGATTGCCGTTTCCATTTTGTCCCCTGTCAAAACCCAGATCTTAAGACCAGCTTGTGCAAGTTTATCAATGCATTGGGGCACCTAAAAAGAAGAGAGTACGCCTTTAAGTAAAAGCAAACCAAAAAGCAATATATTAATATCATTGTGCATATAAGGTATGGGTATGTCTACCCCTTTTTGCAATTTGTCCTCCACAGCAGTAGCACCAACAAGTATAAACTCTCTCTCCATCATATCTGCTGCCCGCTCAAGCATTCCCTCTCTATCAGCCCCAATACATGCTTTGGCCTTTTGAAACTCATTGTTCCAAGTGGCATACTCAGACTCCTCAAGCTTTCTGTATGCAAGTGCCAATGTCCGCAACCCAGCTTCTCCATATTCATTAAGATGCCTGGTAGTTGCTTCCTCATACATTCTTCCAGTCTTTGAAAGTCGCTCAAAAATGATGCTGCATAGTCCACGGAATTTTGCGTGGTTGTTAGTGAATCCAAAAGCAGAATGCTTTGGTCTCCCACTCAATTAAAGAACTTAAAGACGTCCAGAGAAAGGAGCAGAAAAGGCAAACAACTATACCTAAAGCTTAATGCATTATTTTCAGGCTTTTTGGAGGTTCTAATTGCCGAACACGTCAAAAGGTATATCTTTAGGGTTGAGAGTTTAGTTAAACCTCAATAAAACTTAAAACAAATAAATAAAATGACAGCTTCTAAATGGTTAATGTAAACCACATCTTCTGCTGATATCCCTGAAGGGAGATCATGAATTAGAAGAATATTTGTGAGCTTTACCTGTCAGCACCTTTGCACAGAAGCAGAATCTGTCCGTGCTCATCCCGCACAATTACAGACATTCGCTTTCTTTTGCTGGTGAATTCAAGTAGATTCAGAATTTTGAACTCCCTGTAAAGATGAAAGATACTAAGACAACAAAATCCGAGAAATATTAACCAAAAGCCATTAGTGATACCTTAGTCCCATTCTTACCTTTCTACTGGATGTCCTGAATCAGGATATCTTTCACGGATAAACACACTTGATTGAGTTCTTTTAAAGAACTCGAAACCAAATTCTCTTGCTGCGACAAGAAAAGCCCCCTCATCAGGTGACTCTGCTTCGTAAGTAAAACTTCCAGTGTCTCCATCCGGCTCAGGAATTGCAGTCTGACAAATAGCTAGTATCCGGAAAAAAAGCAAATGAACATCAGAATTGGGTTCTTTCAACCAATTCCCATTCATGAGACGGTTGTCCTCAAAGCTAAACCCTTTTACAGGAGATTTCTTGTGGTTTCCATTAGCAGTGATGACGGTCTCCAGTTCGATTTCTGAAGCTCTCGCAACATTCTTCCCTGAACCATGTCGACTATCTCTATGCAGGGGAAAATTGGAAAGGTCTACTTCATCCTCCTCAATGGCCATCTGTTTTACAGCAGCAAGTTCAACTTCACTAGAACGCACACCGTATGCAGTACCGGCAATGGAGCACTTTAGAAAATCCATCTGATTGCAGGTCAAAGTGCCAGTTTTATCAGAGAGGATTGTGTCTACCTGCCCCAACTCCTCGTTCAAATTCGATGTCCGTGCTTGGGCAGGATTCCCTGTCTCTTCATCATACATATGTATGTCTTGGTTAATGAAGGTTGCTTGCAAAACCTTGACAACCTCAATCGAAACGTAAAGTGAGATGGGTATTAAGTAACCATAAAGGATGAGAGCAGTGATCAGATGGTAAAATCCAGACAAGGCGGGCTTTTTGGGATTAAATAGACTATCAGGATTCTGGGGTTGTAAGTAAAACCAATCTGGCACTTGGTACTTGGTCTTAACGGCAAAACCAATTGAGCTGATCAATGAAATCATTACAAGGAGAGTGAAAAGGATATATATGACATAATCCATTTTTTTCTCTATTGTGCTCCTTTTTGAAGGGGACTCTGTTGCATTCTGCATGACTTTGCTATCATGACCAGTGAAGACCACCACACCATACACATAAGCTGTGTTCCTCAGCTTTGAATCTCTGAGGAGAATCTGACTAGGATCAAGAGAAAAAACCTGACGGTCATACTCCAAATTACCCACAAAGGTGTAAAGATTGGGGTTTGGATCTTCACATCGGATTATACCGGTGAAATCCTTGAAAGATTCCTCATCATCCAAAGGCAAGGTTACTTCCAAACATCTCTTTACTTTCAAGTTTGTCTCACCATCTAAATTCATAGTCTCCACATAGCAAATCCCATCTTCATAACTTGATGATAGGAGAAGCAAATCTGCAGGAAAGAATTGATCTTTTTCTACTTTCACCACATCTCCGACCTGAATCTTACGCCATGGCCTAAAACCAAAAACACCATTCCCTTTGTGAACACTAGCTTTCCGGAGATTAACCTTCATGTCCTGAACAAACCTACGGGAATCTTCCAGGGCTTCCTTAGCCATACTGAGCCCAACGACGAATGCCAGAGGAGCAATCATGCTTACAGGACTAAATGGCGAAATTGCCGTGAGTGAGAGAGCCGCAGCCAAAAGAAAGTACAAATTAGCAACCCTCCGGAATTGCTCAAAGATTGCCTTGGGTAAGAAAGTAACAACGTTATACTTCGTGGTCGATATAAAATTCGAGCAGTACTTCAGAGGTTTCTTCTGGTGGAGGTGAGGTTGGTTGCAATGTATAAGTCGCGAGCCTTGAACTGAATTCCGTCCTTCAGTCTCTGTGGTAGTTTGCCGGAAGCAAGAGAATGTATAAAGATGGCTCTGCCGGAGCTTCGCCCTTATCCTTCCCCTCGTCATTCCCCCAAGTTTCAGCTCAAAAAAATCATAACTGACACATATCGGTGAAAAAGCCCCGAACCTCCTTCACAGCACAACTGCGGATTTCTGCCTTATGTCCAATTCTTCTCGTAACTCCTAATTATACAGGAAAAAGATGGAAGTAAATTCAGAAGCGCCATAAGTTCGAGATTATGTAGCGTACAATATTCCCAGAGAAGAGCAAAAGAAACAAACTTCATGCATTAAAAATACCACACTCCATAAAGGGTCTCCTATCCAAATCAGCATGCTAATGCTTCGGTATCCAGGTTCCAAATTACGTGCAATCTCACATTTGAGAAACAGAACATATTTATAGACAAATCGGTAACAAATGCATATAATTTGATGTCCCCTCAAGATCCCAAAACCAGGAGAGGCTGGTTTAAGAAAATAAAAAGAGAACACTAGAAAGAAAATGAAAATGTAAAAAAAGCCCAGCTAAAAATTCATGAGACCATCATTGATACTATTGCAGATTCCTCGTCCAAAATCTGGAAATTCCCGAGAGAACCCAAACACATGCCAAAAAATTTGAAAGAAACAAAAAGAAGCCAGAGAAAATTGTGTGTATATTTTTCTAAAGAAAACATGAAAGGGTACCTGGAAACATGAGCTACATTAACGTCGAAGACAAATTAGCGAAAGCCAATCTAGCGAAAGAGAGAAAGAAAGAGCTCCTGAGTCGCAGATCAAAGAGGAAGAGAGAGAAACGACAGGGTTTTAGGCCAAAGAGAAAAGGCCCCCTCTTCGTCCAAGAAACAAGTCCGAACCAATGCCAGGAATTTCCGGGCCCTCCATTTCTATCTTTATATTGTTTTCCCATTCTCTCTATTTCTTTTTTTTTACTAATTTTATTTTTTCGTATACAAGGTAACTTAGGTAAGTGTGTTTTGAATTTTGTTTGTATTTTTTAACGCTATCGTGAATTGATTATTGCATGTCAAAGACGACCTGGCGGAGATACTAAAGAGCAGCTGATTGGAGAACCGGTCTTTTTAAAACCTCGCCTGGGGCCCTGGGTGGCCCGGGACAAACAAACCCATCTGTCCACGTGGAAGCTCCCAATTGGAAGCTCAAAATCACCAATCACCATCACAGGTGAGAGAATATAGCGAATTACCGAATTTCAGCCAAACAGACGACAATTGGTTAAACTCATTGTTCTAAAATCTTTTTAGATAATAAATTTTAATTATTATCTCAAATACCAAAAAAATATTTAAATTTTTTCTTAATTATTAAAAATATATATTTTCACATGCACCAACAAACATAGCCTAAGTTGGATTCGACCCACACCGGCATGAGACTGGGTTGTGCATCACTGTTTCCAGGATGTACGTACAACGTGTTTGCTGGTCAACCGTCAATTTGACCGGGGAATGCACATAAATAAGGAATTAATATTCCTAATCCCCCGTATAGGATTCATCCCGATTCCCCATCTTTATTCTTAACATAATTTTTAACAGCTAAGAAAAAAAAGAAAGAAAGATATTTTTTAACAGATGCCGCCATGGGACCCACGTTGAGGCCTCCCACTTCATCGCACGTGGACTAGGCAGCCACATTGGCATTTCGGAAGGAAACCCGAAGAAACAATACAAAAAGTAGATTGCTTTGGAAATAATTTGTAGTTATACATTATGGATATAAGTTCTGGAGATTTTTATTTCAATAAAGTTTTTTTTTTTTTTTTTTTTTTTTTTTTTTTTTTTTTTTATCGCGAGCTTCAAAATCGGATCGTGGCCATCCAGTAACTCCATGGATGGAAAGGTTTGAAGCTTTTCAGGCAACTATTTTTTTGTATATATTCCAGTGGATGCGTGCTGGCACACGACTTCCAATTTCTCTACAATAGAATATTCATATACCCTTCCTCTTTTTCTATAAATTTGATCATGTCTACGTGGAAGAAGACTTGGACCGTTGGACCGAGTACCCAATGGATGTTCAATTCAAATACTATTACCCAAAATTCAACAATTCAAAATAAATAAATATATATTTTTTATGTCGGTCCATGAAACTCTCTAACACTTTCGTTTGAGTACAATTTTCACACTTGTTTTTCTCATCTACTTTTATGAACCCAAAACTCTTTTATTGCGCGTACGGAAGATTTCGCATTTGGTCAAACAAAAAATAATCTTACGTCTCCATCGGTATCCATTTGGTTCATCATTTCCAGTGCAATCTTTTCGTGTCTTATTTTCTTTGAATCTCTCAGCGAGTAATGCGTACGCGGTTGTGGAAATTTATACTATAGTTTGGGACATTGAAAATTGTTTACTTTCGTCGACACATCCAATTATTTTGTTTTATTTTCTAGCGAATATCTGCATTAAATATAATATAAGATTCGAGGGATATATATGGAAAAGATATGTCGTGGAACGTGAAATATTTAAAATAAAAACCCATAGCATCACGATTTATATATTATTGATTGCTATTTGATAAAAACAAAAACTGGGCCCTGCACGAGATAACTTTATTTTTTATAGGTCTCCAAAAGATACACGCAATTGCAACATGTACTGGGTCCGTTGCCTGGTTGCTGTGCATGAGTGTGCAATGTGAATGATATGCCACTGCTCCTTTTTTTTCACGAGGAATCTTCTAAACGACCGCCACACATGACACGCTAACGGTCTAACGTGTGAGCTTCTTCTGCGCCCGTCGGGTTTGACTTGTGACAGTTGTTTCTGCGCGTGCGACGTCGTTTCTGACCTTCGAGAAGAGCCACCTAAACGATATGGGAATAGTCCGATAGAGACCGTTGAGAATAACGAGGGAATTGGGAAAAAGCGCGAACGAAAAAGAAGATACGAGGGGAATAGAGAACGGAATGGAGTGATTTCCACAAAATTAATTTAAATACAAATAATAATAATAATAAAAACGAAACGGATAAGTACTGCTTTTGCTTTTGGTATCGTGATTATTATCATTATTTAGTTGTTAGGCGAAAAGAAAGAGAGGAAAAGTACCTTATAAAATAGTACCGATATTCTTAAATAAAGTTTTTTCTGTTTAAATTTATTCTTAGTCTAAAATTTTTAAGGGGAAGGAAAAAATCAACTTAAACATAAAGAAAAGGAATATATACTTATAATCCATTGCTCTACTATAGACTAGATGGCATAGATTCAATCTTTTATTCTTTTTTTAAAAAATAGCACATGTTTTATTCTTATTTTCTAGTCGTATGGTCTTTCTTTATTTTATATTGGGTTTAAAAAGTATTATTCCAAACTTTCTCTTTGTTATTTGAGTGAAAGTAGACTCTTTCTAGATAGTCCACGTTATAATGTATTAGTTGAAGGAAGTGGGGAGCAACACCTAGTGGTTTTTGAATTCAAACTTACTTGGCGAGATGTCTCGAGGAAATTAGTAGGATTTACAATCTCAAGTCTAAACTCAATTAGACTTAGGGTTTTTTTTTTTAACTGAGTGTTCAGACCATCTTATGTACACTTCAACTAATCTCGAAGTCTGTCCAGACTCTTAATCCCACGTAAACTAGGTAATTATAGGACCAAAGGTCCTAGAAATGACCCTAAAATATTAGTACCACCTATAAAGTTTTAAACTTAAGACTTTAGGGGCTTGTTTGGGCGTGGGTCGAGGTCTTAGTTGTAGTTCTGGTTCCGCGGAGTTGGACCCTAGCTCAACCTCTCCAATTGCGCACCTGCCATTGATGGTGACACATGACACACGATTTGAACTCACTCGAAATCTGCGTTAAATTTGCTGACAAGGGCTGTTTAGCTCAGATGACGCATTACTCGTTCTGCAGATCCTATCGCGTTTTCCGTTGGGCCTCCAAGCTATGATATCTGACTATATGGACCATGGACAGCTGGCTCGCCGATGCGGGATGTTGCGCAGTGAGCAAGCAAATGCCCACCGTCCGTTTACTATATTGTTAGTAGTAAAGGGAAGAATATAATTGATTTTAGAAGAGAATAATACCAAGAAGAAGAAGAATTTAAAAAAAAAAAATGCTTAACGGCGAGCCATGTGCCTAAAGTCCCATTCTGGGACTTGGCAAAGGGCTCGCCCGCGCGGTCACTTGCGCGCGAGTTAGAAAGGTGAAAAGAGAACAAAACTGAAGGAGCAAATCATTTTCTTGTTGCTTGCCACGACTGGGTATGCATTTAATGCTTCCTTCTGAATTATGTTCTACCAATCACAGGGGAGATTTAGCACTTGGGGAAACTCGGGGAAAATCCAGATGATTCCAAATTTCGTCTTGCGTAGCATTTAAATGAGTTATTCTTTAGCATTATTAGAAATCGAGTAAATGATCTTAACTATCATGTCTAAGCTGTTAGAACCATAAATTCCAGGTAGTGTTAGTTTTTTGCTTTGATCATATATGTTGTGATGAACCGATTATAGCTTTTGATAGCTTTTTCTTTATTGTCTAGTGATCGCTAACTATAACTTCTACTGTAAGTTTTGGCCTTGCATTATGAGTGATGACTATTATCTTCTGAGCATAAGATTTGTAAGTTGAAATGCTTTTTATAGCAATTTCAATAACATCGTTTAGCTGCATCCAAACCTCGAATTTTAGGTCATTAAAATTTTTGAAAACTGTAGATCCACTCATCATTCTAATGGAAGGTCATTTCCTCAGGTGCTAGCAGAAACAGAGAAACATATGGCTAAATGCATAAGAGCCCTCCGCAATGCTGATGTCAAAGGAGGTTTTGTTTTTGGCAAGGATGTATCGCTGCTTGAAACAAATGTGTACAAACCTCGGAATCCAGTCGGGGATCTTGGAGGCAAACCTCCTTCCCAAAGGTCAATTCTTGCTTTCTTTGCAGGAAGCATGCATGGTTACGTACGGCCGATTCTGTTAAAGCATTGGGAAAACAAAGATCCCGACATGAAAATCTTTGGTCGACTCCCCACGTCCAAGGGCAATAGGAACTATATACAGTATATGAAGACCAACAAGTATTGTATACGTGCAAAAGGTTATGAAGTCAACAGCCCACGAGTGGTGGAGGCCATAACGTATGAGTGTGTTCCGGTGATCATATCTGACAATTTTGTGCCACCATTTTTCGAAGTTTTGAATTGGGAATCCTTCGTTGATTTTGTCTTGGAGAGGGATATTCCCAATTTGAAGAGTATACTCCGTTCGATCCCAGAGACGAGATATCTTGAGCTACAGATGGGGGTCAAAAAGGTGCAACATTTTCTTTGGCACCCTAAGCCTGTGAAGTATGATATGTTTCATATGATTCTCCACTCTGTTTGGTACAACAGACTTTATCAAATAACCCCATTTAACTAAGAAACGCATAGGGGGGGCAAGCATTTGTCGGCACGGTGAGCAACTGAATGCCCACCATCCAGAATGTCTCATTTTGGGCAACGACTCAGCCGCACGGGACCTCGCGCTGGGAGAGCGCAAATGCCGACGGTCCCAGGATGGCTCGCTGGGGAGTTATTAGGGAAGAAGGTGGCAACAGGATATTGCTGGGTATTAAAAAGGTAGTTGGAGAACGAGACTCCCAAATAAATAAGTATTTAGATTAGCAGCCATGGAAGGCGAGACAGTAAGGGTGGAACAGAGAGAGGGAGTTCGGATCGATGCTTCCTGTGAAGAGTGCACAGTAGTTTTGGCTAGTGAAGATATTTGTCTTGATTATCTGAAAAATGGTCAGAACGTAAAGAGTTTGATGTACGACTTTTGTCTGGGCTACAGGTAGAAGTATATTTCCTTTTTGAGAAGGCGGACGCAATGGGCATCTGACACATAAGTGTGTTGTGATAACCTTGAACCAAGCCAAACGTTGGTTTTGGTTATTAGGTTCAACTCCTGGTTTGAACCCCAAAACCTGAACTTGAACCCACAACCAAAAAAGCCCTAGAGGAAACATACCACCAAGGCCCAATTTTTAACGACTATGCCAACCCCAAGGGTTAGACCTCATTTCTACTTAAATTATGGTTCTTTATGAATCCTCACCAACTAATGGTAATATTAGGCGACTAGTCAAACGTTCCATGTCGTTTCACTCCATCAAAGGTATCTTGTTGGAACTGTTCTTCGACTAAATCAGTATTTATTACAGCATGCCAAACAATGAAGTCCATAAGCTACAAGTGATTATAGGTGAAGAAGAACAGACAAAAAGAGCACATAAGAAGCCCAATAGCATGATGTCAATCGCCCCTCATCAGCTAAAGAAAGAAAAAGAAATAAATTCCTAAGCTGCAGATGAGAAAATTTAAACAACCAAAATAATCCAACTCAAGTTCTCCTTGCGCAGGCACTAATCACCTGAGAAGGGTTCTCGTCAAATGATCACGCGCTGTAGCCCATGCCTGAGTTATAGTCTGCAATATTAAGAGAAGCCAATATAGCTTAGAAAAATAATAAAAAATAAAAGAAAAGCTGCTATGAGAAAAGAAAGAAAGAGGGAGGTAAGATCAGAAACCTACAAGGAAAAAAAAAATCAGTTCTTGTAGCAGGTGTTTGCACAAATGAAAAGAGAATGCAAGGAAAAAAGAAGATATCTTATCAAAATTAAATATGACCTTGGAGGTCTCTGTAATATGGTGCGGCAATCTGTTAAGATCTTTTCACTTTATATAAGTGGACAGGTTAGATCGAGTAATTTATTTACAGTGGGGAAGAGCCAACAGAAAGATAGATAGTTGCATTACTTGCTCAGACAATGGTGCGTCAGCGTCCATGCTATGGGTCGCCACTTTTCCTGCAATTACACTGGCATCTGTCTCAAGTATCATCCTGCCAATAGATAAACGTACCATAATAAATAAAACCTTCCGTAAGCATAAAAATATCGTGGTAAGTGCCAAACAACAAATGACCTTTGCAGCTAGAATCCTCCATAGAGAAGGAAGCATGGTGGTGGATGTTGTGGATTCCATTGGCATTCTTTGGTTTGTAGAAAATAATTAATGGCACAGGATGTTAGAAGAAAGTCTATTCCTATCTGCAGATCTCACTTAAAGTTATTTTATTTGAGTGGTATTGAAATCTCAAGGACATCCTTATTGGATAGGTGGACCATCGAACATCCAGAACTTTGATTAGATGCTTGTATGCTAAATATGTGAAATAGAAGAAGCATGTTAAATACCCTCCATCAACAATCTCATCAAGGCATAAAAGGATGAGATCCAAGTTCTCGAGTGCCTCCCTTTTCTCAACATTGCTCCTACAAGAAGAGATGAGCAAGAAAACATGAACCAGAAGCACAAAATTACTAAATCGTTTTACAAAAACCAAGAACTAAATCAAAATTTACCATTAAAAATACCTCAAAAGAAGGGCAACTGCATCAAAAAATCCCTGAAGAACTGTGGCTAAGACGAGTTCATTTTCATCATCACCTCCAGTCACAAAGAAGTGCAGGTCCTGGATAAACTTGTAAATAACAATGTTGTTCTCGAACATAGATATATCCGCTGCATATGAGAACATAGCAGTACAAAAAGTATATTCAGGTCTCTCGATATATCATGCCATTTACCATATTTACCAGGTGTCACCAACCATGGAAGAGGTGAGTCCTAGGGAGAATACGACAGTTTGATTCTGTCTAGTGCCAGCCACGGGAAACCGTTTCTGGTCAAGGAGAATTGATGAAAGACAATTGATTACAGCTACTGTTATCTCCAGGCACATGTTTTTGGCCTTTTTAAGTCGCAGGTTCATAAGGATATGTGTGGTAGTGGCTTCAACTAGGTATAAAAACTCAAAAGGCACTAAAAAGGCAGGCAGGTCACCAGTGCTTTGCTAATCCTCTCCATGCTGATGAAAAGATGGTATTCCTTGACATGCAAGCTTCATGCAATTAGAATTAAGATACCAAAACCTGTATTATACTTTTGAAGTGGCAGTTTCCCAGGGTGTACTGTTGTTAGTACAGAAAAAGCGGAGAAAGTATACCATGTAATAAATTACAACACTTTTGGAAGCTAGGGATGTTCTTTAGTTCAATGGAAAAGGGTAATCAGATGTTAATGTCATTAATTTACATACTTCGCTGCATAAATTTGGCTAAATACAATGCTATGGTCTGAATGCAACTAAACCAAATCTTGTGATTGAAGCGTGACAAAGGTTTTGCACAAAGAAGTATATCATTGTAGCAGTTGAGGACTGAACTTGTTGCAGGGTTCAATATAGCATGGCGATCATGAATTTCCAAGCAGTGCACTCTTGTTCTGGTTGTACACTTATGTGAGGCACTATTTTCCACAAATGTAAAACAGGAAGCTTTCTGATCTATTTCAAAGGTTGAAGCAAGTTTCTGATTAAGCATAAGAAAACAGTATCTAATGTGTAGTAAAAAAATTTATATAGAAGACCAATATAAATGAGAGTGTGCTTGACTATGTATAGAAGGTAATGGGATATCCACAACAAAGCTCTTTAACCTTCGGACCATGACAAGAGTGGTAATCCAAAAGGTGTTAAGTAATCTTATTGCAGCATACCTTCTACCCGAGCATTAGACTTCATAGTCTTAGTAAAAACAGATTTTTCAAAAGCTAACTTTGAGCTATTGGTTGGCCAATCATCCGAGTAATACTTGACTGCCACCCGCTTCCCTTCGGAGTCCAGAAGAAGAATGTTTTTTACGAATGGGCATAATTCCTATAAATCACAGAAACAACTAGATTAATATAGTAATAGATCCGTTCATATTGGACAGCCATGCCGTAAAACTTGACAAGCAAAATAAAAATTTTGAAATCCCTCCCTCCCCAGAGCCCCAAAACAAAAGGCACAGGAGAATCAAAACTAGAACCAGCAAGCCTTTTTGGCCTATTCAACTCCTTGAGGCAGTCTCGCAGATCAATGCACAATCCATTGGGAATTGAGATTATGTCAGCAGGTTTCCTAACGTTATCCTTAGTTTGTGTGAATATGTGGTACGGCTAGGGTTGGCAATTGAGAACTGGCCATCAAACTTGGTGCATGCAGTTGGCCACACAAGCAAAATCCAACCCTATCAGTTTGCCATCGCATTTGCCAGTTCCCTGCAACTCTAGTCTTGACAGCGCATCAAACCGACAACTATCACATTCGCTACTGCATGCAATTCTTAGGCATATGTCCACCTTACACGTCTGAATGTGATTCCCATCATCCAATTACTCCTACCAATTAAAAAACAATCAAACCTAAATGCACTACTTCATTTCCAAAACAAGTCCCGAACGTCCTATATTAGGCGCCATGAGGCCTACATTAATCAAAATCCCAAGATGGCTAACATTTCCAGGGCCTACCAAAGTGAGCCCTCGATTGAGTTTATACAACGAACAAATCCCAAGCATCCAATAACATCAAATCAAGTAATACAGTACCTAGATCTAGGAAAATAAGGACTTAAAGCACCAAGAAATTTTAGATCCCATACGTAATAGCACACGAACACGACGAGACAAAAGAGGGGCATTTATGCTCGCACCCTGTTTGGTTGCCGAGAATAACTATAGCTGATTCGATTTCCAAGCCACCAGAAACCATCCAAACTAGCAGTTGACAAACAAAACAGACCAATTTAACATATACAATTCGCGCCATTTTTATGGATCTATCGCACAAACTAATCAGAGACTCGTAATTTTGATATGTTCTGTACTGTTCTCTTTCGTCAAAATTTATCGGCGACCAAAGAAATTTTGGAAGTCGAAACTGCGAGATTCGAATTTGAATCTCCAATACAAAGTTATAGGTAGTGGAATTATTCGCAATCACAGGAGTAAGAGAGACTTACGCTAGCCATCGATGAAGAGTGAAGACGTATAGGTGGTGGAATTATTCGGTACGTTTAGGCGAATGAAACGAGCATGTTACAGTAACAGACCTTACACTATTATATAATAAATATGCATATACACAAACGGGCTAAATGACTTCGTGCTATACCTTGAATTCTTTGCAGTTTTGGTTTTCTTTGTTTGTGCATTTGCCGTTCACTCTTTTTCTTTCACTTATTTGCTTGTTCACACGAGTTGAGTTTAATACCACAACCTGACTTATATTTACACGAGTTGAATTTAACGTCACAACTAATGACTTATATATACACAAGTTGAATTTAACACTACAACGAGTCTATTCGATCTCGAAGACCAGCCCATTTATCAGCCTCCATTAATTTGCTGTTGATTATTGTTAGTATGTTAGCTCCAATTCCTCTCATTTATTAATCTTCTTATTTTCTATTTATTTACGCGAAAGTGGTGGCTAATTAAGGAGGTTGAACTAATTTCGTTTTGAATGGTTTTTTCGGCCAAAAATAAAAGAACGAAAGAGTTCCAGATGACAATATCCCAATCAGCTCCTAATTCCAGGATGGATTCCATCCATGGCGCCGGTCTTATTGCAGTCCCACACTTCAAATCCACGTGCTAAAACTTGGACGCTCAACATTTCCATCTATCAGCAGAGGAATCTACACATTGCTATAGAACAAGTCCGGGGTCCAGAGCATCTGAACTCGGTTCACTCGTCGCCTTGAAGACCTTGCAAAAGTACTCGGAAAGAAACATGTTCCAACTTGACAGTCTAGTAGCGCATCAAAAAGAGTTTGTAAATCTTACTCTAATTGTGTCGGTGGATTTAACAGGGCTCACCCCCTAACCAAATCCAAATAATTGCTATCCCTATGAGATAAGGCTACAAAGGAATAGAAGTTACCATCGAATTACACCTCCAAGTGAAGAGATTTAAGCATAACTGTGTTTCGACATGGAAAAAGATGAGTATGAAAAGATTCCAAAAAAGATCTATAATTCCATAATAGACAACTGGCATTGTTCCTGAAAACAGTTTTGAATTTTCTTCGTCGCAGCCCATACTTAAAGCAGCCACTGTTCCGGTTGCTGTTTGACAATCAAAAACGAGCCAATAAACCATTCATCTACCGTCGCCGCTTCTGCCTCACCATTGGAAATTGTAGAGGTACAGGAAGGGTAAATAAAAGCAAGTTGTTCTTGCGTGAGAGCTTGCAACCCAAATGCTCAAAATGAACCCTCAATTTAACTGAACTCATTCTCAGATCCTTTGCTATGTCGGACGGGTCAGTCTGGAATTCATCAGCATATAGAGTGAGTACCAAGACATAGCTGATGAGAAGATCGTTCATCTCAGCTGAAAGTCTTTTTGACACTGGAGAGAAGATGGTTGAGAATTTCTGGAACAGAATGCTTGGAATTTTGTGTCCCTTCGCAGAGGAAACACCATCCATGGAATGCTGATCTTTGAACTTTATAAGATGAGTAATGTATGAGAATATGCAAGAAAGTGTCATCTTGTCTTCCTCATCCTATAGACAATAAGACAAATATATTATGAGCTTATTACAATTATTTTGAATCCCAAAAAGAATTAAAGAAAAAGGAGGATCAGAAAGGGTTCCACAGGTTTGCTTATATGGCACTTCATCCTCCATTAGGATGGGTTAGAGGATGAGGTCTTAGGTTTTAAGATGGATAATCATATCACTCCTATGTATATGATGATTTATAAGAAATAATACAATAAAAGGCAACAAAAAGAAGTCCCATTCATGTTCTTCTTTCTTTTCTTGAAAAGAAAAAAGGTGTCCAACACAAAGTAAGAGGAACAAGATGGCTTAGAAGTTGGTCTCATTTTTTTGGTACGGACTCCTTGGGATGCCCAGCTGTCAAATTATACAATCTTTTGGCTTAGATTCATCTGTTTGAATCTTTAAAACGTGATAGTTGTTATAGGATGCCAAACACCAGTTTGAAGAAAATTGTCATTCTCTGAAATCAGATAAAAGAACATATGCCCTTGATTTGAAAATATATACAGCACTGAAATCAATAGTTAATGGGGAAGAAAACACTAAGGCTTTCACATTTCATACCTGAAACTCCTGCAATTTTCGGATCCTATTGCAGACAAAGGTTGGGTAAGTGTTGGAGGCTACTTCTGTTCCCACTTGCAAAAGCTGAAAGATATCTTCAAGGAAATCCCACTCTCCCTTAAGGATGATCTTGTCCAGGGGATAAGCTTCCTGGGGTGAAGTGGCAGAAGCATTGTATGGGGGAACATTGCGGGCAATATGGGAATCAGTACTTTCAAGAGCCTCCTTGTTTATCTTTACTTCTTTGATTTTCCCATCCAGCTCCTCCTGAGATTTGGGATTATCTTCTTGTTTCAAAGAGTGCTTCTTTTTTGCCTGCCATGTGATAATAGAGGAACACTCAACCACCAAGTGCAAATGCTTCCCAGGAAAACTGAACTCTACAAAGTGTTCAATTCAAGTGCTTAACTACTTCAGCTTCAATGCTCAAAACCGCTCGAAAGCTATAGCTACGGCAAGGTCCAGCTTGCAAAAGCTGAAAGATATCTTCAAGGAAATCCCACTCTCCCTTAAGGATGATCTTGTCCAGGGGATAAGCTTCCTGGGGTGAAGTGGCAGAAGCATTGTATGGGGGAACATTGCGGGCAATATGGGAATCAGTACTTTCAAGAGCCTCCTTGTTTATCTTTACTTCTTTGATTTTCCCATCCAGCTCCTCCTGAGATTTGGGATTATCTTCTTGTTTCAAAGAGTGCTTCTTTTTTGCCTGCCATGTGATAATAGAGGAACACTCAACCACCAAGTGCAAATGCTTCCCAGGAAAACTGAACTCTACAAAGTGTTCAATTCAAGTGCTTAACTACTTCAGCTTCAATGCTCAAAACCGCTCGAAAGCTATAGCTACGGCAAGGTCTTGTATTGATTTGAAAGAGCATGTTAAATGAATTATAGCTTCAGCAGGTCCTATAAATCGAGCATTACAGGTACCCCTAGACCTAAAATTGCTACATATACCTATTCGTAAAATGCCCATTATGCTAATGGATTCCATTTCATGTCAGAGAAGAACGCAAACAAGGAATTCATTGCAAGACAATAATACTGTGGTAGGCTATTCAACTCACAGGGTTCCCATAATGCTAATGTATTCCATTTCATGTCAGAGAAGAATGCAAACAGGGAATTCATCACAAGACACTAATACTGTGGTAGGCTATTCAACTCACAGGGTTCCCATAATGCTAATGGATTAAAGACAAATCCAAAAGGCCAGAAGAGCAGAGAACTCATCCAACAATACAAGGATCCTAGGAGGCCCTAATCTCTCAACGGAGGATGTCACAAGGATTCATCTACTGACTGACACAAGGACCTCAGGAGTCCATGGTCTCTCTGGCTCACTCACTCTCTGGTAGAGGTCAGTCACTACTCAATACCCTTTTTTCTTTTGTTTCTTTTTCTCTATCTAGTAGGGGCAGAGGACTAGTAAAACAATCAAATGCTGGCATTCACAATCAAAATCCCAATGCTGGGTGTCACAAGTGAAATCCAAAGATGTACGACTTGCGTAATACATCCTTCTGCATGCATGATGAAGTCCGTATCCTATCAAGCAACTAAAAAGTCAAAAATTTGTCATGCAGTCCAATGAGAAAAAACAGTGTTTAAAATTCATGGGTACCATTATCTTGTAAGTGAAGCACATTACAGGCCCTGAGGTTAAAAAAGGAAGAGAGGCAACTCCATCACTCGAAAAGATTACCAGACATAGCTCTCGCAAAGAAAATATAAACAAGACAATTCCACCAAATACTACCAAAAAAAAAAAAAATAGTGTAGTTGTATTAGTATGCACCTCAAAACTGAGACACTGAAACTTTTAGCAGTAAAAAATATTCAAACAAAAGGACCAACTAAGGCAACATTGCTACAAAACTAAGCATCTTCTTTAGGATTAAATTGGTCACTAGTGATTCCTCTTATCTCAAAACAACACTCTATTCCCTCAACAGAAGTGCAGGGGGAGATTGTGGAGGTTGAACACCTCCAACGAGTATGCAACTTACCAATAATTACTAAATGGGACTAGAAAGAAAAAGTCAAGATGCATGGGTGTATATCACACCTTCAGAGTATTCGATAATTCAAACATATCAGTGCCCACTTCTTCAATCAATCACAAAATTCTATTGTCTCCCGCTGGTTCAATGACTTGTCATACACTGAATCCCTCGTGCATATAAATCTGATATTGTGTGAGCCTTACATTCTTTTCTGTCTTTTTTATTGGTGAGCGTGGTAAATAACTTTAGCACACAACAGGATTTGATCTCACGATCTCACTATCATCCCATACTTGTTAAAGATGGAAGTAACATTAGCCCAAAAAGACAATTTGGCTGTAAGACTTTTCTCCTAAATCACAACTGTTACATCAAGAGAACTTTGACCTTTTCAAAGCAAAAAAACTATCACCAATTGACAGTATCTAGAGAAACACCAATTACTATTCACAGAATCACCACCCACCTTACTACTAACAATCATTTATATACACATGAAAGGAACCTATAATTGTATTGAAAGCTAGAGGAATGGTGAGGGCTTCACTTACCTCCTTTATCGACTTCTTTGTCCCATAAAGGCTAGTGAGTTCATTCATTCTGTCTGCCTTCTGCCGTGCAGAAACCTCTTCCTTGACTGAGCTTTCAGGTTCCTTATCAGCACTTTCTAACCCTCGAACTTTAGGTTCTAGTCTAAATATCTGAACAAACATAGTTTAACAGTAGATTTCCATCACGAACTCCATAGCAGAAAGAAATAAGAGACCGAGAAAGAAAATATATAAGTAAATTCTCATCCAAAACCAAATGGAACATCAGCAATCAAGAAATAAGTAATTTTTTCGACATCTTTCAGCAATCATACAAGAAAAACCTAAACTCTACACATTGCACTAGAAAACAAACAATAAAAGTATAGATTTCCTTCCTTCCAAGAAACAAAACAACAAGGAAAGATTTTCAACATTCCATCAACCATAACTTCAGTTGATGACCTCTCGACATCAGGAACCAAACCGTAGGTACCAACATCCCACACTTTCCGCATCAACCAAACAGTAAATGAGTAAGCTTTCTCACCATTTCTCATCGAGCAACAGTAAAAAAAAGAAAAAGAAAGAAGAAGAAGCAAAATTCATTCACCTTGTCACAAGCAACAGGCACAATCTTCAAGGTCTGGGCCTCCTTGTCAAACACCCCAACTGCGTACCTACACTGCTGGCCAGCTGTGGCCTCGCCAGAATAGTTGGTCCCAACGAAATCCACATTGGATCCAGTTGGGCTCACCACCATCTGGAACCTCTTGGGCCACTTCTGGCTTCGATAAACCTGAACCCTAGGCGAACCAGTTTCCTTAGAATTGCTCCCGTCGTACTTTTTACTGGGGTTGTAACCGGAGGGGAAGTAGCCTACAAAAGGTGGGGATTTCTGTGGGTCTCCGTGAACCACTTGAACTTTGGCTTGGACAATGGGCGATGACGATGCTGGTGGTGGGGGTGATGGCGGCGGGGCACGATGTTTCTTTTTCTTTTTCTTTGTAGGGGTGCCATGGTTTTGGTTTAGCTGGTATTTAGTGTCTTCTGTGTCCGAGTTCATTGGTGGAGGAGAAGAGTTTCAGGGTTTTGGGGTTTAAGAGTTTTAGTAAGGTTTTTTGGCTTATGGTTTTTCAGAAAACTCTCTCCGGATCCACAGTCCAAACAGGTCCCTAAAACCCCGAATTAACCACGTTTTCAGCTTCCTATTAACAAAGCTGCATTTGAACCAAAAAAATAAAATAAAACCTCACCGATTGCGTAGTCATAAAATCACATTTCCAATCAAGCATCAGATTCGGCACAATATAACAAGTACCTTTCGATGTAATATTCAGAAAATTAATTCCAGATGATTGATAAGGAAACGGGGGACTATTTGGCACCAGATATGCGGCCGTGTGGAAAGAGCACCCCACGTTGGCGGAACGAAGAGGCGCTTCGACTGTGACAAAGGTGCTTGGGAGCTCGGCAATCGCAGAGACAAGTTACTGAGCTTTTGGCCGCCACAAAGAAAAGAAAATCGTTAATAGACAGAGCTCTTTCTGCCCCCGCAGGCCAAAGGCGCTAAAAGAAACGGCGTTTTTTTGTCGGGAAAATACAGGGGAATGGAAAGGCTGGAGGAGTTTAGTGCGTGCTCTCTCTTGCTTTAAAGGAAACAAACAAAACGGGGAAAAATACAATTTTCACCCGCGAATTGAGTTTTATACTTCCCAGCATAAACTATTAGTTTTGACATATTACGTACTCTTATTATTAATTATTAATATTTATTTTTTTTATTATTTTATACTTTTTACCATAAACTATTAATTTTGACATATTACGTCCTCTTATTATTAATTTTTAATATTTTATATTTTTAATCAAATTTTTAAATTAAAATAATGATAATATCTTTGATCTATTTTGTATATATTAAAAATATTATTGTCAATTTATTAATTTCTCAAAAATATTATTGTCAAATAGAAGATACAAAGTATTTAATATTAGTAGTTAGAAGGTGTAATGTGTCAAAATGGATAATTTAAGGTACAAAGTATCTAACATTAATAATTTGAAAATACAATGTCTTAAAGATAGTAATTTGTTATGTAATATGTCATTACTATATTAATTTGTAAGTGAAAAATGTATTTAAAAAAAAAAAAAATTCTCGCGTTCCATCTTCTCAATGATGTGCATCTGGACCAAGCGGAGTGGATCGGGGCCCAACATAACTCAGCCCACTCATTTCGATTAGATTACTCTGTGCAATAAACCGCACTTGGACACGTCAGTAATTGAACGCATTCCTCGCGGATAATACAACTTTTTAATATAATATTTATGAAAAGAATTGTTTTTCCATAACCACCTATGTTAGCAACTTGATCATTTTTGATAATCCTCTTAGTTCTTTTATTATTATTATTATTATTATTAATATTTTAGGATCCTATCTAAAAACTCGTGGTTTCATATTTTTACTCGTAAAGTTAAATTCTTTTCATAAATATTGATAATGTGTTACCTTAAAAAGTTAATTCCTTAAACTATTAATTAAAGATATTCTAGGTTAGGAGAAGTTGGTGACGTGTCTCAATCATCGACTGCAGCGGCATGCCAAACCAACGGGTCAAACCAACCATTTCAAGTGCGGATTATCAAATCCAACAGTCGGGGCGTTATCTGGGGATATTTCCGAGGAAAACAAGTTTTGGAATTTTAATAAATGGAAAAAACAGAAATGGGACGACGTCGTTTTAGTGTAATTTCGATAGTCAGCTGTCAGCAGTGAGTTTGAACCTAGTTATTTTCGCCTTGGCACAATCACTTTGTTCCTCTCATCCTAGGTGAGAAAACAACAGGTCGCTTGTGATATTCTCTAGTAATTCTTTGGTTGAGCAATGGGGAGAAGCGTTATCATGGCCGTGTAAAGCAGAAGAAAACCACTTTCTTATCAGCAACAGTTTTTAATTTTTCGTTTCGCTAGTCAGCAGCTGCTCTTGCGTGCTCGGAAGAAGCCTTTCCGGATAGAAGCTGCTTCTGCCTATTTTCAGCTCTCCAAATGCTGTGGCTCTAGAGGTAAGCTCTTCGTCTCCCTCTCGGATTGGGAACAGTCGGAACTTTTCGGTTTTTGAGGGATTGGTCCGCTTTCTTGACGTTTTGCTGCAAGTATATTCTTTGCTTCCGTTATATTTTTATGACGGGTTATGTTTAAAGTTCTCTGCTGAGATACAGGTTTTTGTTATTCGCGTATTCTTTTTCTTTTTGTCTTTTAATCGTTCGGTTGCGTCTAGTTTTTGTGTACGAGACTTTCTAAAATTCCTTTCCTTTATTGTTTTTTCATCTTTTGTTTTTTGTTTTTCTTTCTGGTGGCACTGGATGAAATTCATGGTTTTGATGTGGTTGCAGCAACTTTTTTGCAGTGTAATTTTGGTAGGAAGGGGTTTGTGGGGTGTCAATGATCGAAACATGATACTGCAAAATCTTTTTCTTTGGGTGGAAGGTGGTTAGTGGAATTATATTTTTACAGTAGCCTAACATTACTGTGTGGTTTTTGTTGGTGTTGATCTTAACCGAGGATTCCTTCAGTTAATGTCATTTAAATACATTTGACATGGGTTTGTCTTGTCTTTGGCGTTGGAGGGAGTTTAACGAGATTAGTAGCATTGAAAGGTCATGGTATTTATCCTTTCCAATCAGAGCCAATGATGAATGTTGAAATTTGGCATGATTTGTTCCTGCAATCTTTTCTGAACCATGGCATCTTCTAGGTTAACCGTGCTAGAAATCTTTTCCCTGTGAACCATGTGCATCTCCAGCACATCTAGGTAACGCATAACCGTGTCTAGAAACCTCTTGTATCCCTGTAGGTTTTATGCATCCTGCTGCATTTAAGGAACTTGTAAACCTGTGCTAATTGATCTCTCTTATTGTTTTCATCAGACTGCCTATGGAGCTGTGATTGCTTCATCCTGGCACTGGTTTTGAACACACACCATCCATGTTGTGACTCAAACAAGTGCAATAATACTGTTCTCTGGTGAAAATCCTATTGGGATTCAGAATCTAGGTTAGATAGCTATTTGTTATGCAGTTTTCTGTAATGGTCTATGAGATTAATGGTTAGTCATTCGAAATTGTGCAAATTCTTAGTGAACTTGGAATGCTGAATTCCCTTTAAACCTTTTTTCAATGTCCGGAGGCTGATTTTTTTAAATCATTTTTTTGGATATATTCTTTCAAACGAGTAAATTGCATGTACTATAGATTTCTGGGGGCGAAATATATTGATGTTGACAGTAGGTTATGCAAATGCAGGAACGGAGCTAGGGGGGCCATGGCAGATGGCCTCCCAAGCCCACCCGAATATTTTTTTTTCTTCTTGAGGAAAAATATATTTTGTTAATGATTTTTTACTGGTTTTTGCATTTTGGCCACCCCAAAAATTATTTTTGTGCAACTGGCCCCTCTTATGCTTAATCTTGGCTTTGTCCCAGCAGAGGAGTAAGATCTTAGTGACAAGTGGGAGTTGCTTTCCTATTCCCTGGCCTCTTGGAAGATACCTAGAAGGCTATCTCATTTCGATTGTATGAGTTGTATATAGTTTGTATGTAATATAGGTTTCGCCAATATTTGAAGAATTTGCTTGATGGTGACATTATCGTAATGGTTCATACTGTGCTTGATTCATGTCTCTGCCTTGTTGATCTATGGGTAGATTGGGTTGTCCTGATGCTGGTGATGGTTTTATGAGATGGAGGTAGCATCATGTTGAAGGCAATTACTTGCTAGGATTAATCACTTTTTTAAGCCCTACTAATAAAATGACATATCTGCACTTTGTAACATTAATTTGCTATAACGAGTGCAAAGTAGTTATTGTTCTATTCCGTCCCTTTTTCAGCAAAGTAGTTGTTGTTCTATTCCGTCCCTTTTTCATATGAAATGGAGGGCCTCCTTTTTTTTTTCCAATTTCTGTTAGTCTTTTTCTACTTTAGAAAGGAGTCATACTTTTGTCTGAATTTAATGCACTAAATGATATCCACTAAATGATCTTTCAAAAAATCTCATGTTTAACTTAATTTCATCTTTTTAATAGATGCATGCTTCATGGAGCAGGTGCTTTAAAGACAGAGAGGGAAGCTGAAAGCATTGTCATAATTTATCTGGAGCACATGGATCGGAGTACTTGAATTCTCCAGTGTTTTTTTTTTTTGGGTGTATTATTTGCTTATTATAACTTGGGCTTAGCCTTTTTGTTCCTAGTTGGATTAATAGTTGTAGGCTGATCTAGGGGAATCATATATTGATAGATATGGGTTGTAGAGGTTGTTTGATGTGGATATTTTTGTCTACAACAAGCGGGGTGCAGAGAACAGTGCAGAAATTTGGATGAAAATGTATAGACTAGGAAGCTTTCTTGGTAAGTGCATATCCTTCACCAATGTGGAAAGTAAGTTGGAGGTAAAACCTAACTAGCACTTAGCTGATTGACCAATGTAGCACTCAATGGGCTCAAACGTTACTAGCAACCAATCGTATTTAGTCCTGGTTAAAATGGTACAAAAACTGTGCAGGATTTCCACAAAATTGCATTTTATGCCTTGGGTATATATAGAAAACTCCCCTTTTCTGAGCCAACTGCTCATACGAGAACTGATTTAATCGTAGCTGATTTTTGGATGGAACATCAAAGGCCATTCAACCCTTTTTTAATCTCGCACATCGGCCCACATATGAAACGATGAATTCCCAGAACTTAAATGGCAATTGAACCCTCTTTTCTGCAGCTGTGTCATTGTGCCTTGTTGTTGCTCTTATCTTTCTCTCTGGAATCTCTAATGAAGCTGTAAGTCTTTGACTGAACATAAATTGACTGAACAAGTTGCTGAAGGTGTTACATTGAACACAGGACTCTCAACTGATTTAATGGATAGTCAAAATGGTGACTATGTCAATCTTAAAGATGCAGAGAGCCCTCAATTGGGAATGTTTGATAAGCCCCTTCCTTGTTGTGGCTGTGGAATTGGATGGTGTTCGTAAGTTTTAATAGCATTTCTCTTTCCTCTTTCCTCCCTAATCCCCCTCCTCCCCGGGGGGCAGTTCTTTCTTTTTGGGTGTGTGCATGTCTGAAGTCTGCACTTTCTCTTAGTCTTCTGCTAGGTTTTGCATGCCCATTGATCTGGTACTATGCCACAATTCTCTACTTTCGGCGGTACTATCATAAGGATCCAAGGGAGCGAGATGGACTTGTTGCCAATACAGTAGCTGTAAGTGTGACACTCACTATTAACTGTATCTTCTCTTCGTTTGCTTATTTGTGACAACCTTGAGTATTCCTGATAGCAACTTCCCCATGATCAATACAACATTAGATCCTCAGAGGTTCCGTCGTACCCGTAGAAACATGCACTCAGGTGTGCACAAGATGTACCTGTACACAGTGTGCACAACCATGAAAATAATCTGTTTTCCTCATTTTTATTTACCCTTATCTTTGAAATTTTGAAAAGTAATATTGTCCCTGGTATTCAGAGGTCTTTCTGTGAAAGTTAGGCTATGGATGTCAATTATGAAGTGTTTCTAAGCCATTTATCTCTTTTTGTTAATCCCCTCTGACACGGTTTTTGCAGGCTTTGATTTTTACAATTGCCGTGATAATTACAGTAGTTGTTATTGGTTCACTAAAGTTAGCCGGTGGTAACCATCACTAGTTTCACCTTCCTGAAGAAAAATCATAGCAGATGGTGGGTAACTCGAGCTTCCTTCCAGGAATTCTTACAATGGAAGAAGAGACGATTGACATCACTGAAGGTTCAGCTATCAGAAAACTACAGCGGTTTGTGAGGTTATCTGTTAGTGTTGTGCATAATCAGTATGAGAGAATATGACTGCTTAAATTCCTCTAAATGGAACATTAATGTAACTTGTAGATAGTATTATACGAAAATTCTTTGTTCATAAATGAAATCCCAAAAAACTTGTTATTTGCAACTAGCTGGAAGACTTTTTGTTTAGTTACGAAGTTATGCAGCCAATGTGCTTTGAACCCAACACGAGCTCTCCATCCCCATTTGAACGAAGTTCGTTAGCATTGCTTGGAGAACAAACCTTTAGGTTCAGAAGTTTGCTTACTATGGAGTGGTAGGATGCCATACAAGAGGGCAATGATGGAAAGAGGGGGAAATGAGAGAATGTGGCACTGAAAAATGGAAGTACAGTGAAATTGAGTTTTTGAAATACCAGGGAAAAGTGCCACTCTTATGGGAGTTTGCAATGCTGATTTGTCAAGTGGCAGACCAACCCTGCTTTTGAGCAAGACCCATTTTGAAGGGACTCACTAGATTAGGCCAACTAACTTCTGAAATTGACAAAAGCTCTAGGTGAATTCGCGTTTACCAAAGGTTAATGATGGGGCAGCCGAGCCGATATATGTTAAGCCAATCTTCCCTAGCCTGCTTGAACTCTAGAGACAGTACTCCCTCTCCTTTTAGCTAGGGATGCGAGACCTTCTTTAGTGAGCCTTTTTAGCTCCATCATAGAGTCTTTAATTACTTTTGCTAGCTTTCACAAAGCCTAGCGTGAGATTGGCGTTGCTCCCATTGTCTCCTACCCTATCTGCAGAAATAAATATTATACCCTCTTTGAAGATTGATAAAGTTGTTCAACATTGAGAGATTATGGACAAAAAAAGTAATCCTATCATCGCTTCTTTTTCCCTTTTTTTTTTTTTTTTTTTTTAAGGGGTTTGTAAAGTTTCACGCACATGCAAACTCATTGCTCTCAAACCCATGTCCAGCGGCAATCGCAGTCCATCACCTATAGCCAAAAAAAATAAAAATAAAAATGAAGAAGCATTCGCTTTCCAGCACAATGTTGTACCAACCCCGCAGTCACTTACCATTCCCTTCAAACTTGTAAAATGATGCATTGCGTTACAAGGCTGCTGGCTATAACCATCAAGCTCTCTAAATTTTGTCTCTGTTGCTGCCCCTCGAGGGAATACCCTCTTGGAAGTATTCCTCTGAACTCCGAGTCTATTTTTTTTTTTAAGATAGAAACTATCTCTTTGGAACTGTAAATGTCTTTAATATTTGCTAATATTATTATTCGTTTGCATGGGGAATTGAATCCTCATGTGAGCATGGAGTCCCCGATCTGTGGCAAATAGAGCTGTTGCACTGAAACAAGATAACCTTGAGTCGTGTCCGGAATTCTCATGTTGGGAGTGATTTTGTTCTATATTTTGGCCCTCTCAAAATTCATTTTTATGGAAATTTAAATATTATTGCCTTCGTTATTATGAAATTTTAAAAAACGGATACAATTTTTTGAATCGACAAATTAATGTTTGGTTTTAAATATATCATCATGTAACATATTGGTCGTTTTGAAAATAAATACAAATTATAATTATACCAATAAATTAAATAACGGGCTGATGACTGTTGTGGAAGGGTGAATGCGTGCGCGGCAAAGGCATGAAAAAGTGGACCCCCAACATTAAGCCGTCCTATAAAATAATATAGAACGAAACAAGCTGCTAATACTCTTCTCCGCAAGCCAAAAGGAGTAGCCGAAACTTGACAGAGACACACGACAAGGACAAAAAAAAACGCGGTTTTATTAACGTTCATAAGCTGTACTAACTTTATCTTCGCTTTGCCATTGTCTTCTTTTGTACGACTTGTTCCCCAAGTCACCCTAAACGTTTATCGTGCTTGAGTTCAGCAGGATTTAATTGTCCTGCGCGGAATGGATGACTGTGATCAAGTGTGTGAGGTCATAATTTCCACCATTTTCATGTTTTTGATAGAAAAAATTGATTAAAAAATTCAATTCAAACAACGTTCCTCTTCCCTTTTCTATCAAACGATTAATATATGGTGTTTTTTTTAGTATATATAAAGAAAACCCTTACAATATTTGACTGATTCTAGATTCAAATGTGATGTTAAATCTCAAAATTTTAAAGCTTAATTAGGAGATTAAATTATTAAGTAGAGCATTGAAAAGATCTTTCACTAGTAGGAAAGGATTAAGAAAGATGCATCTCTAGTATACTAATTACCGTTCTGAACGTTAAAAAATTAAGTACAGATTGAATAATTATTAAAACCGCGTAACGAGTCTACTTTAAGATGAGTACTATCGTATTCCGACTTCGCAAGAGCTTCCTATAGCACAACACAAAGTGAATTATTTGCTCCTCAAAAATGAACCGGCATAAGTTCTGAAAATTTAAGAAAAAGTCACCCCCACTTCAAAGAACCCAAAACAAGGCTTCAACCAAAATTATTAGGAAGCTTTTTATCCGTATTCTGTGGGGGTTGATTTAATAGACAGACCAAGAGGTTGGATTTCTTAAGAGGCCGGATAACATGAGACGGGGCGCAAATTGAGGTGGCTTGAATCGCCTTTGCCGTGCCACCTACAAATATGTGTAAACCAGCCGTATGTCTTACAACTGGATGCAGCTTAATAACTTATGAAGAAAGAAGAATTACAATATTCTGCTTGGACAGGCTTGTCAATGACCATATCAACTCTCAACACAATTTTCAGTCAAATTAATAAATCAACAGGAATATACGAACAGGCTCATGGTTTCCTACAATCTCGCTGTCAGTGTTACAATGACAGCCAACGTGGATGCTGGCTTTTTTCTTTGCTTAGGAATCGTACTATTTTTACTGAAAAATAAAGAGAGCCCACCATCATTCTGTACTCCATCACTCTCCATTTCCCACGCTAAATATATATCTTATCAGCTCAAGCTGAACAATAAAAGCAAAGCAACTCATCCGCTCGGGGAAACCTCAAAAAGGCAAAAGACCAAAGCAAAAAGCAAGCCCATTTCACCTCAAATAATGGAAGAAGATGACCACATGGCCACCCCATTTTGGCTACAATCCTCTGAAACTCCCCGTCTCAGGCGGCTCCGCCGCCGCTCGTCGTCTATCTTTCTCAACTCCGGCCTTCTTCTTGCACTTTTGATCGTCACAGCCCTTTTCTGTTTTTTCGTAGTAATCCCTTCGTTTCGGTCTTTTACCTCTCAAATATTTAGACCGCATCTAGTGAAGAAAAGCTGGGACTCCCTCAATCTGGTGCTCGTTCTTTTCGCCATTGTTTGTGGATTCCTTAGCAGGAATACAAATAACAACAATAACGGAAACTCGAGCTCCTACGTAGATCCAAACATTTCAAATGCATCGCAAGAGGTTAACAAGTCGAACCCATTAACCCCACATCGGTGGTACGAGGACGCCGATCGGACGGTTAGCTATAATTATAGCACATTGAACAGGTTAAAGAGCAGCAGTTCGTACCCGGATCTACGTCAAGAGTCTGCATGGGTCGCCTTAGATCGGCAGAGATTTTACGATGACACCCACATTAGTAATTACAGGATTCCGGGGTCGGATCAGCTGCATCACCGCCTGCCGCGGCGGGAGCCTCTAGAAGAAGAAGAGTCGGAGACGAAGACTATATCAGTGGACACGTTTGTCGTCCGAACAGAGGAAGTTTCACCAAATTCACCTCCTCCGGAGCCACCTCTGGCGACGCCTCCGTCGCCATCTTCACCATCTACGCCTCCCAAGGTGGTTAAGCGCAGAGTAAAGAGAACATCATATCAAGCTCTTGAACACCAACATGAAAAGTTTGGAACCCCGGCGGAAAATGGTTCAAAAGTAGTCTCGTATTTTCACAAACCTCCGCCGTCTGCACCGCCGCCAGTATTGCAACAAGCGGAGCAGAAAAGCTCTGGCGGAAAGAATGAGAAGAAGAGATCTTCTGGAGGAGGCTCTTCTGGAACCAAAGATTTCTTGACCTCATTGAAGAGAAAGAAGAAGCAAAGACAAAGGAGCGTTGAAAACTTGGACACTATTCTAAACCCCCAACCTGCTTCTTATCTTCCTTTATATCCGCCACCATCACCGCCTCCTCCACCGCCGCCGCCACCCCCGCCGCCTTCGTCGGTCTTTCATAATCTGTTCTCTTCCAAAAAGGGAAAGACCAAGAAAGTTCATTCAGTTCCACCGCCTCCGCCACCGCCACCGGTACCTAACATTGTGCTTGCAGCATCAAAAACTAAATCTGGAAGTAAGCTTATCACGGCCAGTAAACCGCCGCTGCTACCAGTTAAGACAAGCAGTGGAAATGGTGGCGATGAAAATGTGAGCTCCGGGAATGAATCTCCGCTAGTTCCGATACCGCCGCCGCCTCCACCTCCGCCCTTCAAAATGCAGGAATTGAAGTTTGTGGTGCACGGTGACTTTGTTAGGATAAAAAGCAATACAAGTTCGCGTAGCGGTTCGCCGGACTTAGACGATGATGGGGAGGGTGGTTCGCCAAGTGGCGCAGTTGGGACGTACAGCGGAGATTCAACACCAACGCGGATGTTCTGTCCGAGCCCGGATGTGGACACCAAGGCTGATAGTTTCATTGCAAGGTTTAGAGCTGGTTTAAAGTTGGAGAAGATGAATTCTATCAAGGAGAAGCAAGGCAAGGGGAGGTCTAACCTCGGTCCAGAACCACGCCCACAGGGAGCCGACCCAAGTTAGAGTTGGAAGATGGAGTGGTTTTTCTTGTTATTTTCTCCCCTTTTTTCCAGTGTGGCCATTTTTTTCCCCCTTTTTTGGGATCTTTAGTTTCAAGTTCCCGTCCTCACAATACACAAAAATCTGATTATACCTAGGTAGATAGGGAGTTTAATTCATTTGTTTCCCCCCCGTTTTTAATGGTGTTCGAATGTATTTGGTGTAGAAAGTTACAGACATGAATGTATGTGGAGATCTCGATGTTGTGATTGTCAAAATTTGTATTTAATCTAAGCTGTGATCTTGCCAAGACATGTTTCTTTTTGGACTTTAGCTGTCTTTCTTCGTCCGCTGGTGCATGAGAGAGAGAGAGTCAAACTAGTAATGGCAGGGAGGGAGCGTAAGAAGATTTATTAGAAGGAACTTGGGAGTTTACATAAACATCGTCAATTTTTTGATCTGCTCGGCGAACTTGCTTGCAAGATAATCCTACCAGTACCAGGTTGGAACCTGTTCATAGTCCATTAAGTTGACTTCTTCATATTCAGGACTCAATATGTATATGGTACACGGTATTTCCAGCAAAGTAGTTTCTATAACTTCCTGTGAGCTAATTGTTTGACTAGATCTTGCAGAGGTTGCTCTTGCCTTGCGTTCTCAACCCACCTCGCTTTGATTCGGATTTGCTCAATGCTTTGCTTCAAATTCATAGCAAAAATAGGATGCATGCGGCTTGCGAAAAATGCTTCTATCTCATCAGCCTTTTTGTTGCTGCAAAACTGCAAGACGACAAAATTCAAGGAGGAAGCAATTTGTTTTAAGCATCAGCAAAGGATTGGTCTAGCATAGCATAACGTGGCATAGTATAAATATTTCATATTTAAACAATCTTTTGTACCAATGTTGCAATCATCTTGTAAATCTGCTATAACGCTTATAGTTTCTATATTTCAAATTTGGTCCGTGCCTTACTGATTATGGGTGTACATGAACAATACGCAACAGGACTGCTGCCGTACTAAGCTTGACAAGTGCACCGTGATGTATTAATCAATATTATAGTTGAACATAACAAGCAGCACACAGTTCCTACTGATCTAAGCAAGAAAGGAATTATAGTGAACATCATCCATGAAAACACAGACTAAAGATACAGCACATATACCACTGCTGTTCCAGGAGGGTGAATTGCTTACCGAAGAGATTATTTTGGTAATAAAATGGTGGATTAGCAGTCCATCACCAAATTTGTTAAAGATCAACTCCCAATTCTCCTGCATTTTCACCAAACAAGACAAGACTCGCCGGTTATAAAACTCAAAGGGAAATCTCCACGGGTGATAGATGACATTCAATGTTAATTGTTGCTTGCTTTCTAACTACCATTTGCAATACTTCCTGACTTTATTTGGACATACTCCGAGTTATTTTCTGAATCCCAATAGGATAGTAATAGTAAAAAAGAAAACCTCAACATTGCGATGTTGCCTAAGAACTGCATACCTTCAACCACCTCCATGCTACTTCACGGCTTTCTGAGCTTATATTGGCAAGCACATAAGTAACATCTTGATCTCGAACCTAAAAGGATAGTGAGATAAAGCAACAGAAAGATCAGTAAGGAAGATGGCACTAACAAGAACCATAGCTTAGCAGGCAGAGTGCAATACCTCATCAGACAACATAAAATTCAGCACCTCAAGGACTATATTTGGATCTGGACAACATGCAACAGTACCTGTAAAAGGCCAAAAGAATAAACATAATTAAGCAGCTTTTACAGACAAAACAGTCACAGGATAGTGAACTGTCAGACGCAGCATTTGAGTTCAAATGGTACTAAATCTTACGTAAAACCAGTTCCTTCTCTTGCACTGTATTAGCTTCTCTATAAACATTCAATAGGGACTCAAATCCGTTCCTATTGTTGGTGCTAGTATTCATCATTACAGCAATAAAAGCTGCCTGCAGAGCATAAGCACGTACATATCAACTCTGAATAGGTCCCTTGGAATGAGGAACTGATTAGATATACAGGTAAACAGTTTTACTTTTTTAGTGTCAGATGAAAGGAGTGCAGTATTTCTATCCTTCACTAATGCCTGAAAGCGCCGTAGTGCTTCCTTGTGAGTCTTATCATGGCCAAATGTAGCCAAGGCCTGAAAGACCAATCCTCTTGATAGCGTATTCAAATGACTTTCTCCAGATATAGGTTCCCATCCTAATTCTCTGTATAAATAACAAAACAGCATGATATATAACTGTATCAAAAAGCTGAATCGCTCTACAAAGAAGTATGACTGTAATTTGAATGTAATGCCAAGGAGACTGCAAAACATCAGATGAAGATATTCATTTTGACAGATAGGCATCATATTTCAAAAACTCAGTTCGATTGACAATACGTGCAGAATTGCAACATACAAAAAGTATCCTGCAACCAATAGACAGGAATGGAGATGCAGATCAGAAAATTAAAAATATATGGTGACTGTTCTTACTCTGAAGAAAACAAGATGAGATTGATGAAAAATTGTTTCAACTCATTCACTAAATCTGGGATGGCATCTTGTGAGATCTCCACAACTTTGTGACAGACCTGTTGTGTATCACTTGTTAATTTCGGGCCAATATTTGGTGTAAATGATAGCAAAATCAAGATATTGGAGTTTTCCTCACATCAATGAGTTTTGATAACACGATAAAATCAAGCTCTTTCCTGTACACATCCATCAAGGAAAGCAACGACATCAGTGACTGTTCGCAAGCCTCACAAAGAGCATATGTATCATCCAAAATGCCTGAAAAAGAAGACGTAAAAGGAGATATAAGCCATTTGACCAGGAGCATAGAGTATTATGGGCAAAAAATCCAAATGAACCAGATTGGAGAGGAACTAATAAGAAAAGGAGGAAACTTGTCATCTGAACATGCTGTTTGGTTGATTCACGTGCATTTCAAAGTAATTTGCAAAATATGGAGAGATAGAATGTAGCATTAAGTTGGCCAAGTCCTTTTCCAAAATCTAGTCAGGCCGCCTGATTGAACTCTATAAGATAAGTTATTAGTCCATTTCTGGACATGAGACACACCAAATCTATCTATTGCTGACAGGTAATTGCTCTCTACAGCTCTCCTAAGCTGAGCTGCGAGCTTATCTTCATATTTAACCCTGTAGAAACCAATCTGATCAGTATTAACTTTGACCCAGAAATGTTCATCAGATTTCTCTTTGTTGTTTTCCTTGAATGAGCTCAAATTTTCATCTGAAGAATGAACGAGTTCAGATACATCCAATTTTCTGAACTTTGTTTCCAAAAGGAAAGCCTTGTGCCTGTTGTATGAACCCATGGACAAGGTTATTGGAACAATCCATAGTCTGTCCTCATGAGAACCAGATGACAGGAATTGCGACTGCAGATAAAAATGTTTCAGTTCCCCACAGATAATAAATATAGTAAAAGAAGATGAAATTGTACTGCGATCCTTTGAATCCATGCATGTTGGCTAACTAATCAACAACTAGACCTGTTCAAACTCCAAAATGTTATCTTGGAATTTAACAGAGATAAGTGGATATCCTTTCTGCTTGGTCCACGTATCCATCATTGCATTGACCCGAACACCAGATTCCTTTGAAATAATGCTCCATAAATCTTCAGTCTTTGAATTTTTTCCAGCATATCTTTCCATGTACAAACTCAAGGATTTCTGCTTCGAATAAGAAGTAGAAGCATTAAAGATGTAACTTGAGTAATGTTAATTTCTATCAACATGCTACATGGTAAATGATCACATTCAAGAAGCACAACTAAAATGACTGCATACTATAAACATGGTCCATCCCATCTGCTATTTTTGCTAATGAATTTAAGCATGTAGAATTTGTCATGTGAACAAACTGTTGTTCACAATATAGACTTTTGGTACAACTAGGATTATTATTTCCCATGTAAATTTGTTATATAGGCCGCTGGCACCATGAGAAGTAGAAAAAAATTCACGTTATTGGCAATGATGGGGGGAAATATGTGATCAAAGAAAGCTTCCACCATGACTAATGTCAAAACATGCATAGATTCTCAAAGCACGCCAGAGGCCAAGTCAAAAGTTACTTTTTCAGTACATTGCTAAATACCTACAATGCATAGTTTCCACCCGGAAAAAGTCCTAGAAGGTTTTAAATGGAAACAGTACCTGAAACCCTAAAAGTCAACAGGAGTTTGAGACCATCCACCGACCAAAGACACAGCAGCATTACGAACATAACATATGATCAGACCAGAGCGTGACAGTCTTGAAGTTTATAAAGAGGCAAACATTTCTCAAATCCCATTAATGCTTTGCAAACAAATGATGCAAAACCATGAATACTGGATGATAGTTAAGAGGAGATATTTCTAGGAAATGATTGTGAACGCAATACGAAATCCACATAGCAAATTCACCATGAAAACATGGGGCCATTATTTGGTCCTCCATAAGAATTTAACCTGACCCCCCTGTAATTAAGAACATAAACTCTCACCTGGAACACAAGATCGCCAAGATAGCCCTGTAACATTCGAATGACAGCAGACCCCTTCTTGTAGCTGATATCATCAAATACTTCAATTATGGAACGAGCATGGTGTACCTCCACCTGAAAATATGGCAACCAGTATGTGAAGGCCATAACTGAATTGCATAGTGAAGTTGTACTTGATATCACCTATTGCATAAAAGAATTTCTTTATTGAAGCATGTCAAAATACCCTAAATATTTGATGCTTCAATATGTGGAGTTGAACAATAAGAGATTTCCGTATCTTTCACCAATTCCTTCTGCTAGGTAGTGCTCCACACACACGCATGCATTGAGTTCACTATCTTTCCATAACTAACTTTGGTGACATTCCATGTGGAGTACAAAAACTGAGTGCGACAAGCAGATTCTGTAAGCAGTTTTCCTACTTTCAAATGCTATTTACCATCGTTATCTATCTTGGCATCCACTAGTAAGTAATTAACGCGGTATACATGAGTGATATGTTAGCTGCAAATTTTAAAACAAGCATCTACAAGTCATTACCTCAATTGGATGTGACTGTTCCCAAGCATCCATAAGTAGGCCATCAGTCGTCAGTCGAAGAAATTGAGTCCATATTTTCCACTCTGGAAACATACTGTCGGTGGCCATATAGCTTATCTGCAAAATTTATGCTCAAGGATAAATACCAAAATCGCAGAATTGAATCTAATGCAATGCTTGGCATGTGGAATGTGTAATATAAGACGAGTAAATTTACCCATGTTGCAAATCCCTCATTAAGCCATAAATGAGTCCACCATTCCATTGTTACCAGATTGCCAAACCACTGATGGGCTACTTCATGTGATACACAGATGGTGTTCTGACAAAACAAGAAAATGACTTAACGAACATACACAGGTATTAAGGAGATAAACAAAGAATTTATGCTTCAAGGATATTATGATTCTGTTGAAATCGATACTCATTTGTTTCTGGATTTATGTTATTGCCTTCACTATATGAACCCTTTAATGTGGTGGTTGTTTATGAAAGGGAAACTCAATAAGAGGCCTCTATAAAATTATCTAAATTAAAATAAAAACAAGCTTGAACTCCATTTGTTGACAAAGAGAAGCTGTTAGGCATCATTGTGGATTGGTTATTTTTGGGGACCGTCATACTGCAAAAAGAGAGAAATGATGTTAAAAAGCCCAGACATCCTACTTACAATTTGCTTCCTGGAAGCTGGAGAGAGCAACTCATCATAAAGTAGCTCATTTTCACGATATATGATCAAACCATAATTCTCCATAGCTCCACCAGAAAATTCGGGAACAGCAACCATATCCAGTTTTTTAAGCGGGTAAGGAGTTGAGAAGTACCTAAATAACACCATAAGCAGATTTGAGGAGCATAAAAACAGACTTGTCCCAATCCAAAATAGGGAATTTTCAGTAGTCTTCTGAGTGAAAGGAGGGCAGGTTCTCTAGAGCAATCTTTGTGGCATTAGAGAAGGTTTGGGATAAGAAACCCATGAGGGAAAAAATCCTAGTTTTTTAAGGCGTTCATTGTGGTGTAGTCGTAGATTCCAGAGAAGCTAAATTGTTCATACATCGTTACCTATCAATTCGGAAAAAAGGAAGGGGAAGAAGAAATCCACCGTTTTGGCATACAATGCAGGAAAGTTCACCTTCCTTTGAACGTAAGCATAGGCCAAACTCTATGAATCTGAAATATTGGTCTTTTTCTCCATCATTTCGCACTGGTGTGTAACTCTATGTCATGGTCAATTAAAGCCATTTAGGGGACATAAATTTATCCTCCCCAATTTTAGTTAGTTGATCTATGAAATCTCAAGATTGTGAGAAAGAGTGTGAAACCTCCTCAACACCGAGGAAAAAATGAGACCATTAATTTATTTTTTTCCAATGGTGACATTACTTGGTAAATATATCAAGCGACTTGACAGCAACATCTAAAGCAAACTTCCCTTTATCTCTCTTTCCAACAGGACAATATACACCAACCATAACCCCTGCATGTACAATGCAATAATTTATAAGGCAGAAATCAAGAAAAATGAAAAAAAAAGTTGAATAAACCTATGCCATATATGCCTACCATCAGCTGTTGTTTCTTCAATACGATCAAATATTCCGACCACAAGAGCCACCAAATAAGTTGACATGATTGGAGATTCCTCAAAATAAACAGTCTTGAGATTCCCATTTAGCTTTTCATCGGCAATTGGCATATTCGACAATGCTGTCAACTCTGATGGCACATCTAGCGTTATCTTGAAGGTGGCCTGTAAAGAATGTCAGAGTGAAAAAGAAAAATTTCAATTTGAAGATTATCTAAACCATACACAATGAAACCATTATTTGGGGACCGTAGGACAAAGAAACCATTATGTGATTACAATCCAAACATGTTCGCCCACTTCAGTCGTTACTCATTAACACAAACAACCAAATTTTCTGATGGAAACACGTGCACATCTGATACCTAGTTCTTTCATAATGAATCAAAAAGTAGCGCTGCTTCTCCTTCGAACAAATCGTGCTAGTGTCATACCCGATTTCCACAACTTACAGTTCTCTGGTCAGAGTGTTTCTAAAACTAATGCGAGTGAGCAAACCAGTGCGGAATTATTTCAAGGATAAAAGGAAACTCTCAAATATGCATGCCTTAAGAGCAGGTTCATCCCAGCAAGGAAAGCACCGCCGTGCATCCACAGCTTCAAACTGAGTAACTGCCATATTCTTCTTGACTCCTCCATCGAGGTAAGTACTGTGAAAGAAGCGAAGTTAACTCACGAGAAGAATGTACGCAAGAAAATACCAGTCTGTTCACCTTGAGTCGTAGGCATATTTCTGCTTAATTAGTGGAATGTTTGTGTATTTGATTATTCTGAATATGAATCTAAAATGCAAAACTGTCGTTCTCTTTTTGTTTTCCATTATATTATCAACAACCAAACAGAGGGACAGGTTTCATCAACTGAAACATAGTGCTATTTTGTCAAGCTTGCTGATAATTAACGACATCGTTTCCGATTACGGCCCACAAAGAAACACTAGAAAATTTAGAATGAAAACAAGGGAAAAAAGGAATACAGAAAAGAAAAGGCCCACCATCTATAGAAACCGACCAAGTGCTGGTTGAGGGCCGCAGAGAACTCAATCCGCAAAACTCCATCACCAACACTAAGCATTTCATCAAAGACAAGCGCGAGTATCTCATCATCGCCGTCCAAAACAACATCACACGGTCTATATGTCTGAGAAAATTAAGAAACAAACATCCTTAAAAGCTCGTAAAAATCATAAAGTAATACATTTAACCCCTAACGGTTTACGATTCCTAGTGCTTGGACTAGTTACTTGGTTGTTGGAGCTGGTGAACAGGACTTCGTGGATGATGAGTTCGAGAGCATTTAGGACGATGAACTTTGTGTTTTCGATGATGCTAAGGTCAACTTGTACGGTACCGGAAAAAGTGCAAGCTGAGAGGTCGGGTTTGAGATAAAGATCATAACGTTGCGGGATCGCGAACTTCGGTAGCCTTGCTTGCCCTTTAAATTGCTCTAAGCTTTGCAGTTTCTCCATCTTCCTCCAATACTCAGCTTCTAATGCCTCTCTGGCGCTCTCTCCCTCTCCTTCTCAATTATTGGCAGCTTTAACAAGCTGATGGATGAAGCATCAACTCATCAAGCGGGCCTTTCAATTTTTATCTGTATCGCTGCGGTCTCGTTAATTAATCATGGCCACGAAGTTAATGCAGGACGGAGACAATTTCTTTTGGAGTTATTTGGACTTTCCAGCACGCGCGTTGACGGTTGCGGCGGTTGCTCTTTTAGCCACCAAAAAAAGAAAATGTTTCTTATCTTTGAAGCACGCGGGTAGAAAATATCTTCCAAATGACATTTCATAATGAAAGTTTTACTTACTTTTTAAGAAAAAAATTTAAAAAAATCAAAATTTTTACCATCCAATATTAAAATTTCAAAACCTTCACACAAATTCTAACATTTTTGCGCAGCAAAATTTTCTCCTACAAATTGAGTTATATTTAAACATCAAGCAGAGCATCATTTATTTAACCATTCAAGAAAGCAATGGGTCCGGTTTAGGTGCCATGGGCCTCCTGTACTTCCTTGGATACAAGCCCACCCACATGTTCAATAATGAATAAACAAAGATACCAGAAACTCATGAATCGAAAACGATATAGGCTGAATTATCCTCCCATTAACCAAAAACCAAACATCTATATGTCATCGATGAAGGATCCTTATCAAAATAGCAAATCTAGTTGAATGTTTTAATGCAGAGACCAAGTTAGTTGAATACAAATTCACAAGATGGAAAGCGTAGGTTTAGAGGAATAGAGGAATCCATCCCCACTAAGGAACCTTCTCTCCAACCCCATGCCTCAACCGCCGGGTGTTGAAGGAGAGACGATCCATCCCTCCCCTTCTCCCCTACCCATGCTGCTCCCACTACCTGGTGGTGGTGGAGATGCATCTCCACTTAACCCATGGATGCACCCACGGAGTTGGGGTTGGAGATGAGGGATTCCATCGAGGCGTTCGAACTTACAGGTATTTGATTCTAACTTTAGAGGCAACATGCGGTTGTACCTGCAATCTCTCAGTTTTTTAAACTCTCAGCAAGGTCTCATGCTAAACTTCGTAGTCTAGTCTAATGCATAGTTCCTGTACGAAGCAGAATCATTGATTGAAGCAATGTCTGATGCCAAACAACCAACCTCACAGTTCCTCAGCATGGCTACAATTGTAAATACCTTTCGACATGCAGCAGCTGATCTTCTGACGGTCATGAATTAGACCATTTCTTCAATTAACTCTTAACGTAACAGTAGGCGATAGGACCGAAGACAATCACTGATTCCTGCAAATTCTAGCAGGGCCTCTTATTTAAGTGCATTAGACTGATTGCAAGTTCAATCTTGTTAAGCCAACTTGCCCAGTATGAAGTTAACGCTGCATCATTTTCTATCAGCGAGTTAATTTGGAATAAACATTCGCATGTTGATATCGGATGGAGGTTTGGACTTTTAGAAAAAAAAAAGAAAATGACGTTGTGGATGTAATCAATTCCAAAACACATTTCATAATGAAAAGTTTTACTTACGAAAAAAATTTAAAAAAATCAAAATTTTTACCATCCAATATTAAAATTTCAAAACCTTCACACAAATTCTAACATTTTTGCGTACAAACTTCAATATTTTCTCATAAAAAAAATAATATAAAATCTTCTCTCACCTTTTTCTTTTTAATAAATTTTACTAACAGTCATTCTACCATCAATCATTCTTAACCTTTTTTATAAACTCCAATAAAAAATTAAACTCTCAAAATTTTCTCCTACAAATTCAAGTCTTAAAATTTTTACTTACCAAACATAGTTATATTTAAACATCAAGCAGAGCATCATTTATTTAACCATTCAAGAAAGCAATGGGTCCGGTTTAGGTGCCATGGGCCTCCTGTACTTCCTTGGATACAAGCCCACCCACATGTTCAATAATGAATAAACAAAGATACCAGAAACTCATGAATCGAAAACGATATAGGCTGAATTATCCTCCCATTAACCAAAAACCAAACATCTATATGTCATCGATGAAGGATCCTTATCAAAATAGCAAATCTAGTTGAATGTTTTAATGCAGAGACCAAGTTAGTTGAATACAAATTCACAAGATGGAAAGCGTAGGTTTAGAGGAATAGAGGAATCCATCCCCACTAAGGAACCTTCTCTCCAACCCCATGCCTCAACCGCCGGGTGTTGAAGGAGAGACGATCCATCCCTCCCCTTCTCCCCTACCCATGCTGCTCCCACTACCTGGTGGTGGTGGAGATGCATCTCCACTTAACCCATGGATGCACCCACGGAGTTGGGGTTGGAGATGAGGGATTCCATCGAGGCAAAAGGGAAGAGTTCTTTAGGAAAAGGGAACTCCAAAAAGAATACAGGTATTTGATTCTAACTTTAGAGGCAACATGCGGTTGTACCTGCAATCTCTCAGTTTTTTAAACTCTCAGCAAGGTCTCATGCTAAACTTCGTAGTCAGTAATTGTAGTCGTAGATTGAAGTAAGAAATGCATAGTTCCTGTACGAAGTTATCCTTCCTACTGATTAATAGTAGAATCATTGATTGAAGCAATGTCTGATGCCAAACTTAGTAGTGAGTAACAGTATAGTCATTAATTGAAGAAAGAACCTCACAGTTCCTCTATGAAGTTATCCTTCTTTCTCAACACATGGATACCTACAATTGTAAATACATTATATGTATAAATGTAAATGTATTGAGAAGGAAGAAGAATAACTGAAATTTCGACATGCAGTCGGCAGCTGACTTCAGAAACTTGACTGCTATAACGGTCATGAATTAGACCATTCACGGGCCAGAGCAAGCCTCTTCAATTGACCTTAGTTTGGGTTACTAACAGCGGATTAGATGTTAACGTGACCACGAACAGGAGTAAGTACTTCTCCTGAAACTTGTTCGATAGAGACCAGTGGATGCAGCCGTAAATAACTGTGATTTGTAGAAAGTTGCTTCAGAGTAGAGTAAAAAGAAACTGATTCCGTGAAGGAATGTGCAAATTCAAGGTAGCAGGTCATCCAAGTCACTCCTTAAATGAAGCTCTACAACCATAGGGAACAGACATGCTCGTCTACTTAAGTGCTGAAAAATTAGACTAAGAGTATTGTTCAATAAACAGCAGCGCACTGAACGCAAGTAAACACCTCAAGCTCTTAGACAAGGAAAAACTTGAAAAAAAAATCCTCAAGCTAAAAGGCCAGAGGCAGAAATGTCGTCAAATTCAAAAGACAATGAACTTGCCAAAATTGGCAGTATGCCTTACAAAAGATCTCTTCCTACCAAAACCCACGCAGGACTAACGACATTTTCTCTATCCTAAGCATTCTGTCGTACAGCAAAGCATCCAAGAAGAAAGCAAATAAAATGACAGCATACCCACATGTCAAATCAGCAGGAAATGTGAAGTTCTTAAGCAAAACTTACAATGCACCTAATGCTTGGGGGCCTTACTCAAATACTTCCTCAAAACATCCATAACCGACCCAAAATCTGCCTTGACTTGCACAGGTGGATTCGCATACCGGCAAGCCATATCCTTGATATCATTGGAGTGGTAATCAATCTTTGACTGCGTGAATTTCAACCCATGAGCCGTGCTTACAACCACTGTTCGATCCGCCGGCCCTATTACCCCAGACTTCCTTAGCTTAATCAAAGCCGTCAATGCCACCCCAGTATGAGGACAGATAAACATCCCAGTTGAATCTGCCTGCGCCATCGCGTCCATCAATTCCTCCTCAGTCGCCTCCTCGACAATCCCATTTGAATTCTTGAGCGCATACACCGCTCTATCAATCGAAACAGGATCACCAATTTGAATGGCGGAAGCAAACGTAGTGTTAGCCCTTATAGCCTTGAAATTTTTCCACCCTGACTTGTAATGCAAGTAAAGTGGGTTCGCATTTGCCGCTTGAGCACAAACAAGCCTTGGAATCCTATCAACTAGGCCTAATTCTTTGCACATATGGAACCCTTTGTAAAACGCATATATATTTCCGAGGTTTCCTCCAGGAACTATAACCCAATCGGGTACTTCCCAATCAAACTGTTGCAAGATTTCAATCGCCGCAGTTTTTTGACCCTCTAATCTCAAACTATTCAATGAATTCGCCAAATAAATTGGTAATTCTGAGGTTACCTCCCGAATTAGCTGCATACAGCCGTCGAAATCTGTGTCGAGGCTCAACACGAATGCGCCGTTTGCAATTGGTTGAACCAACTGAGCTATCGAGATCCGATTTGCAGGCAAGAAGACAATGGATGGGATTCCAGCAGCGGCGCAATATGCCGATAGAGCAGCGGAGGTGTCTCCGGTTGAGGCGCAGCCAACACCCACGACAGGGCGATTCATTTTGCGGAGACGATTGACTTGGCTGACCAGCACGGTCATGCCCAGATCCTTAAAACTCCCAGTGTGGCTGATCCCGCAGTGTTTAACCCAGAGGTCGCTCATGCCCAGGAACTGTTTGCCGAAACGCTCGGCCCAGAACAGGTTGGAGTTACCCTCGAAGGCGCTGATGATGTCGTCGCCGTCAATCTCGGGCAGGACCCACTCCTTCTTGGACCAGACGCCGGAGCCGTAGGGCCACGTGGTCTTGCCGACGCGGGAGTCGAAGAGTTCGCGCCAGTACCTGCCGTCGTATTTTTTCAGGGCGGCCATATCGTGCTGGACGTCGAGGAGGCCGCCCGATTGGGAGCGGTAGACGATCTCGTCGAGGGAGTAGGACTCCGTGGAGGACGGGTCGGCGTTAAATGGGACGTACTTGGCGGAGAAGAGGTTGGCGTGGAGATTGTTGTTGCGGCGGGCCTCATCGCGAATGTTCTCGTCAGCCGGGCGGCGTGGCTTGGAGACTATGGGCTGCGGTGGGGTAGGAGGAGAGGGGGTCGATTGAGTGGATGCTTTGATTCGAAAGAAATGGGGTTTGAGGAAATGGGGTTTAGGAGGTGGGACGGGAGGAGTCGAGGTTTTGGGTTTGAGTGAGAGAGGGGAGGATTGGAAAAGGGAGGAGGAGGAGGAGGCCATTGGAATTGAGCGGCTTTTTGAGACTTCTTGATGAGCGAGAGCAAGTGTGGCTGTGTATACCTCTCGCTGATGAATATGTGTGTCGATAAATGTAGATTTAACCTTTTATAGCGAGGGTTTAAGGAAACGTTGGGACTCGTTGTCACTTGTCACTTGGAGGTTTAAGCGTTATGAACGTTAAGGGGGCCTTATTAGTAAGGTTCTCCTACAGTTGACAAGAAAGAGTCATTTGCTATTTAAAGAAAAAAAAAACAGAGCTTAATTATCACTAGGTCCTTGCCCTATTTTTAACTAATCAATTTTTAAGATATAATTTTGAACGGGCTGTAGTCCATTTCTGACTATAATATGAGCTTATGCGGTGTTGGAAGAATGATAATTTGTTGGACCAATGAGCTGATTAGCTTGTGACATGATTTTAACCTGCTAATGTTCTACAATATGGATCATTCTGTCGATTAAAAGTTAATCAAGTAACAAAAAATTAACATAGATTTAAGATTGAAATGTTCATTTTCGAGATCGAATAGTCTATTCAGAATCTTGTTTACGGACTAATTTTTGATATACAAGATAACTTGTAAACCATAAAAGAATGTCCATTAAAAGTTATATCTCAAAAATAAATACAACATGGACGTAATTACATTTATCTTACAATTCTAGAAGTCTTTTGGGGAAAAGGAAATATATATATATATATTGCGTGGGAATTTGTATCTACTTTTGAAAATGTCTCCCAAATCTACCCAAACGACTGATATATAAAAACTGCAGGTGCGTGTTCTGCTTTGCAAAATCGGCATGCCACCTTGACATGCATGTAGCAGCAGAAAAGATAAGTTCTGATTCTGGAAATTGGCATGGCGTGTATCTTCTTTTAGCTTGTCCCATGAGTAATTTTGGGCATCATGAGTTCCACATTTCACTGGAGTTTGGGAAATAGAGTTGTAATATTGTTCTGCGTTGTCTGAGGTCCCTCTAGGCCTCTATCGTATTTTGCGAGAGAGAACTTCTAAATGTTTTTTCTTCAAATTTTGCAGGGACGATTGATTGAGGATATTTCGTAGTTCCATGCTGTCAATAGATGCACATAATGAGGGCGATTGTTTCACTTTTGTGAAGCCCTTTAAAGTATATTCGAGCATATTACAAATGCATTTAAGAGATTAGGTTCCTCAAGATCTGGTCCCTGCAGCCTCCCAGACGAGTCGGCTGGGAATATACCTCGTAAAAATTTCTCTCTGACTTGTTCGTAGCGGATCTGAGATAGGATCTATTATGCGATAAGCTTCTCAGTAGTATCCTTTGTGCAGTAAGTTATTTGCGGCATTTTCTTCTTTATGTTATTGTCTTGCCTGTTCTGTCTGTAAATATGTAAACTGGGGAAACATCTGACGCTCTGTGCTCAGGAGAAATTGACCAGTGAATCGTCCTGGCAGTAGTACAAGTTACTATTCTACACATAATACATGTCCTTCCGAGGTTAATTTCGAAAGTTGGTGATGCTCTCCTGCAGTTGGCGGGACCTTTTAGCTATGTGGACTATAACTGTGAAGAAGGTGATGATCAGAAACTTTGGAGCAAGGATGAATATGAAAAACCCCGAGTGATGAAAATGAGAAAGTGCGAATACAGGTCTTCCATTCGGGACTGGCATACAAGTTCTAGGGAGCTTAGGGCAAAGGAAGATTTGGCTCCTACTGCTGATGAAGTTGGAGAGCTTAACTCTGATGAACCTGACTCGATAGAAAAGATTAATTATCAGAGGCCACTGGAAATGAGGACAAGCTTGACATAGAGAACGCAGAAAACATGAAGCTGGACAAAGAAGAAGCATTTTCTGATCCTACAGGGTTAAAACTCGACGAGTCGAATCAGTATTCTGATGAAGATATGGACATGGATAAAAAAAAATGATGCGGCAGATTCTGTGGAAGAAACAGATCATTTAGAGTGGAGGGATTTGATGGCACAAGGAACCAAGAGGAAGAGCATACACATCCACTGGATGAAACTATTATGGAGGCCGATAAAGAACAAGCGGGTGCAAGTCCCACAAAGGATGAATCTTGGGAAGGATCACAAAGACAATGTTGAGACGAATTGAACTGAACCAGGCATCGATGTGTTCAACTTTTCAAGCCAGGAATTTCTGACTCTACCACTCATCATGTGGCCAACACCGAATCTGCTTCCTAAACAAAGGGAGACTCTCAGGCACAATATTATTTCATTATATATAATTTACCCAATAATCTTTCAAAAAAACTGTCAAATATGACTTATTATATATTGCACGCGTAAAGAAAGCTACATCAACCAGTCGATGTTGAGCTCCTCCCACCCGTGACGCTTCCTAATTACCAAATATTTATTTAAAAAAAGTACAATTTTATTGCAAGTGTGTTAATATATTAACTCACAAAAAATAGTTTAATACAAACCATTATTGTTTAATAGTAAAGAAAAGTCTACAATTTTGATCCTCACCATTGATTAGATCTCTCCAGTCATGGCCGAAGTAATCAAATAGACAACAGACTTGATAACGTAAAATTTCTTCACGTCGGTTAGATAACGAGAGGCATGCCTCTTTTTCACTAGAAGCAACCTTTGACTCAAACAAAAACAAAACTCCTACGGAGCCTTGGGCAATCAGCAGCTTACACGTGTCGAAAGACTGTTGTCCGATTTCACCGTTGTGGGCTATGGCCCATTGGCCGTATGGAGGTTCTGATCCAAGACAGGGCATACGATGTGCACGTTGCGGCCACTAGACCAACAACGGGAATCTGTGGTTCAGAAACCTACCAGCTGCTCAAAATTAATTTGCGGAGAATATTATGCCCTCTTTTTATTTTCTGCTTTTTAAAATATTAGTTAAATTTTGCAAAGATCTCTTCCAAATTTGATTAAGAAAAAAGAATTAAATTGGTCCTATGAAAAATTTCCAACAACTGCATGCTTTTCTTTTCCTCTTATGAAAAGTATGTGCTAGTCAAATCTTACACCCAATAACAAAATACCCAAGTTGAATTATGAATTTTTTTTTTAAAAAAATCTCCTTCTAGAACGAGTTTATCTGGCCCGAAATAAATTTTTTTATAATAACTAAAAATATAAATTTTGGTTCTCTTACCCATAAATATTGTCGTTGGCAGTAGTTAATTTTAAATGAAGTTATATAGCTGGCAACAGGATTAGAAAACCGTTTTCTAGCAAACGGCACCCGTTTTGTCTAGGTTTCACGAGCACACAGTCTGACGCGGGCACACCCAATCTCATCTCGGACAGGTTTTGGATAGGCCTTACACGTCACTCACTGCCTCGGACAACCCGCCATTACTAGCCCAAAGCTCAGTAAAATCCAACCCCAATCTCTCACCGACGCGTGTCTCTTTCCCCCAACCCCTACAACTCCTCCCTTCCTCTCTAGCTCTCGTCTCTTCCTCCATTTTTTAACTTAAAAAAGCCTCTCGTGTCCGGTCGCCCACCTCTCCCTCTAACTGTACGGACCCAAAAGCTTCACCTCTTGTAGCAGTATCTCTATCTGCGACCGCTCCCTTCCCTCCCATCCCCTCTCTGTATCCAGAATATATACTGTTTGTCTTTTTTTTTTTTTATCGCAATCACAACCCTAGTTTTTGTCCGGCGATATCCGAACTTTCCGGGGAGCTCCTCCGGCAATCGATGCTCGACTCTCCGGTGAGGTTCCGTGATAAGTGCAGTTCCTTTGCAAAGAAATGTTAGATCCATTCGCTTTCGCTCACCTCCCATCCAAAACCTGGTTCCACAAGAGGAAAAAGAGCCCGTAAGGCACCAATTTGAATCCTTTGACTCTGAAATTTAATCGCGTGTCAAATCTTATAGTTTTGCACTTGTACAGTTCGTGCAGTTAGGGTTTGTTTGGTGTTCTATTGGTTTGCAAAGTTCCTACAGTTAAACAAGAATTAGAGCTGAATTTGACTAAATCCGTGGAATCTTGTTCGGGGGGAATTTCGAAAGTGGCGAAGATGAATTTGAGTGCGGCCGAGGAAGAGTCATCGGCGCAAGAGATTCATATCCCGGCAGAGATTGATTGGGAAATGCTTGACAAATCAAAGTTTTTCTTCCTTGGTGCCGCTCTCTTCTCGGGTGTCTCGGCCACGCTTTATCCGATGGTAGTATTGAAAACTAGGCAACAAGTAGCTCAATCCCAAGTTTCTTGCATCAAGAGCGCTTTTTGGATTGTAAGGAATGAAGGGTTTCGGGCATTGTATAGAGGGTTTGGGACTTCTCTGACGGGCACAATCCCTGCCAGGGCACTGTATATGGGGGCGTTGGAGATTACCAAGAGTAATGTGGGAACATCCATGGTTAGTTTAGGGTTTTCGGAGCCAACGGCAGTGACAATGGCCAACGCTGCCGCAGGTTTGAGTGCAGCAATGGCTGCACAACTTGTTTGGACCCCAGTTGATGTGGTTAGCCAAAGGCTGATGGTTCAAGGTAATATTACTTGTGGTGGTAATTTGAGTTCAAGTGTTGCTAATGGATCGATGTGTAAATATCTTAATGGAATCGATGCATTTAGGAAGATTTTGAATACAGATGGGCCGAGGGGGCTATATAGGGGGTTTGGGTTATCTATTTGGACGTATGCACCATCAAATGCAGTGTGGTGGGCGTCTTATTCTGTTGCGCAAAGGATGGTTTGGGGTGGAATTGGGTGTTACTTTTGCAAGAAAGATGAGGATAGCAATGAGAATAGGTTGAATACATTCAGGCCAGATTCGAAAATGGTAATGGCAGTTCAGGGATTCAGTGCAGCAATGGCGGGTGGGATGTCTGCTTTAATCACGATGCCACTGGATACAATAAAGACCAGGTTGCAAGTTCTGGAAGGTGAAGAGAATGGGCGTCGAGGACCGACTATTGCACAGACTGTTAGGAATTTGGTCAAGGAAGGTGGTTGGATGGCATGTTACAGAGGTCTGGGGCCTCGGTGGGCTTCAATGTCGGTGTCTGCAACAACAATGATCACTACCTATGAGTTTCTGAAACGGATGTCAACGAAGAGTCAAGAGGCTTTGACGTGATTACTAATGGAAGGAGAACGAAAATGATACAAAAGATCGAGAATAGAACAGGTTTTTACTTGATCTTTGTCTAAATCGTGTTTATTTTCTCTTGCTTGTCTCTGATTTCCGCTCTTTTGCCTTTTGCCCCGTTGTCTCAGCCTGCCTGACTGGTTAATCGGTGTAGACCAGGCGGGTCTTTTAGATATATGAAATAATTTTTTCCCCCTCCACAACCCCTTTTAAGTATGTTATCTATATATGATGTTTCCAGAACTTCGGGTTTGTATATATTCAGAAGCTCGAGAGAATAATTTTGTCTTTACTTTGTTGAAAAACTTGTGGTTTATCTTCATAAGTATCCGTCTGGGAGAACTTGTCTAGATTCCATGGGACGGTGTCTTGGGAGTAAATGAACCTTTGGAATTCTGTGAAGCTTTCTTCAGCAAGCATTATGTTATATTGGATGAGAATGTTCTCATCAATCTTTTCCTTTTGGTGATGTTATTGATTAACGGGAACATGCAAGGTAGTGGAAGAAAGTTTTAGGAATGTCTGTTTGATAGTGGTTTGTCGAGGATAGCTAGCTTTATTTAAACGGTGGAGAATACCTCCATCTTGGATGGATGTGGGACTTGGGGATAATTTTTGACAAGTAAATTATAAGGGTTAAATATACTTTGCCCCTCTTATTTTGAGAGTATTTATACATTGCATTCTGATGTATTATTTTTGAGACATTAGACTTATAAAGTTTCACATTTTTTAGATTTGGACCCTGTATCGTAATTGAGCGTTAATTTAGACAGATTTTATCAAAATATTTACACATTGCCCCCTTTATCTTTGTGTATTTACACATTGCACTTTGATGGCAATGTGAATACGTTTTGACGGAATTCGTCTAAATTAACGCTCAATTACAGTACAGGGTCCAAATCTAAAAAATGTGAAACTTTATGGGTCCAATGTCTCAAAAATAATACATCGGGGTGCAATATGTAAATACTCTCAAAGATAATGGGGTCAAAGTATATTTAACCCAAATTATAATGTGCCCCTAGGGGATAGGCATGTAAACGATATTGCAGAATGTCCTTCTCATACCACTTATGTAACAGGTGAAATGTAGCCAGAGTGATTTGGTTTTTACCTAATGTTGAACGTGTTTTATTATTATAAAACTTGACTTATCTACTGCCACAATGAGTCATTAGTGTTCTGTACTTGGTTGTGTTTGTTTCGACTGAAAATGTCTTTCTTGAAATCTTCAGCTTCTCTTGTGTCTGACAGAGGCAAAAAATAGAGGTCATAGGAAAATATCAAGTTAATTAAATGTTACACGTGTTGGGCCTCACAATAAAAGGAGAGTTTGGCTCGCATGTAAGGGGGAGTGGTAGTGGTAGAGAATATAATTCAAATAATAAATTATTAGCTTAACTTTTGGGATGAGTGGTAAATTCACATGGTATCAGAGCCAAAGTCCTGAGTTCGAAACCTAAAGAGGAGTCCGTTCCACACGTAAAGAGGAGTGGTAGAGATATAATTCAAATAATAAAACTTTCTTCTTCCAATCACCCCCACCTCTTCTAGCCCCTATTTTTATGTTTTTTTTTTTAGGCTTCTATTTTCTGTTGTTGCCACTAAGTTCACGTATCTTTCAAGCGACGACAGCTAACTATTTCTCAGGAATTTATATATGTTCTGCACACATTTTTCAGCACGTTCTTCGAGTCGTAAACTTCTTCCCTTGCAACACGTCCTCCCTTCGCATCGAGCATCCCATACGATAGGAAAACTTTCTCTCACCCTCTCCGGTTCAGATATTCTTATGCTAATCAAACACCTTAAAAACATTTGCAGTATGATTTTCTAATTCTCTACCAAACAATGAAATTTTGGACATTTTCTTTTTCCTATTTTCTTAAATTTATGTCATAACGAACGCAGCCTAATATCCTTTCATCTTAATGTGTTAAAATATCTTGTGATATTATTCTTTAATTATTCAACTAAAGAACAATGAGACATAAGGCTGGTACAAGATATTAAATGTTGATATTATAAAACCTGCTAAATATTTAAACATGCTAAAAATTCTAGAGATCTTTATTAGGAGTTTTCTTTTTCTAGGCTGATCTTTATTATGAGTTTACCATTCGTTAAACTCGTACTTAGGACTAGCAGGCTCTAACTAGCAGAAGAGTAAATCATTTTCTTTTCTTTTCCTCCTTGAATCGTGTGCACGTGTAAATTTGATACTGGTTCTCTGTACTTTTTGCAACGGACAAGCTCATGTAATAATCCTAATACTATAATACAAACATGTGCTGTCAAGTTATAAATGTTTTTACACTTAAGACTTTTTTTTTTTTTAAAGACTCTTCTCGTGCTTCATCTAACAGAACTTTGTTCATGTCATTTATCTCAATTTTGATTACTTGATCTCGCCAGTCTCTTTCTTTGCTCTTCATCTTTTTCCTTCTTCTTTTTTTTATTTAATTATTTTGTATTTTTCTGGCCACGTGAACAAGTTTTTTAGTCTCATTTGTTGCGTGAGCCGGAGACCCACAATCTGGTGAAACATCAACTTCATAAGCGTGGTCCTAGAACCTTACTAGATCTTTTCTTCAATATTTTTCTGAATAAGATTGATTTGCGCGTTCGCATTTTTTACCTGCTGCCACCCAATTCTTTATCTTAAAGGAAAAATGCACGCATCCAACAATAAAACGTTGCATAGCCTTTTTGTAATTTTAAGCTTCAACTATTTTAGGCCCGTCTTTCAACCCCCCTTAACAGGACAGCAGTTTGCTTACAATCTTTTCCAGAATATGATAAACCTGTTTTTCCCTTTTTTTTTTGGGAGGAAGTAGAATTACGGTTCTAGGAATGGAAAGATGGGCCCCTCGCACAGCCGAAGTAGGTTGAGGAGACTTGCGGAGGTCAGAATCTTTGCAACTGAGAGAGTGGAAGCGACCCATTTTGAGAGGTTTGACACAGGAATTGGCACCGCGATGGAGTTTGAGAGGAGGCAGCCCATTCCAAAACAGATGGGAACAGCAAATCAATATCGCTAATAAATTATAATGGTTAAAATTTGCCAATCAGTGGTGAGTCTCGATGGCTAGTCAAGGTATTTCCTCCCACAATGAGCTTTTGCCCAATCCGAGTTTGGTTTGGTTCAGGTAATACTAAGAGACGTCATCTTTCGATCCAACCTGGAGAGTAAAAGACCCTCTGTTATTAGGACAATTATTTTTGGGCGCCTGTCCAATAATCTTTAGGAAGTCTATTTGCAAGCAATTTTTTGGTGTCTATTGATATGTAATCCAATCTCCAGAGCCTATAGTAGGAAGCTCGACGTGTCCCTCGAATGGAAACAGGTTCCAAATCAAATTCAAATTCAATATCAGGTCAGGGAAACTTTACTGAGAGAAGATCATCACCCTGGTGCAGAATTTTTACAAGATTCCGTAAGTTCCATAACAGAGATTGAAAGGACATCAAGAGAGATCTCACCTAAATGCTGCTCAATATAGTACTCTTGCAGCATGCTACGGAAAAAAAAAAAAAAAAAAAAACAACAGATTGCTTTCCTCTGCATGCCCAACAATGCCCTGAAGGTTACCTAGTTGCAGACGTACTATAATTAATGCACATGAGAAATCTCACAGGCTTGTGGATAGAGAGCTATAAAATGCATCAAATAAGTCGACATCAATCATACGTACACATAACCCTAAGACGAGCAGGATGAAGGCAACCGTTTCGTTACTTCATAGACAGATTTCTTACATTAGGAAGATAAGAAGAATATCGAGCTGAACAAGGGAAAATCCAAACTACATCTAAATGGCACTAGATTGAAAATTGAGACTACACATTCAAAAGTTGCACTAATTTTGAAACTAAAACTAGACAAAGAGACTGACTGACCAGATTAAGCAGTTAGCAGAGCCCACGTAGAGATAGAGTACAAAGGGAGGAGATGGCATCCCTTGGCCATGTTAAGGGCGAGCTCTCTTATTACTGCAGGATGGACATTTGTACTGCTTAATATGCTCAGCCCTTGCGGGGGTGATCTTTACACATTTGCCATGGAACCACTTCTCGCAGATGTCACAGCATATCCAGAATTCATCCGATGCGTAGTTCTCCCCACATGCTCCACACAAGGTCTCTCCATGCTCATCTTCCTCTTCCTCTTCCACAACCTCATCTTCATCCTTTGCCTGTGATGCTCTCGGATTCTTTCCCTGAGATTCTGATGGCGGCTGCTTTGTCGGCCAACAAATTTGAAAAAACAATCCAAACAAATTTACTAGAGAAACAAGGAACAAGGATAAAGGGATCATTATATCCAGGAGACAAACCCTATTCTTCCAAGCCAAAGTATTAATTTATCTTGATGCATAAATTTGAAACACATCAGTAAAAGAAACTTAAGATAATGCTTGCGTATGACTATCAGGAAAATCTAAAAAAATTAGTAGGAAATGCAGGACTGATTAATAATAGGTCCCCAAGGGTGCAATATCAGAAGACAAGACATAAAAGAGCATCTTCTCCATCACTACAACACAAACAGCACCCAACGTTCGTCATATGCCAATCAAACCTAGGCCAACCTTCATATTCTTGTTGTTTAGAGATATCCAACATGGCCACATTGTCACTGCAGCCGGAACTTGAGGTTAGGTTGCCTTCGCCCTAGGAGGCCATAATATGTTGTTCATTATCACTTTTTTGGCTACAATTATAATCACTGGTAACAGTAGTGAAAAAACGAGTTGTATTGTGTTGCTCTAAAGTTGGAATTTCCAGCTAACTGGTATCCCAGTTTGTTATAGTTGGTCGGAGAAATATTTCCTCTGCACGTCTATGAACAGAGGAACTCCAAGGTTTTCCCCCACTTAAGTAAAGGCCTCCCAGTGAAAAGTAAAGTTTTGAGTGACCTTCACTTAAGATGGCCAGACCAACATAATAGCTGCTTCCTGCATATCAATTGTGATTTTTTAAACCAAACAAAAGGATTATACAGAGGCAGTCCTTTTACCGCTTTGGAGTTCAACTTGGATTTGTTGCTGCCATGATTTGGGGCAGATAACTTCTCCTTTACTTGTTTTTTTCCAGAACCAGACACAACTTCAAAAATTGTTGGAACCTCGTTTATCATATTAAATAGCCGCTTTCTGCACCACAAGTAATAGGACGATGAAACAGTCTCCCATAGAAACATCAGTTGCATAATAAATTAAAATTTTGAATAGCTGAAGGATCACTAATTGCAAAGCTAGGGTCAACATTAAACAATGACTTCATTTTTCATGCTTTAACCGCAGCAAGAATGCAGCTGGGTCCAATAGAACCACAACTGTGCCTGTTTAAAAGTCACAATTTTTTGTGCTTATATTATGACTTAATGGAATTACATCTCATGTGCCACCGAGCAGGAAGGTTAACAATAAAAAGAATACAAAGAAAGAATGACGATACTCTATGCCATTGCATCTCCTGCTCATATAGGTGAATTATACTTTTGTAAACAGAAAGTTGCCTATTGGGCAATAGCCATACGACATATTACAGCGCTTGACAAAGCATTCATGAGAAGAAGGAATCAATTGAGCATGTGCTCTTCCATTGCACAACACAGGACGATTGCACCTCCTCAAAGAAGCATCAGCAACTGAGAGGAAAAGGTCAACCTTATATATCATGCACTCTATGCAAGTGACAAAAGTATGCGATGTGAAAGCTAATTACTCAATCTGATCAGAGGAATCATATACAAGTTCAAAACCAAAAACAAAGCAATGACAAACAAAGTTTGAGTCAAAGTCGAAAACGCAACTAAAATTTCAACTATCCAAAAGATAATCAAAACCCAATCTGATGACTATTTCCCAAAGAAATCAAAATATCAAGGTGCTTATATGCAGACTTTCTCTGCCCTGACCACTGAGTCAGCCAATCAGGCGACACAGCTTTTACAGAAATCCTGTCAAGAGCAGTGAAGGACCTGAACAACTTCTCATCACCCAGCATATATCAAAATACACGGAAATGACAGTATTTGTTTCTAATGAGCAGCTAGAAAGCTCAAACAAAGAGAAGTACATAGAAATGATAAAATGCATCATCAACCAGATACTAGAATGAGTACAGCTAACTCTGTAAAGTAAAAAATAAAAGGCATCGTCAGATAAGATTCAGGAGGGAAAGGGGGCATGACTCTCCATTATCTTGTTGATGTTTCATTTAACATAATTTAACAAACAGAAGAGGGAATCTGGATAAGTGGGAAAAGGTTACCTGTCAGCCTTATCAAATCCAAATCTGGCACCAAAATAGAAGGCAACAGCAAGCAGCCATGCATCACTGTGGACAGCAACTAAAGATAACCAGTCTTTCTCTTGCATGCCATCTCTTGCAAAGTTGATTCCCAATGCCGGCTCTGGGAGCTCTGGAGGCACTTCTTCAGCAGGTAAATTGACTTCCCACAGCTCACTTGGAAAGCCATACAAGCATAAATTCTCCTTTTCTGCAAATATGGAATGCATAAAAATGAGCTGAGATGGGATTCAGTAGAATAGCTATGAATCACAAATAACAGGAATAAAGATAGAAAATGTGCTTCGTAGACATAGTTATCATGTCTCTACCCAATAACCATTTGAACCATCAAAGCCTCAATTATATTCAGGCTATGAGCCAATTTTCCCGAGCACCAGTACATAATGATTTATCTCAAAACTTGTATATCCAATATGTAAACAAGTTATCCATACCAGTGATGCATTTCATAAATTGCTGTTTTTAACATCATTGTACACAGCGTATAAAAAGTCTTACACAACTGATGGCCGTATAATGTAACTATCAACAAGAAATAACACATAAAACACTTGGTCACAACAGAAAGGGCCCATGCAGTCTTGAAGATAAATATATATATAATAGTATGTGATATGTCAGCACACCGTGTCCTATGCTTTCCAAATATTAACTGTCATTAATCCTGAGTGATTAGAACATAATTACAGCATTTTTACCACTCCAGGGCCTCCAAGTACGGGGGGAATTTAGCTTCATCTGAAGAGGGTTTTTTCAACAAAAGGTAAAACAGCATACAGCTCCAGCCAGATATGCAAATCCATAAAGATGCACATCATTAAGCAAACCCCACAAGAAGCAGGATTATTTATTAGGAAATAGAATTTCAATCCATTGGTTGAATAGTCACCCAAAGCAAAGTGGCGTAAATTCTCAAAACCAACACCAAACAACCAAAACGCCAAACTCATTCGCAAGTATGTAACAGTGATTTTTCTTCAATATATTTTTCTGACACGTATCTAATGACAAAACAAAAATTATGAGATAGAAATTAAGAAATCCTACAATTAAACCATTAATAAAACTTAATTGCAGATGGACTTCCTTGAGTCTTTAGTCACACAGAGACACACATCAAGACTCAGAATCATGTTGCAGCCGTTACATTCTCATCCTTTTTGTCTTCAAAGAGAGGTCTGTAGTTAACAAAATACCTTGAAGCCCCAAAGTTATCCAAACAGACAACTTTGAAAACTAACAGTCCACCAGGCCAGATGTGGGGCTGTGATCTCCTTTTTCTTTCTTTTGGATAAGTAGGGAGTGATTTACTTCATCAAGGACTACATTTGCCCATTGGTGCTTAAAAGCACTATCAATGTATAAGATAAACTAAACCTAATACAAACAATAAGAGACGGGAGGAAAACATAGGCACCCAAACCAGACCTCCAAACCAACCTAAATTTACAGTGGCATATAAAACACCAACAAAGAGAGCCATCCATGCCCTCCCTTCTTTTTTCCCTCTTCTCTGATCTTATAACACGCAATAGTCAAGAATAGACATTTCATTGCTCAATTAACAAAGGAACTGTGTGTCCATTGCAAAAGTATTAAAGGCAGGTGCAGTTGCCCTTGCACTGTTTTTTTTTTTTTCGAAGGGGAGGGGGGGGGGTGGGGGGGGGGGGGGGCATACCTGATGACTATTACTTTCCAGAAATGTCATTAATCATGTTTTTTTTTTTCGAAGTGGGGCACTCCATCGAGAGAGGGGGGGGGGTGTCCGTTTACATCCATAAAACCAAATATCGATCACATAATTACTTCAACATGACATTGTGCAATAACCCTAACCTGGATCACACTGCTGATAGAATTCTTCAACATCTGCAAAAAAAAAAACAACAAATGAAAACTCATAACAAGTAAATTCAAAAAGTTTCCTCAATCCTCGCTGCAGTGAATATACAATCCTATGCACTCAAAAAGTAGCACCAACTTTAACAAAATATTCCCAACGAACTAACTAAGAATTTCATTGTTCATTAGCCCCTCCTCCAAATTAAACTAGAAATAATAAGATGAAAACACTCGGATTAATTTTCTCAAGTTTCCACCATAATTGGAGTTATCCTTACTCAGTTTCTTCGCAAATAAAATATTAGCAAATTAAAAAAAAAATTATGCAAACCTATAAGATTAAGCATCCCTATCCACGAACTGTATGGTTGCCCAGCAATGTACAATCATGAAAGGAACTCGATGCTTCTTCTATCCACTTTCCCACATATATAAAACCAGCACATAGTTGGTGCAAACCTCTCATTTCACTTTGAATTCACAATTTGTCCGTCTTCCACCCGCTTTCTGAAGAGAGTAGTTTTTTTTTTCTTTCTTTTTTGGGGGGGGTAAGTGAACATAGGAGGTTATTCAATTGCCAAAAATACGAACATTTTTCTCAATGCTAAAACAACAACTGAAAAAAAGGAAGATCATGCGACAAATTCGTGCCATCTATTGTTCATCCATTGTTTCCTTTTCGGGAACCTTAAACAAAAAAGCAAACAATTGTGCAAAAAATGAAATTTTCTTTCCCTCGAGTTCTCGGGAAACAAACAGACAACTAAAAAAATGCGAAAACTACTAAAGCAAAGAAAAGGGGAAAACGATGACAGGAGGGCAGAGCACTTCGCAACTGCAAAAAAAGGGGGAACCAAACTAATATGCTACTTCACAGAATAATTCAAGAAAGTTCCAAAAAACAAAGTGAGCCCATGTTCCTAGAAACCTAGGACAGGAAACGAGAATACGAAAAGGCTCTAAATGACATAACACCAAAATTTCTAACTTTTCTCGGTTTCTTTTCGAGTTAGAACTCCCACATCCTCTTCTTGGAAAGACAACGCAGACGCAAAACAAGCGAGTGTGTGAGAGAGAGCGAAACAGAGAACAGGGCCTACCAGTGGTGAGCGCTTTAATCATGCCAGCTCGGCGGCCCTTGAAATCCCTAAAGACCTCCTCCACTGTTCGCGGGTTGTCCTGTGCTCCTCCTCCTTCCATTCGCTCGCTCGCTCTCTCTCTGTGTCTCCCAAAATAACGAAAACGAAGTTAACAAATTTAATAAATAAATAAACTAATAGAGGGAGGGAGAGTTTCAAAAGGCATCCACTCCGTACGCATAGGAGGACAAGGAGGGAATTTCTAGGGTTTTGAGAAAGCGAAAATGTTCTTGGCATTGGCATCTTGCCAGAGGTACGGATGGAAATCGAATGATCATTAGGGGTAGTTTTGGGATTTCAGTTGAATAATGGGCTGGACGGGTTAAATATATTTCGGGCTAACACCCAGAAACCCGAATAACCATAGCCCAGATGGACTAACAGTAATTGGCCTATTACAACGTATGTCCTGCCGCGAGTTTTTTCTTTTCTTTTTGTTGGGATAATAAGGGAAATCGTGTACGCGGGTGGTGCCCACCTAACGTAGAAGTAAATCCCAAAGATATTAGCACAGGGACCCAACATCTACAATCTCTCACTTAAGTGATCGGTTTGATGTTAAGAGAAATTGGACTCAGATCATGCGCCCAAACCACATTGTTTCAAGTGTGTCCTTTATCATCAGTCTATTTGGGGTGATTGTTCCGCGAGGTTGGTAATGTAAAAAAGGAAAATTTTGCAGCTGGTGACATGTGAGGCTACAAATGATGACTTCTTATGGTGATTTTTTCCAATATGATTGATTAATCGGTTAATAGTTTCACTACAAATGTTCGCAGATAAATCTAGTAATTCCTATCAGAAAAGGGGTATAAATAGTGTCACCAGAAAATATTTAGGCGTAAATGCAGTTCTTGTGATATAAAAAAATTGCAAATTAGTCATAATAGAAAGATTTTTATAAAAAAAAACACGTATATCTGTCTATTCTCGTTTATTTCACTACCGGCAGATTATAGTGGACTAAGAGATCTACTTAGATAAGTGATACACTGTTGTTGATGCTGACTGACAGTTACTTGCAAAAAGATGAATAAAGAGATATGTTTTTAATAGAAATCTTAACTAATTCAAACGTATGGAGTAATTTGTAACTTTTTTGTACTGTCTGCAGGTCGATTAATGTCAAATATCTACAACTAAATATACTTTTTTATTTGACGAGATCAGACCGTTGCCACCAAACTTCATTTTATAGCATATAAGTTGATCGTTGACTGATATAAAGCTTAGAGAATCGGACCTTTACTCCGAACTCGGTACAAAAAGATCTCCGCAGCGTTAAAACAAATCCGATGTCGATGCTCTCCGGACAGAGCTTTTGGCGAACCGGACGTTCATACTCTGTATAAAAGCGCGAACATGGCGGAGGAGGCCACATGGCACACATCACATCCTTAGCTGCTTCGTCAAGCCCTCTTAATGGTATACAATAGCACGCCTAGTTTCTTTTTTGTATGTACAACTAGTTTGTATGTAACCCTACTTCGATAGGTCTCAGCACAGGCAGCAGACTTGCACCCGGTCTGGCAGCAAGAAGATGGCAGGAATCTGTAGAGCTAGTCAACTACTATACCAACGGTAAAGAAAGATTAACCCTCCATATTTTATTCTTTTTCCTAGAGCTGTCGGCAACTAGAGAACGCAATTATGTACTCGTCAATAGCTAACACCCTGTAGTAGATAAAACCTGCACTTTATTATTACAGTTAACGGTCTGCAAAGGACCAGACACAGATGACACAAACGCCATCGGCACACAGAAGCATCAAGCATGTATGTTATTGTCACAGATCACCAACTTAAGAGAAAATGTTAAGACGCTTGTATATGTCCAACGGCTAAAATGGTGTACAGCCAATAAGGGTCTATTTTGTTTTTGGCAAGCTAGAGTAACAAGCACTGAAACAGAAAAAAAGCGACAGAGCCAAGGATGACTTCCCTTTGAAATACCCAGCAGCTGCAGGGTCTTCTCCAAAAATGGAACACAGGTTGCTGGATGAACATGGCTGGCAACACAACTCACCGGAGGATGGCACGGAGGTGGTGTTTACTGCCATGCATATCAAGTACGTGACCTTGCATGGTCCCACCAATTGCAGATGGGTAGCCACTAGAGAACCTGAATTGTGGATTCTGGAAGATGTCATCACTATTGGAGGCACTAGTGACGTCAGAGCAAGAGGTGGTGGAGGCTGCATCTCTATAGTTCTCCGGAATATGGACTTCAGCCTCTGAAATGTCTCCAGTTAAGCACAGCTGAGGAGACCCAGCGGAGACATCTGGTCCATGGCTCATGGGAGAATGCTTGGATTCTTGGAGCTTCTTCGTGTTAAGAAAGCGTCCACCAGATCCTCTAGCCCTCTTTAATGCATGAAGATGCCGAGATTCGTGAAGATACGGCTGTAAATGTTTTCATTATGGCATAGCACAGAGATTATTCCTTCTCAGTTAGTCAATCAAAGGTCCATGCAAAACGTTGTGTGCTGCAGAGCTGCAACTAATGTTTAAACGAGTGGGAAAACCTAAAATGCATATACCTTCCTATCTTTGATGAATTTGTTCTGAGCTTCAAGCTTTGCACGATACTGTCTCCGTCTGAGAATTGCATGGTACTGTTTTGCATTGACATATATGGGTTCATCGTCCGTAAGATCAAGAGGTAGGGGCACTCGAGTGGGGCCCATCCCTATCATTTGGGAAGGATGAATCTGCAGACATTCAATGATAAATTTCTCTTGGAAATGTGGCAGAGGAAACACACCCTCATGCTGTAACAGACTAGAATAATGTGGTTTTGTATAAATTTTTCAGCTCATAGATTAATCAAAGGAGATAGGGTCTGGAATCAATTCCATTGCATGCTAGAATCCACAAGTTAGAACAACTCATGCTATCCCCTGTATAGTATGAACCATAGGTTTGAAACCACACAAGATTGACATCCTGGAAAGGCCAGCAATAAGTTTGTTCATGTCAACAGAAAGAACTAAGCACAGATGCCAAAGAAGGTGCTACTGTGCCAGAAAGATAGTAAAGAGCCCAAAGTTCAAAAAAAAAAAACAAAGTACACAAAGAAAGAAGAGAGCATAGTATAGCCATTACTGCAAAAAACATGAAGCTTTTAGGATGTCAATGGAATAAATTCTATAGATGATTTAGGAATTTTCTGTATGAGTTGGAGGCATTACATTCTCAAGCGATGCTAACAGCCCAATTGCAAGTCCACCCGGGCGTATTATGTTCTTGGATTCCCCAATAGTGAAGCAAACTAGAATCTAATATCTGTCTGTTTCTTATGCCTGTGTAAATAGGTTGGCCCCTGGGATCCATTCATATTGCATAACATAATTCCTTTAGTGTCCTATCAATAAGTCAAAGACAGAGACATGGCATCAGTACAACTAATCTATGAGAAAATCGTGGGCATGCTGACCATTTCCAAACAAAAAAAATATACAGGACATTTCTAAAGGCAAAAATTACAACTGATTGGGGAGAGGAGAGGCGGGGGGTGTATTAAGTTACTTACCATATTTTGGGGTCCATAGCCAGCAGCCACTAAACCACCAAAATACGGATCAGCATAGTGGAATGGAATCCGAGCCTGAAACACAAAACACAGAAAACATAGAGATTCACATCATCTTCTCTCACAACTATCTTGACACAGGCAGCATCAACTTACCATTGATTGGCTATAATCAAGCTGTGTCGGCGAGAAGACAAAATCCTGAGTACCAATTGGCGAGAAGGATTTGATGATACCTCCAACAGGCTTCCCCTTCATTTCAATATATCCTGAGGAAGCACAAGAACCGCTAAATGAGATCCATCTCTGACACAGAAAGCACAAGATGCAGTAGACCCACCATTTATTGGGAGTGAACCCGTATGCTTTTTTAGAGGGAGGTATATAATATTTATGGCGGTAAATCAACTTAGACCACCTTTATAATATCTCCAAAGAATGTCTTGGGAAAAAGGAATAGTGTAATGTTATGGATGCTTAATATCCAATAATACTCTGAACTTGCTTAGCACAAAGGTATAAAGTTCCAAAAAACAGAGACAAAATACAAGACCTAATTGTGGTGAAACCATGCCTTGGCCTCTATGGTTGCTTTCTCGCATACTAGCTACTTCAGGATAAGATTCACCAGTTGATTGACTCGAGGAAGAATCCTGGTCATGGAATTGAAAATTCAATTGCTTGGTGTTATGAGAATGTTGTGGTGGAACTCCCATCTTCAAACTTAAACTTCTGGATATAGATGATTGCTCGACATGTGATTCAGTTGAATTCCCCCAAGGAGGACAACCAGCGAAGTATGGAGATGCTGAACAGGAGAAACTTATAACAGATTCTTTCTTACACAAACTCTGCATTGGCTCAAACTACTGCTCAGAGCATTCAAGATTGGTGATGACAAATTTACTAGATTTGAGAAAATGTGAAAGAGGAAAACCTGAACTTGTTTTCAGCTTGTCTCCTCATTGGAAACCAGGTGTCCAAGTTTAAGCTGCAACGATGTTAATGTTATTTAGCGCAAGAGCACCAAAAAATTGCAACCATTTGTGATTTGTGTGTGAGAGTGGGTGGGTGTTTTACACTGAAAATTACAAAATTTAAACTAAACGAATCTCAATCCAATAGGAAATAATAACAAAAGAAAGAAACAAGACTTCATTACAGAGCAATCATATTCTTTGAGAGTATCATGAGAAGTAAATGGGATACAATAGTACAATATATGAGCAGACCCAAAAAGCTGATGAACACCAGTTACCCCTCCTAACCCTAGAAACTCAAAAGTAGTTGATATAGAAACTTCAGTACAAGTTTCCAATGGACTTCCTAGCACCATTAAGGAAAACATCATACAGGATGGAAAAATCAGATATGAAATCTCCCTCTATTGCCACAAGTCCAACACAAAATTTGTAATTTTAGACCCACTTATTCACATCATTGCAATCGAGTGCAGTAGATCTCCATGTCATCAATCAGAACTAAGCATACGAACAATCTCAATTTCGTGCTTTTTTCAAATTGGATGAACAGCTAAATCAAAATACCAATTCACAGAAACAAATTAACGAGACTTCCAAACAGCCCCACTTTCTGCCAGAACAAAAAAAACAAACAATTCTACATGATTGATTGGACAAACTAATTTCATATAGCCTCAGATACTGCATCGCTAACAGATGAACATAGAGATGGGGACTTTATTGAATGGAAACAATTGGCCAACTCAAAAAATTGAGCACGCAGACTGAAGGAAATAAAAGCTAGAAGTAGGAAAAATAAGATTAAGAATTACAGAAAACATAGCATGGCGCCTGTTGAAAACAAGGCCAAACAGATATCTTGATTACAGAACAGAAAACCGTTTAATTGTAAATAACAGAGGGCAAAACCATAAGTATCAAACGAAAAGGAACAGATTCTAGTTAGGAAGCGGAAGACAAAGACAAAAATACCAACTACGAAAAAGTTTCAGTAAGTTCTTTTTCAGTAGCAGTCTACATTTAAAACCCAAAAAAAAAAGCTCCAGCTAAAATTGGAAACCATTGCACCTGCTCAGCACCTAGATAAAAAGTAGTTCAGGGCAGAAAGGAATACAATGAAATTCCACAATCCCAGAATAACACTTAAACCAAAAATCAACATCTTGTGTACCCAGAGCAAGAAACCCCATCATTTCAACCCACCGAGAATTCAAAAAATCCATCCCACCTCCTCAATCTCCACATGCTAGTATATCATAGATTCCCTACTATTATGTCGTGCATAAACTAAAAAGAAAATGAAAATTAGATAAAACAAAACAACCCATAAAAGAGAAAAGTCAAGAGCTTGGGAGCTTGACAGACCTTTGGGGGTTTGGCAAAGTGCAAGGAAACGGGAAAGGGTGGTTTTCGTTGTTGTTGTCAGCTTGGAATTGTGCATGTCTTGCTTGATCCCTCAAACCCCACAAAACACACGGATGGACACGCACACGCACACGCACACGCACTCTCTCTCTTTCTCCCTTTCTCGCTCTCTTCCTCTTGGTTTCTTTCTTTGGCTCTGGAACCAAGTCCACAGCTACATCTCCCTTATAACGACGGGCTCTTGCATTAAACACACGCTCAAAAATCTCACCTCACCACCACCACCGCCACCACCACCTTCCCACTTACCATTTTTCTTCCGCATCTCTCTTTATATTTAAATTGAATCAGACTTTTTCCATTGTATTTTTTTAATGAAAGGTTTAATATTCTTTTCACTTTACACCTTTTTTTCTTTTTTTCGCCTGGGTACAAATTTTTTGTCGTGTTCTGGTTAGTGTGATACATAAATTCTGTATTAAATTCAAGTCTCAGAAGTTCTTACGTCTTCCTAGTTCCCTACACTCTCTTAAATATTCTCGGCCGCCCATAGATCATCACATTCCCTTGCCCACTCGGTTTCAGAGAGCGTGAGCTGTACTCTCACGTTAAATGGATAACTTCTCCTTGTTGGAGGCTTTCGATCCATGCCACGTTGCATTTTTATCTAATTGAACGGATCGATGCGAGCTATACAACCATCGCTTAATTTTTCTTCCGGCAACCCTCGATTAATTTCGGAATCTTTTTCTTAATAATTGTTAATTTGATTTCTAACAGTTAAACGACTCTCGTCCTTTTTCAGGGGTTAACTTGTCCATGGACATAACGGTTAACTTCCCCCCCCTCTTTCTCTGGTCGAGAAGCCTAATACAAATATATTTATATATGTTTATGTTAGCGTTGGGACCAAATCAACGGTAATCTTTGGATGAAGTTCAGGCCGGCTCAAACCAAATGGGCTAAGGCAGAATAAATTATAGGCCCTTTTATATACATTTTAATATAAATATTTAAAATTATCTGAAAATTATTAAATTTAATATAAAATATTTAAAGGCCCTATTAATTATTTTTTATAGAGCCCTCATACGTGACATCAAGACCACATGACACACGGTTAAAAAATTTATAGGCTATTTTTTCTTTTTAAGCAAAATTCAAAAAAACCTAAAAAATGATTAAGAGACCTTGAATAAACATTTCAGTTGTAAAAAAAGCATCGAAATTGAAAACAACTATTGATCATAGTAGATGGGCTCTAATTAACCAAAAGAAAAACAACTATTGATCACATTATTAATAAGTTTTCAGATTCATCACGCCAAATGGTCCCATGGTTAGTTAGTTTTTTTTAATCCATTAGCCCGTTGTCATTCATTTAAACACAGTGCACGTAGTCATTAGTAACATTAATAAAATTAAAATTAAAAATTACACAAAAAAAAAAAAAAAAGGAAAACCTCAGTTGTAGACGTGAATGGAGACAAAGATGCATATTGGGTCCTTGACTTTGAGCTTTAATTCTAATGAGGTCTGAGAGGCTCGAAAGGTTAAGAGAGATTAAAGATATTTGTGAAAGGAGATTTTAAGATTAAGAAATTTCGAGGAAATAGAAGAGGACTAGAAATGAGTGAAAAGCAGAGAAGATTAAGAAGATTAAGCATAGAAGATGGGATATTCATTTAATTAGGATCATTTAAATCGGATTCTAGATACCCACCTTAAATTCTAGAACCTTTTAAAAAAAAACTGGAAATTCTGTTTTAATTAGTATTATTATTTAGAAATGGAGGTAATTAGCAACATATATATAACCTATATCTTTAAGCTGATCAGTTGCTTAATTATTAATGAATACTACCTATGAATCATATATTGAATACCCAATTATACAATAAAATCAATCTCAACAAAGAAACAATCTTTTACTTATAGAAACCCACCTCCACCAGAAAACAAAACCAACTCCGATCATCATCATCAGGTTACTAGGAAAGACACAGTCTGTTGAATCACAAAGCGAAACAACACTAACTTTGGAGTGTGAATGTCGGGTAGTTGGGAGCAATGTCATCTCAGATCAACTCGTGACTTCACATGCAGCCTTCTCTGAGTACAAATTCATCAGCCTCGTTCTTTGTTTTTCATGGCTTTTTGGCTGTTCCCTTTCTTGCATCAATACCCAGTAGTGCCATTGCTAAAGATTATTAGAAAGTTTTGCACTCATTTCAGAATGTAATTGGGGTAGTCTTGAAGCTCGATCTTATTGATTTTTAAGACGTGGAGTTCACAAAAAACCAGGTTTCTGACTTTTTATATATCTATGTGTGTGTGTATATATATATATATTTTTTGGATTCTTTTTTTCCCAAGTCAAAGTGAGGATCTTAACATGCGCTCCAAATGGTAAATGTTTCTCCATCACATTCAAACTTTCACATCAGGGTAATTAAAAAGCTTCACAAAATCATAGATTCGTGTACGAGATTTACCCAATCCACGAAGCATGCACACATGCTGGCATGCACACGTACGTGGGTATATGTATCTATAGAACTTGTATTGAATTCCCTTGTTATTGGACTGATACATTAATCAATATTAGTTTAGTTTTTCTGGACAAGTTTTCTTTAGGATCTTACGTTTGAGGCTACCAGTTCATGTCTTCCACGCAACCTCGTTGGCTCTAGGAAACCCTGCTAATGAATCTCACCTTTGGGCCATACATAGTGGAATTCAGATCGGTCTCTGATTTGGAAAACAAAAGTTGAGGCTGCCTGCTAATTATTATAACCTTAAAGGTGAGGGGTAGATAAGCACCCTTCATCAAGTTTGGAAGAATTATATTGATTACATTAGATCTAGTAATTTTTTAATTGGAACGGATAAAATCCAACAAAAACATTATTAAAAAAATATATTAAATTTAAAAAGCTACTTTTTGGATCACAAGTGGCCAAACTTCTCGTCATACAAAGGGCAGATTCATCCTTGGCTGTAGGAGGAAAAATAATTGCATTAAAATAAAGATAAGCATGGCCTTATCTTTCATCATGTAATATTTTATTAGCCACGACAATGATAAACATCATTCCCAAGACAATTTTTTAAGGTGGAACGAGTCGAGGAAATTCTAATCTAATTACACCACCTTTTCCCCTCATCCCACTTCAAAGAGGAGGAGAAAGGGGCAGCTGGCCTGGCAAAAATTGGAATACACGTAGGTTATAGAGCTCCCCCAAGTAGGGTACATTATTTTATCACAATAATTTTTTTTTTTAAAAAAAAAATTCAATTCGGTAACAGATTCTAAAAATTAGTAAAATATGCATTTCTTTAATGTCAAGGAATCTTCATCACAAAACACGCAATACAAAATTATTGTCTTTTAATAATAATTTAAAAATTAGACTATGGCTAAGTGCTAACAACTGATCAGCGTGTCTTAAGTCGATATTATTTATATAAATTCCACGATAACAATTTATTTGACGGAAATTAAGGAGGGATCAATTATTTGATAGTAACTATCCCTTTCATATGAACCCTTAACCTAATCCAACCATGCTGTTGTTTGCTTTCGCTTATCAGTTGCGGATTGCTTTGTATTTGAAAGGTTGATGAATTGAATAGAGCTCTCAAAATACTTGCTAATGATTTTTATTTCTTCGATTACAGTTTCTTTTGTTTTTCCGACCAAGATAATTTTACTAGGACGACGAAGAATATGGGTACAAAAGAAAGAGATGAAGAACTTAACCCAGTCTCGTGTTTTCTTTGTTTTATGGCCAACAATAAAGGCTCTCTTGAGGCCATCTGCGGGACAATAGTTTTTGTTGGAAGCATCTTTTGTGGCAACAAATAGGCTTGGATGCCATAATAGGGAGGGGTGTTTTGGAGATGGCTGATCTAAAGCAAGAGTTGTAGAGAGGTTGCACTCCGAGCCCGACCTGTTCTGGTGGAGGATCATAGATGCAAGATGGCGACTACAAAAGGCAAAAGCCTAGAGCCTAAAAGGAAGCACATATGGCGGCGCATAAATCACACGGGTCATAAAAGAATTGTAGGAAGTGATGGAGCAAGTGCGTATATACCTGAAACACAGCTGATGGCTCCATTGAGAGGGCTCCTATTTGCGGCAAAAGGTTTTGAGCAAACCTATAGCATCATCTCTTATAAGGATATTCATTTTTCAGGAATCTTCTGGTTATTAGTGAAAAGGCATATCGATTTGGTGGGATGATACCAAATAGAGATCTTAAATAATAAAATGCTAACGATGCCCCATTAACGAATGTCGGATTGACAAAATGTTTTCCAGCAGCAGGAGTTTCGGAGAGAGAGAGAGTATGGTGTGAAGGATGACTGGAATTTACACCGGCCTTGTTTGGTTGCCGGGTCCTGGTCATTGTCAGCTACCACCAGGGAGTTAAAATAATACGAATTTAAGGGAAGATATCATTTCCTATCCTATTCCACAAGAACGGAGGCAAAACCTAGTTTCTAATAGAAACGGGGGGGCCTCAGTAGATTTCAACTCCATTTGATAAACGTTGATATACGAATTCGAAAAGAAGTTCTGATGCACATGCAGCAAACAGAAGCATAGGCATTGAAAAAACAAATATAAGTAGAGACAAATAGACGTTAATGGCACCCCTTTGGACCATTTTCTTTGCACATGCTGTCGAATTTGTTTTAGATCTTCTCGGTAACTGGTGCATAAGATTGCCCCTAAAATCAACTCAAATCATTCCTTGATTCCATTGAATGAAGTAGATTAGAAACCTGTTATCATGAAAATTGCAGCGAGAAGAGACATACCTTACAATGAAATAGCCTGACTGGGACAAATTTGAATCGGCACTTTCCCAAACATCAGTAGGAACATTATTTATAAAACAAAATACAAAAATTATTCATGCGATTGAATTCTAAGGAAGAATCGTCAATAGAAAACCAGTGTTCATTGACCACATCAGTCTTGAATTAGATTTTTTTTTTTCTTTTCTCTTTTTCCCCTTTCAGTGTCATTAAAACCGAGTTAAGACTAAGCCAGCCCCCACCCCCCATCATGACATAATCGTGTGTAGAAAAGGGCAAATATTAGGAGGTCCAAAATTTCAGCACTGTTGAGCTTTGACTTCATAGAAGGGTCGACTCCTTTTGAACCCCCATCAGGCGCTGTTGGTGGCCAGCTAACCAGCTAAAAATCGCGGCCTTTGTAAGGCATTTCCTGTAAATAAGTAGAACCACCAACTCCATTAGTTGACCAGATAAAAATTGCTCCGCAAAGAGAGTTGGAAACCTAAATGAATATTTTTATCTACATAACACATTTATGAACTGGAACATGAAAACAACATTACTCATTAGAGAAGCATCGCTTTGAAGGTGAATCAATTTTCAGGAGCATCTACTGGTCTTTGACAAACATTAAAAAAAAAACAATTAATCGTGTGCGTAAATCAAAGAAGCGGCTTTTGCTTTGGCCGATCAGGCACGTTACTTCCAAAACCATCATCGCTTCAGGAAAAAAAAAGAAAAAGGGGAAATATAGCAGCTGTTTCTTATGCTAACAAAATTTTAAACCCATCACTCAAGATAGAAAACATGAATTTCTGAACAATCAAAATAACAAAGGTAGAACAGGATCCAAATTGCTTACAGGTTGATAGTTTGGCATGTACAAGAATTGTCTAGGGTGGCCAGGAAGCATCTGCTGCCCATACTGCCAATAGAAATATTTTAAATAATTATTATTCACAATTAAAATTTAGACTAAGATAACTCCTTTACGAGAGTTCTTATGCAGCATCCAACAAGTTCTAAATAATGACACACCTGAGGGGCATTAGGATGAAAATACCCTTGGGGTGTTGGCATTGGTACAACCTGTGGATTAAATATCACAGGCTGGTGCCCAGGAAATGAGTGTCCAATCTGTTCACCCCATAGAAGTTAGCAAAGGGCATAAACATCAGAATCAAATGCAAAGAACAAATATTATTAACACCTATCCTCGCATAAGAAGAAAACAAATTCCTGTATCTTGAAAGGTGAAATAGCCAGAGGCTTAGATTGCTTTATGTGATCAAAGAGAGAAGAAAATTTTCTTTGAGGGGAGGGAATGCATTTTAGAACACTTACTCCGATTCCCATGGGCATTCCAGGCACGTGTGGTACAGAAGAGACATTTGGGGGGAAATAGAATGAAGCATCAGACACAGGGGATTGAGGCCTAACGGGTGTTTGAGATGGCATGAAACTCTTTGCATTAGGATTGAGTTTGAACTCCTGATAACAAATTTGAGGAGAGAGAGTGAGAAACACACCTTAATTTGCAAAGAACAAAACACATACACGCAGGAGATGGATGCGCATTACTAACAATGCAATCTGTATATTTTGATAACCATGAACATATATTAGAGTTTCACGAACATGTTTGCCATACTGTCATTAATTTCCCTTTTGTCGTTTTTGAGGCCATGACTAGTTCAACTAAGCAAGAAACACATATAGAAGATCTGACCATTCAAACCTTAGCATGGGGATTCAGTGTTGACTTTTCAGAAGATAGCGAACCCACTGATGAACATGGTGACAAACTAGGTCCACTAAAAGCCGAAGCACCACCAGCACTATCTGAATTGGACGATGTAGAACTACCAGGTTGTCCACGAGAGTTTAAGGATTGTGTTTCTCCATGCACCTTTCCAGCTCCGACACCCTCAGACTGTTCACCCAGAGAATTTATCTTCTCATGACCCTTTGGTAGAACACTAGATGATGAATCATAAGGGCTGTCATTAGGGGATATCCCCCCTATCTCAGAGCCGTCTTTCTTCCCACTTAGTGGAGACTGTGAATCTACATGAAACACTAGGCCATAGTAAACAACTATGTTTGCGTTTGCGTTTGCAAAGGCAACCGTTATCCAGTATTCAGAAGATAATAATATTATCTGATAGTGAAAAAAAATACAATACGCACTAGAGCCGATTATGGGAAGCTTAAAAAAACACAGGAAAGGGTATAATATTAAAAAAAAAAACTTCAAAATCATCTCTTTTTCCCCATCAAATCATCTCTTTCCATTACAATAAACATAAAAAAATTCACTCAAATCATCTTTCTCTTCACTTTTTCACCAACTCCCATAAAACTCTACTTTTCACTACTTCCTCTCAAAATCCAATAAAACTCTAATCTACCTCAATTTTCACAGCATTCTCAAAATTCCCAAAAAATTTTGGTTTGCAAACATGGCCTAGTTTTCCCTAACTTAAACATGTGCAGACACATGATAACCAGGGAACACCAAATCAACCAAAGGCATAACTTCTGTTTGCACAGGGATCAATAAAACAAATAAATGTAACAATTACAAATTTACATGTCTTTTCAACTAGAAGTATTGGAGATGAAATCTACCCCTGTTGATAAGCTCAATGATATTCCGACCTAACTATAAATGTCCCACAAAAATTAGTTTCATGCTTTAATGTTTGTAGCCAGATAAGCATAAACCATTCAAAATTAGCACTTGGCAGACATAGAAGCTTCACTCACCCTCTGGCTTTAAAAATTGAGCATCGTCCACCAGCTGCATTAGCTCATAAAAAAGCAAAACACCTGTATGTTAGAAGCAACTAAAGCAATCATGAGGCATCTCCAAGTTACCATGAGGAAAATCATATTAGCAAGGATTTCAGCTCACCGTCTTCATCTCTGTCAACTCCTCAGCATAATTATTGCCTTCACTGACAGGATTATCCAGGATCCTGCCAATTTTAAACGCTAAATTTAATAAAGTAGAAATAGATAACACTTCATGCTTGATATTTTGGAATCCCATTCACATCAAGCCACATGCACTTAACCCCTCAACAAGAAAAATAATTAAACTATACAGCATATAAGTGACAAACATCAAGGAAAACCTGCTATCGCCATCTGAAGTCGGAAAGCTTTTAAAGGGAATTTCAGATGCCAGCTGTTTAGCAAGATCATAAGAACCAGGGCGGCATAAATCCAAGCCAGTAGTTGATTGGGAAGACTCTGCTAGATCCTGCAGGACAAAAACTCATCTTGGTTAAAGACAATATGGCTAGCTAAGCACAATAAAACACCGAACTATTTATGACAACTGCAAAACAGAAAAAAGTAAGACAATCAACATTGTAATGATCTGTATAGCCACTACAACATCAGTACCAGCAGTCAAACCACCACCCCAACCATCAAAATCATGGAAAGTAAGGCTGGAACAATAGCCCCAAAGTCAAAATAACAGTGCTGTAGCCACAGTTCATGTTTGAATTTTTCAGGGCCCTAAGTATAGAAAGAATCACCATTACTATCTAGGATCTCCTTAGAAGGTATTTCTTACAACAAAATTGGCAGGCCAACAATCAGCCAGTTTTTTTTATGTTCCATTTTCTATCTGCGACAAAACTCCCCTCTTTTATTGACTTCGTAAGAGTTGAACCTGAGACCCTCCACACTCATGCCAATAAATTTACCACCTAGGCCAACGCCCAAGGAACCCAATAAACTGTCCCTTAGATCAAAGAACTCCTTCAAATTGAGCCTCAAATCAACATTAGTCTAAAACTGTCTTCCCTTAAGGTACCACAGTCCCCTCCCAAAATTTTCTACCTGTACAATTATCCAAGCGAGAAGGTCAAGGACCCAATAAAAGCCAAGAGTCTTAGATACGTTTGAAGTTACCTAGAAGAAATCTCTAAGGCTCAAATAAAAATGAAAGATTCAATACCAACAGAGCAAAATGACAGAGTTACAAACAGAAGCAGAAATCTAAGATAAGAGACATATTACCTAGCAACATATATAGACAAAATAGAGTACTAGTCCACCCGAGTAGATTAGAGGATGAGAACTAAAATTCCCATGGTGCAATAACACTTGAACAAGTTTTCATTCTTCAGTAAATATGAAAGCCACAAAAACAAGAGCAGACACAAACTGAAAAGACTACAAGCATAAGAACAACCTCAGATAGAAAATAGAAATATAAGCCTGCAACATATCAAAATCTATCTCAAGGATACTAACAGCGGTCTGCCACATTCAGCTAAAGACTAAAATGTAGCACAATGAGCAAGATAGCACAAAAGAGTCACTCTCCCCAAGTCAGAATCCCCCATAAGCGACTACTGATCGACAAAATAGAACCTCACAAACTATAAATCACCCTGCAGCCTTCATTCTGGAATTTCTCACTATTACCACCATGACACAGAAGGACAATATCTCTAAGATACATTGACATAAGACACCAACTTAGAACTTTCAAACCCATAGCCATAAGTCATTAACTGCTATGAAGTATTTGTGCTTCATGCTAACCAAGAGCTCGAGACACCATCAAGAAGATAATCAACTTGAATCCAAGAATACAGCAAGTTTTGAATAGATGATTGGTTATCACATAGAGATTCTTTTGAACAGGAAAAATATATAGCATTGGATGCTGCTGCCACGATTTAGACTTAGTAGTTCCAAGAACAGTTTCAGGAGTCACACTCTTTAGATTTGACCAAGCCACATCTTGCAAAACAAAATCACCTGCCAGAGGATGGGAGATGGGACTATAGATCATCAAAATAACTAGCATATCAAGTATCAATACGGTAACATTGCACCAGCTAACCAAGATACTTAAGTTTGACAGAAAGATAGTAATAACAAACTACCTTAGAGGAACAGCTTGATGACGTACGAGCTCCATCATTGCTTTTCCCAACATTCATATCAGTGGTACACTTAACGACAGAGCCAGAATCACCAAAGGTTTCAGTATTATGTGAATCCAACAATATATCCTCGTGTTCTTCATATCCAGTGTCGTCAACCCCCTTACCCCTATAGACAGAAGAGTATCTAGTCTCCTCATCCATATCAAAATCTTCATGAAAGGAAATCCCTCTCTCCTGTTAGGAAAATTAAAAAAAAAATGCAACAAATTTGCATTTAGACCCACTAACAAAGGAAAAAGCTTTAAATGATGCAAGAATAACCTTTTACCTCCGCTAAATGAAGATCTTGGGTTTCCTCACCCTCAATTTCTCTAGCTATCCTTAGAGCTTTCTTTTCCAACTCTTCCATTTTAGGACCTCTCTCAAGTTTGGTAGTATAAATTTCCTCGTCAAAAGTGCTTTTTACTCCAAAGAGCGTTTCATTGGTTTCAAACTGATCCCAGCCCCTAGGAAGAAAACCATAAAAATTCATCCATCACTACAGAACATAACTCATAAAAAGATCGACACGACAGGAGTTCTCTAAAAGTTGAACATTCATGACAATATCAACTAGTGCTCAAGTAGGCCTCATTCCACCAATTGGGAGAAGCAATGTTACTCTTCACCGTGTCACTCTAGGTCTTCATAGTACCTAGAGCCAACAAATCAAAGCATATCACTCTCTCAAACAAGGGCAATAATAATCCGCTTAGTTTTGCTCTCTTTATAAGAATGAAGAATTGGAACACAAAATAGACAAATGCTAATGCACGTATTTGAGTTATGTATTGCCTTATTTAAACTGATGCACTCAATACATATCCATTCTAGAGAAGGAAGGTTTACAAAATCATAATGGGTTGAACATTGGGGTGAGCACCAGGGGGAAGACAATTTAAAACTTAATCACAATAAGTTTGACACCAAATTACAATTTTCTGAACAGTGAAGCAAAAGGCTGGTAATGAAAAACACCGAGTTTTTACTTGTCATCCTATTTAGGTAGAGAAGTTATTAGAACTGTAGAACAATTACCAAGATATTTGCGGAAAGAAATATTAATTATAACAACCTATTCCAAGGGCCATCAAATATGTTTTCCAGTTCAGGACACTGAGGATCATCTTCATCAGGGATCCATGGTTCAAGTTCTCTCCCCACTTCCACATATCGAGATTGGGAGATAGAGGAGTCCAGCATAATCTCCTGCTGTCTTTCATGTTGCATGTCATGAGATAACTCATCCCGGGTCACAGACACCTCCTGGAAACTTCAACATTCAACCAAATGAGATAGATGAATACAAACTTAGCCCCTTGATGCATCAGAAGATCTAAATTTCTCTACCACTGTAATATCATGACTATCCCCTTGCTATCATCCAGCAAGATTTTTAGAATAACAAATGCATAACAACTACTAGAATTCTAGTAGAAGCAAACATCTGAGATCACAGGCATCAAATAGAACTATAAAACAAATTCAGCAGAACCTTTGCAAATACTTGTACAAGATCTTTGGCAGGTATAATTAAAGTCTTTGAAGGAGCCTTGCTAACAGAGTCTGCAAAAGCCTTCTGCCCTCGTAAAGAACCATCTTTTATCATGCGTGCCATTTTCAAGATGACACCTGGGAGTTACGATCAAGTGAATGTTAGAAAGATGACTCAGAGAATTGCATGTGTTTTAGGAAAGACCTCACAGAAACTAGGAACCGGATCCATTTACAACACTAAGACTCAACAAACTATCTCTTATAACAAAACATACCAAAATCTTTTTCAGCATTTGTTGCATGAAATATTCCAGAGTATACAGATCCATCTTTAACCTGAACTTCCACATGATGGCCGATAAGACATGTTGCTAGATATACCATTCGGTCGTGTGAAGGACTTCCATAACCGCCAAGTTTGCCACCAGTCATTGCCCCTATTCCATCCATTGTGTAAGGAGAATGCAATTTAAGACTTAGAGCAAGCTAGGTCTGAGACGTTCACCTGAATTTGTTGATCTGCTAGGATTAGCTTTTCCAGCCTGCAACTTATTCTCCAGCCTAGGGCCTACTTCTCTACCACCTCTTCGACGGCCAAAACCATTAGAAGATAATTTTGGTTGTACAGTTTGTTGTAGATTCATCCTCAACAACAGCCTTTCACCTAGGGGGAAAAAAACACAATGAAACCGAATCAAGCTGTTCAATGGCAGTAAAAGGAATCAGAATAAGAGGTAGTGCTTCCCTTTATCAATTAAACATTGTGCACGCAAGAAACACAACAACGGTGAAGCAAGAAGCATGTGAGTAGTCATTCCATGAAAATTAAAAGAACAAGCAAAACCGGACCAATTTTATGTCACTAAGATAAGTGCAAAAAATGGAAGTAAATCCTTTTAACTGTGAACTCTGGGACAACAATCTGAGAAAACCTCATCCAACTCATTCCGAAAAGGAAATTTTTAGTACCGGCATAAAGGCAACTCTCAACCTAATATACCATGTTGAGTCCAAACTCAGAAAATTCCATTTTCAGTAATACAGGTTGTCATGTCTGCATTCCCTTAAATTTGGACATTGCATTACTAAATACATCTTCTTAAATTCATCTTTTATTCATAGATGAGGATCCATCTGAAGTTCTTATTTTAACCGTGAAACAGCAAGTTGAGTTGAAAAGGATTCTCCAGGAGGAAAATAGAGATACTTAGATGTAGTTTGTTTGCAACCCAAAAAATGCATTCTACATATATACATCTGCACACTCCTACAACTTTCAAGCTAGAGTAGACACGTGCACACACACACATATACATGATTTGGGGGTGGGGAGTAGAGTGGTGTCTGATCAAGGATTTAGGATAAACGTGTATCTTTTAAGCAACATTCTAAAGTGCACAATCTGATACCAACCCATCCCTGGGACTAAAAGATTAAAATTCATCATTTCTAAAAGATCTGCTCAACACACACTAGCCGGCTTCAACAGCTCAGAAACACACACCGGTATAGTCCAGTCATCAAAACAAAAGCATACATTTCTCTGATGAGAGCTACCCACAAAGAAGCCCTGAAAAGGTCCAATCAACACCTCTTTCATGAAGAATAAGGGATATTAACTTTATTAGTCAAAGAGAATGAAGAACTAGCGAAATTCAAATATTACATATCAATTACATTTGTCTTTGAGTGTGTGCCATGTGTGCGCATGATCATTTGTATGCATCAAATCGATGTTACTTTCAACACATGCATTACCAGTAAGCTCTAACTACCAACAGTAGAGTAAAACAAAAGAAGGAAGCGAAGGGCTGCTGTGGTCGTTGTACAACAAAAGCAACTATTGAAACACACCAAATACAACTTCCAAAACATAAAGGATTAAATATTAATTTTAAAATGCAAGACATAAAACTACAGAAACACACATCAATGGACAGCAGAGGGAACACCGAAACACATTGAGTACAACTTTCCAACCACACGAAGGAAGGATGATAACAGCATTCTCCGCATATGACCATACCTATAAGCACACGCGGCGAGAGAGAGAGATAGAGACCCCCCCCCCTCGGGTGTCTCTCTTTATACATCCATGTTTATCTCTGTGAGTGTCACTGTGTGTGTGTGAGTGTATGGCGATCACATTTTCAATTTTCATCAGCTGAAATCCCAAAATGGGTACATTAACCTAAAGGCCAGTAAGCCCACTACGACTGATTCACTTCATTTCCTTGAGAAAACTAGACGGTAAAACCCAAAAAAATAATATTCTCTCCACTAGCTTTTTTTTTTTCTCAGCAACCCAACAAAGAACAACGTTGAAGCTTTATATAAAACCGAAAATATCAAAGAAGATAAATTAAACTCGATCGTAAAGGAAATTGAGCGGTAAATACGGACTTCAAAGTACGATCTTTCTTACCTGAAATTAGCTTAAGCCAATCTAATCTAGAACTACTTTGATGCCGCTGCTCCGAGCTAGACTCAGCGAGTTAGGGTTAGGAATAACGGACTTTATGGTAGGGAAACGTTCCAAAGGGAAGCCAATTTCAAGATCAGAGAGACGAATCACGACGTGATACGAAATCGATAGACGAGAAAGAATGAGAGGGCGAGAGAGAGAGACAGAGGCGTCCGTCTCGGGGTGATCGAGGGTAAGAGATAGAGAGAGAGAGACAGAGTAAATTTTGCAGAATTGTGAAAGGAAATGGAAAGATCTGGGCAAGAGTGCTATGAAGCTTTGTTAATGAAACGGTAGAGCTATTTGCTACGGCCGTGTGCAGGGGAAATTAAGAGTGCAAGTGAATTTTTTTTTTTTTCTTTTTTCGGTCACACCCCACATTTTTGGGAAGTGACAATCTTCACTTCATCTTCTTTCCAATTTCGTCAATTTGCACACTCTAAATAAATTGACCCTCAAAACTAACGGAGAAATTGAGAATAATGATAAAGACGTTTACCTTAATCCGTAGAAATCACATTTGTGCTTTCTTGGTTAATCGAGGGCAAACATGTCTTTTTATTCTTTCTTTAGTTTTGGGAGCGTTTGTTTTTCAAAATTTTAGGAAATATTCTCAAAATTTTGAGAATCTTTTAAATGTTGAAATTTATTGGGATTTGTGAAATGTGTAAAGTGTATATGTAAAAGTGTGAAGTTTTATTGGGGTTTATGAAATGTGTTTAGTGTGGTGGAAATTTTGGGCTCCCAAAAAATTAGGCAAACAAACGCCCCCTTAATGATCAATTTAACTGAGAGTATACATATTGACGAAATTGAAAAGTTGATGGACTCAATATAATAAAATAAAAGATGGGGTGCAAAGTGTCTAAGTTGATGGACTCAATATAATATAATAAAAGATTAGGTGCAAAGTGTCTCGACTCCAAATATGGGGTGCAAAGTTTACTTTCTTTTCTTTTCATTGTTCTTGCTTTTATTTAAAGTGATGAGATATGTTATATACTTATTTTTTCTCGGCTTAATTACCTTTTATAATCTACGTGGTATTAATTTTTAATAAATGAAAGGAATAATTTTCAATAAGATAACCCTTGGTTAATTTTTAAGATAGATTTTTTCATCTACTAAAAATTATTTAACTAACGGAAGATCGATATTTGTCAAGGTTAGAATGTCCATCTTTTTATTTGGATAACCTATCTTATATCTCGTCCATGTTAATGGACTAACGTTTATTGAGCAAGATAATTATATATCTAAAAAATGAACCACATAAGTCAACATTTTTAAAATTATACCTCATAAATTGATTGATAAAAGTTAATACTGTATACCCCTCCTTTCTCTAATAAATTTGAAAGAGAGACTTACGACTTGCATGGTTTAGTGAGAAACTATCCAAGCTTCCGTTTACGGACCAAGTTTGAGTAGCTTGCTCTAATTTTTCCACCTCTTGATTTGATTTATATTTAATTCATCCGCCACGTGCAAACAATAATTGTGCACCATTTGTCAAGCTGCCAAATGGGACGACATGTATATTAATTTACAGTTTAAGGTGTCACATATCAAAAAAGAAAAAAAGGGCCTTTCCATGTGTCTTTCTGGTACGACTTCCATTCACCAAAAGAAAACACAGGTGTATGCTTGATCTTGTTTGTTGAGGAGCCAAATATGGTGTAATGCCCGATATAAGTGTGACAGAAATAAAATCACATAAATTTGGTCCGGCGCTTTTAGAAACTTAGATAGGAGAGTGGTTGACATACAATTATTTCAGCGTGACCCATGGCCGTGGAAAGAAATTGTGAAGATTGGATGTGGGAGTAAAAGCAGCTTTGATATCATACTAAATTACTACTTATCTTAAAATATCTAGAAATCTACTCGACTATTAAATCAATATCTTAACATGTTTTCCCTTTTAGAACAAGGAAAATGACTAGCTTTGAAAAATAAGAGCCAGCTTGCTCACTTATCCTCAACAATTATTGCACATTTTGCAATATCATCCCTAGACTCTCTGTTTTTTTTATCACTTAACCTCCCAAACTATAGCCTAATTTCCGATATGACCCTCTAGGACCTGAAATATTATTAACTCTCTCTCAATAAAATTAAAATAGCCAACATAGCTTTACATGTCTCTTTCTTTTTATTGATCATAATTTGGCCTTCGTATTCTAGAAGGATACATTGGGCACTAGATGTCATTACAAGGATGGAATTTCAGACAAGAGAAATCCCATATCTCCAAAAATTAAATATATCATTATTGGGTTGTTGCGAAGGTGGTCCTAGAATAGGGAAAACACTGAAATAAAGAGCAAAAAATTATGCTACATTTGTATGGTCAAGACTCAAAAGATATACAAGTTTGAATAATTTATAATAACCATCTAAAAGGCTGAGTATACATCATTTAAACTAGAGTCTAGAGATGTAACTTGATATTCTCAGACCACTTAAAGATGTCCGAGTAAACCCGATTACCTCCCAAGTCTTCTCCTGTAGCCCCAGCTACCACCCTCATAACATCCTCAATTAAAGCAAAATTTCCCATTATGTCAACATGAGCACCACTTTGGGTACCTCGGCCCTCAAGCAGATTGGTTGGAGGAGAGTGATCATATTCCCTGACGTACGTTCGGATTCCTGAAGGATTGAACCTTGTTTTTCCACGCCAACCTTTGGCACACATGAAGCCTGCACTTAGTACTGGCACAGTCTCATCACCATCGACAGTATAGACTCCGTCCTTCAGACAGCTATCTTCATCTTCCCCATCAGCTGAAGTACTGATCTGAAATGGAATGTTGCATTCGGCTGAAGGAGATAACTCGTAAACATAAGCTCTTTCGGTTGGTATGCCAACTCCATACAAAGAAAAAATTTCCATGTCAGGAGCATTGGGTAATCTGCAACACCAAAGTGAGACATTAATAGCCATAAAAATGGACTTCATTGTCGATGAACATTGAACAACCCCTATAATCTTGTTTTTCCCATCGGATCATCCTTGGTTGGTAATTTAGCAAGCAAACAAAAACTGAAAAGATAGGGAACAAAAGTTCAAAAATATGAGCAGTGCTCCTACTATTATTCTCGATGAGGAAAAGAAAGCAAAGATATGTTGAAGTATGGTGAATGCTCGAAGATGTCAATTGAGAGATTTTTCGCTAAAATTAGATTGTGCTATATTCGTCTGGTCTGATTAATATCCTTAAATGAACACTTGCTCTACAAATCATAGCAGAATGTTGGAGCCGTCAGTCAATGAAGCATCAATTTCGCATAGCAACCATGACAGGAAATTTCAATCCTGCACAAACACATCATTCAATAACAAAATGCTGCGGTGGTTTTTTCAGATGTATAGAGAATGACAATCATTTGGCCTTTGTCCCCTATCATTGATGTTTATGCTATGTCCACATCTCAAAGTCTATTGGTAATAAATTTGAGCTTTGTTTCCAAGACCACATCTCGAATTCTTAGAAAATAGATTAATGGAAGGAATAATCAATATTAATCGATGTTATATCCACTGTTTAAGCTATTTTTTAAGTTCACTCTCTTCAAAACATTAATTGTTGAATGAACAAGCCAAGCTGAAAGGGATATGTGGACAAAATAATTCAGCATTATCAGCAACAAATATGTTCAGAAATCTTCACGCCGAAGGACATACAAATAAGAGGTGACAAGACAAACTCCAAACAGAAGTATACAAAGATTCTCACCTTGTCTCCAGGGGATTTGACCAAAATTTATAGTGTTTATACTTTGGATCATCCAAATTGTCAGCAATTCCATAAGAGAAATGTGCACTGCCACGTGCCATCATTTTTGGAGCAACAAACTGTAGCAGATCTATAACTGATCCGGCAGAAAAAACTTTATGTTCGGCAACAGCTCTGATACCCTCAATTCCCATGTCATGGTACTCAGTCCACACATCACGACAGGTAGTATTGGCAACAGTATTACCTTTAATGGCATCCTGCACGTAAACAAATAGCTATGATCTTTAGTTACCCAAAAGACAAAAATGATCTCAACCAGGATTGAACTGCTCACTTGTTTCGTAAGAAGCTAATCAGCATTGAACAAACCACATTGCAGAATACTTTATATTTTGTGCAAAGTGAAAAGAAGAATTCATTTACTTTGCTGTAGGGATTACATTTCTTCTGATTAGCATCGACAATACATTCCTAACTCATACCTGTTATGGTTAGATCATGTGTGTAAATATTCAGAGACATATTTGGTCCAACCACCAAAGACAGCACATTGATTTATTCCACCATGTTTCTGAAGTATCTAGCTTATACATTGTTTGTTCCTTTCAGTTCCTTTAACACATACATCCATGCAGATGCAACCAAAACAACTCAAACACGCCCAGATTAAGTAGTACCTCTTAACTAAACTCTCATCACTTATTATCAATTTTAGGGGCCCCTAGCAGAGATTCTTTCGGATTTTCAATGTCCAAACTTCTAAAGCTGCAGTATTTGCGATATCATAAAAGACGAATCTGGGGAATACTGGATTCCAGTTGTCATACATGGCCTTACCTGAAAGTCAAGCAACTCAATCTCAGATGAGGCCGCTTCTGCTATGTCTTTACCAAATGATATCATCCTTCCGTAATAAATCCTTTTAGATTGTGAACCCAGACTTCCAGTTGCGTTTTGTCTCGCCAACTCGGTGTCATTGTTTCTTTGCCTTCTCTTGCTAGGAACATAGCCTTCCTCTGGTGACCAGTCAAGATCTCCCCATATGGTGTCCCCACCTTTTGGTATCATTGACATGGTTGAATCCCAGGTGCGGGTCATCTTCATTACATGTTGCAATGTTTGAAGCCTAAACATATCGTTGTCTAAGAAACCTGGTGCAATGGCCCTGCATTTATATGACATGAGAAGAGATTTTTGCTTTTTTTAAGGAAAGACAAAATGAAAAAATAACATCGAAGAAAGTTAAGAAATATCAATAATTGAGAAAGTAATTCAAGTAGATACTCTGTCATTCATATACTATCAATGTGAGGAAATTGATCGAACTAATTGATTTACACCAGGCATACAATTTCCTACCCCTACCCAAAGAAAATATCAGTTTCAAACTAAAACTCAAGTTCAACAGACAATTAAAGAGCCACTTCCAATTTAATACTCATTCATATAGAAAAAAACAAAGAAAAATAGAGACCTGGCAACTGCAATATCTTTGGCTTCAGCAGAGAAAAGCCCTGCGACAGCTTTTGGAACACCCAAGAATGGTCCAGCGATGTTCATCACTGCCTTTATATGCTTAGAACACCAATCTGGTCCGCCCCCACCGCCCATTGGAGCTGGTGCCTCAACCCACTTCATAAAATGCAGAAAATATAATGCACCCATGGAATGGGGAAGTATAACTGCCTTTTTCCCACCGCTGGTGGCAACCATCAACTCTATCTTACTTTTTATCTCACTTAATGATTGGTCTCTCACCTGGTAAGTTGAGTAGAACAAACTAAATTGGTGCATGTAGTAAATAGAACCTTGAAATGAAATTAGGGGCACAAAATCCACAAATTCCATGGTGAAACTAGAAGGAAGATTTATAGCACTACCTCAGTATTCTGAAATGATATTCTCCAATCATAAGCGGCCATATACATGTTTTTCTCCTCATAACCAATGCAAGCTAGGTTAGCAATTAGAACTGCCCACACAAAATAGCCTGGAGCAAAATAATCAGCAGCCACAAGTCCAGGAACACGCCTGACCCTTATACCAGGAGGATCCAGTCCACTTTCATTGTCAAGTGACATGTGCTCTACCCAGCATAAAGGTCTGCACAAGGTCCAACAGATCAACCGTCAATGGGAAGAGCTCACAGAAGTGAAGAAGTCAAATGCACAACAAGCTCTGAAGAAAGCTGCAATGATATCAAGTGGGAACTAGAAATGCCAATACCCTTATACCCCCATTCTCATTCTAAGAGTAACTGAAGCTTAAAATGTTCCCATAACAATTATAACACAGAGCCAGTCTGAGCAAGTTTAGCTCTGGAAGAAAGAGTACTTTTACTTCTAGGTGCTAAGAGCTAAATTTAACAGCATCGTGGATGATACTCAAATAAATTATGTCTTCACGGGAAGTGATTAATCATCTAGATGATGTTAGTTTTCACCATCACCAACTCCACATGAGGGCACATTTTCTCCAATTATGTCTACTTTTCCTCCAATGTTAAGTTTCTGGAGAAACAGGTTCTTAACCAAAGTTGGTGGGAATAAGTTCCTTTTTTCTTTCTAAGCCATTTTCTCCACATGAGGGCACATTTTCTCCAATTATGTCTACTTTTCCTCCAATGTTAAGTTTCTGAAGAACCAGGTTCTTAACCAAAGTCGGTGGGAAAAGGCTCTTCCTTTTGCTGTTTAATTGGTTAATTGAGGTAAAAGCATCTGGCCTGGCAATCTTCTAATGTCTTGTTGCATCAAAGAGAATCATCCACAAAGATGGGTTTTAATGTGAGGCAACATCATTAAGCCATTTTCTCCCAGCCTCAGCATCAACCACCAATCCAAGACACATACCGAACCAACCAAGTTGTTGATAATGGACCACTTGTTTTGGCTTAACTAGCTGCCAGAAAGTTAAAAGACACATAATTGACAAACAAGAAAAAGAAAAATGAAGTACGAACAATTTTGACGAAAGCTTACCACCAGCGATATCAAAGCAATTCTACACGCATTACCCAAAAAGGCAACTGCTAAACATTCAATTGCCAAAAATGGAAACCAGTTGACCTCCTAGGAAATTCTAAATAACTACAAGCATCACACCGACACTAGGATACAAACATTTAGAAGCAAGCGTTTCTCCGGATTTAACCCACATCAGAATTTACGCCCAGACACTTCATAGTAAAAATTTCACCCACATTTGCATCAAACACCGTGACCAGCTGCAGCACGCAAAAACCCCAGACCATGGAATTACCTTTTATACACTTCGCCGAAGGTACCGCCCCAGAGGCGCTTCCGGAACAGCCCATCGGCGCATTGGCGCCCCTCCCACAGTTCGAGCCCGCCTGTGACGATCCCGGGCACGAACACCACGGGGTGCTTCACCTTCAGCCCCTCTTTCCTCAACTTCACGCCCGGTGAATCCGGCAGCGGCCCCGTGATCGCCTCCGTCACATACTGGGGGAAAGAGGCCGGCATGGCTTTGTACAGAAACAACAAGACCCACCAAGTAACGCAAATGCAGCCAATCAACCAACAGCAGCTGTCCACACAAGACCACTTGCTCTTCTCCTTAACCTTCTTGGCTTTCGTCGTTTCCTTCTTCTTACTATTGTTTTTCTGCTTATCCTTTTCTTCTTCATCATCTCCTTTTCGGGTACCGGAATCGGAACCGGAATTCTTGTCGGTCTCGGGGGCTTTTTTTCGTCGAATCGGAGGCATAGTAGTGATTAACTATAGCTTTTTGAATTTCGAATACAGTGGAGTATTTGGTTATTCTCGGTTTGTTTTACGGGAAATCAGTTTTTCCCATAGGCTCATTGCAGAGAATAATATCAGGAGTAATATTCAACAAACTCCCGCTTTTGAAAATCTGAATTTGAGAGCGGAACAAGGAAAATATTTTTCCGAAGCTAGTAACGGAAGTAGTTCAATGATTTTTCGTAACGTGAAAATCTTTTTTCCAGGAGAATCCTTTCTGTTTGAAAAGAAACGGAGCAACAGGCAAGGTAACTGAAGGGACGAAAAAGTGCCACTGTAAACTTCAAGCTTAGGCAGAGTTGTTATTTTTATATGAGATAAATGGATCGTTGAAAGAGAGAACAAGGAGAGAAGAGAGCTCTTTCTTCCCCTTTTTTTGTTTTCGTTTATTGCTTTTGGAGGAGTTAACATTTGCCAGGAAAACAAACGAGGGTTTACTGGATTGGACCATTTGGTAGGCGTTGATTGGTGGGTACCGCTGACAAAGAGGGGGTTGGTGGGTCCCAGTTCTAGATAAATCTTGTGCTATGATTGGCCGATTGGTTGGATGGTTCCAGTTAGTTCCAGTTAGGAGTTTGGGTAATGGGAGGGTGGCTGAGCCTTTCGGTCCAAATAAATTATGGGCTTCTTAGAACAACACTTCAGCGAGTCCAATTGATTTTCATTCAATTTTTAAATTTACTTCACGTGCCATCGATGCTCTGCCTAATGTATAATGGGTCTCCTTGCTGTGTTTCTGGCCACCTATGCCTCTGTCAAACTCCTCTCTTTTCCTCAAGCATTAATGGTCATCGGCCTTAAAAGCTGCTAATATACTTTACTGTGAAATCCAGATCACTTGTATGTCCTCCACAGCATCTCCACGTAACTTTCCATCCTATAACCCAAACTTCGAATAGGGTGAAAACGGTATTACAAGTTTAATTCAAAAAGAAATAAATATAACATATTAATCTTATAAAGAAATTTTACAATATTTAATCAAATTCCGTCTTGACTTAAAAACTTAAAATATACAAATATAATACATGGTAAGAGTTAAAGGATTGTCCCTAGAAAGTATTGGCACTTTCTCGGATGTTAATAAATTTTGTCAACGGAGAACACCAAAACAACAACAAATTGATCAACGTGGGTTCGTTAATCTACCAATGATAGTTTAAAAAACAAAAAAGTTTCTTAAAAAATTGGATGTCGTGGAGGCTGCTGTGGTAGCTGTTCTCGCGGCTAAAGACGGTCGTAGGAATTGCGTGGGAATAGCGTCTTCCCCCCGTGTGTCCCAAGTCCAAAAAAAGTACAAGGAAGACGAAGACGATAGATGGCCACGATCCAGTGTTTCTTTTGTCTTCGGCTTGATTCTGTACCAGTTGTAACTTTAGACTTTTTTTTGTCTTTTTAAAAGTCCCAGTAGAACGCATCCCGGGACGTGGCATCTGTTCTCTCGCAATTAAAGAATCCAGCTGTGCTTCAATATATATAGATGGTGGCCTGTGCTCCACGAGTCCATACATTTCTCTTCCTTTATTAGGCTGAAACCGGAGACAAAATAAGGAAATTTATTTATTTTTTCTTTAAGTTATCTGTAGCACGCAATCAATCCATTAAATCTACTATTATTCATGGAATAAATTACTTATATAGTTAAGCGCCGAGTATTAAGTAACGACATTAAGAACAAGACGAATCTAAAGGCGCAAGTGGGGCAAATTTGTCTTCTAAAATTGATGTGTTTTTGCCCTTTTGGATTTGGGTGAAAACAAATTTGGCATGCGGCCAATTCAAATTTGTGTTGTCGCATAGGAGACTGTTCTTTTGACTTCACAAAAAGAGAGGAAGATTTTGCTTTTCACAGTCCGAAACAAAAATTGGACACTACTGAGCAAAGTGACAAATGAACTACTGCCACCTTCCCCAGGCTTTGAGAGCTGAGAATAAAGACAAGACTTTTCCCTCCTGTTTTGTCTTCAGGAGATATTTGGAGATTTTGAGTTGGAGGGAAAGTGCAATGGGCCCAACAAACGAACATAACAGTAAGAATATTGGCTCAGAGCCCTCGTATGATCATAAGAACATATCAGCATACCAATTAATCTTTCATGTCTGTCTGTTTGTCCTGTCTAAATTGTCTTGATTTTAAAAAATTAATAGCACTCACGAAGTTTTAGAATTTGTGACCTTGAATTAAATTGAATAAATCCTCAAATGTTAAACCTAAACCACTAGGGTCAGTCTTGAACAATTCACATACCTATAATTATTAAAGAGATGTCATTGTGTTCAAGGTAGTTGACTTATCAATATTGTGATTAAATTTTGAGAATTCTATCTACTTCAATCGTTTACTCTAGAAGAAGATACACTTTACACCCCAAGTACGGGTATTGAATTTTGTGATATTAAATATCTAAAATTCAATTTTCGGTGATTTATACATTCCCGTTAAAATTAACAGAAAAATAAAAAAGATGTTTTGCCCTAATTGGGAACAAAAATGTCATTTTCTCTATTTTCTGTTAATTTTAATGATAAATTTAACCAGAAAGTCAAAAATTCGAAAAATGAAAAATTGAATGTCATAAAATTAAAAGTTGAAGTGGAAAATATCAGCTACCCAGATAGTTGGGAATGCAGAGGCTACTTCCCCCCTTTTACTTTATGGTCTGCAATGTATAAAGGTAACATTCTTAATCAGTCTTGAACAATTCACATACCTATAATTATTAAAGAGATGTCATTGTGTTCAAGGTAGTTGACTTATCAATATTGTGATTAAATTTTGAGAATTCTATCTACTTCAATCGTTTACTCTAGAAGAAGATACACTTTACACCCCAAGTACGGGTATTGACTTTTTATATTCTATCTTTCAATTTTGTGATATTAAATATCTAAAATTCAATTTTCGGTGATTTATACATTCCCGTTAAAATTAACAGAAAAATAAAAAAGATGTTTTGCCTTAAAAAATAAGTTTTATGTTTTTGTTGGCTAATTGGGAACAAAAATGTCATTTTCTCTATTTTCTGTTAATTTTAATGATAAATTTAACCAGAAAGTCAAAAATTCGAAAAATGAAAAATTGAATGTCATAAAATTAAAAGTTGAAGTGGAAAATATCAGCTACCCAGATAGTTGGGAATGCAGAGGCTACTTCCCCCCTTTTACTTTATGGTCTGCAATGTATAAAGGTAACATTCTTAATGGACAAATCCGTGATTTTTCTTTTCCATGAAAAGCTGGGCCAAGTTACGAACAAGTACCCAATTTGACCCAACTTTTGTCACTCTCTAACAAATAATATAATATCGGGCCCAAGACCGACTGGCTGGCTAGCATCCCAACAATTACTTTGATAATTAAAAGTTTATAACTTGACAACGAGTTCTTTGACACAACAACGAAGCAACATTCAAAAGTTTAAAGTTAAAAACTTATTATAATCCTGTTCAGTAAAGCGACGTCGTGGACAAAAAGCGAGTACCCAAAGTTCGAGTAGAGCAGTCTCGCGCACACATAATACACCCTCTTTACTTCAGCCTTGAAAACTTCTCTCTTTTTCTTCTCTGGCCTCTCTACTTTTTCTCTCAAACTACTTAAAAGAAGAGATTCGAACCTTAACCAAAGGGGGAAAAGCAGTCGAAGAAGCACCAACTTTTTAGTTTTTAGCCTTCGCGCACGAAGTTCTCTAAGCGAGAATAGGGCGGCGATGTGGGCGCTGGTGGCGGCACGACACCCAAAAAGACAAAAGCCTCCGTCCCACGCACACGGACACACAAACAGGTACACGCGCAGTGCCCCTGTTTTCATCCCCACCAGATCTCAGACGAATTTATTTGGCATACACGTCATAGCCAACTTGCCAAAGTAGCCCAAATCTCAATGCCCCGGCCATAAAGAAAGGGTGAGAGAAAGGAAGAGAGTGTCCACTGTCCAGCACTCATTCTAAATGGCACTCTCGCGGTGCGTATGATTTATTTAATTGTTTTAGCATTAAAGGAAAGGAAGAAATTGAATTGTATTTTAAGCATTTCGATCCAAAGACCCTCACAAATCGCCTGAAACCGTGCTACCGTAATGATTCCTCCATTAACGGTCTTCACACCTCTCTCTCTCTCATCTTGCGGGGGTGAGAGACAGCTGGTCAGAGCCTCATTTTCTCCATGTAAATACGTAGAGCCTGAGTCTCTCTCTCTCTCTCTCTCCATGAATTACTCCGATAACCCAACAATTTGATTTTGGTAATCTTCATTTTTCAGGTTCTGATATGAAAATCACGAGCTGAAACTCTCCTAGACATTGATTTAAGTGGCTTTGAGACTATTAGCTCTGACCCAGGACAAGACCGTCGAAGTCGAACGGAGCCTTCTGATCTGAAGCTTGGGTGAGAATTCCGAGGATGCTGACGTGTATAGCGTGCTCTAAGCAGCTCGACAGCAACGGATCTCTGCCCCAGCAGGACGAGGACGACGCCGTTGGGACCCCGAGAACCAAGCAAGCCGTTAAAACTCTCACTGCTCAGGTACCCTCGGAATTTCGGAAATGTGGCAAAATTATGGGAAACCCGAGTTCTGAATCTTAAGGGTTTTCTTGTAGAAAAGCTAGTAAGGATAAAAAAATTTCTTTTCGGACGCAAGATTTACAGTTTGGCTTATTTGAGCCTGTCGGTATTCGGGAAAAGGAGAAAATAGATTAGACAACACGGAAGACCCAGACGGGTCTTCCTTCGTTTCGCTTTGATTTTTCGGCAAAGAGACGGTGGACACCGGACCCATAATCTGTTTCCTTTCATTCTTCGGAGATTCTTCTGTAACTCAAGACTGCGTACGCGTTTCTGTTTCATTCTTAGTTTTTAGAAAGCAGACAGAAATTATGCTAAAGCTGCTATTAGTGAATAAACTTGGCTTGGTTTTTGAAGATGTATGGATATCTGTTTCACATTTCTCCTATTGCCCTATTGTTTTCAGATCAAGGACATCGCATTGAGGGCTTCGGGAGCTTATAAGAATTGCAAGCCGTGTTCAGGATCATCGAATGATAACGGTAATGGGAACTGTGCTGACTCTGATGCTGGTTCAGTTTCGGCAAGGTTCCACGGTGCATATCGCAGAACAGGCAGCTCAAACTCCACGCCGAGGATATGGGGGAAAGAAATGGAATCAAGGCTAAAAGCTCTTTCAAGTGGAGAGGGGACTCCTGCTTCTGTGAGTGGGCGCACCGAGTCGATTGTGTTCATGGAGGAAGATGAGCCTAAGGAATGGGTGGCACAAGTGGAGCCAGGTGTGCTCATCACTTTTGTTTCCTTGCCTCAAGGAGGGAATGATCTCAAGCGAATTCGATTCAGGTACTTTCAATTGTTTGGTATTCTTACATAGTGGAGACCTTGATTTATTTCAGTATGATCAGAAGCGTGTAGTGTGGTAATGACAATTATGGTTGAGCTACTCACCTTGTCCTTTGTGGTTGGATTTTAGCATTTTAGTGAAACTTTTGGTCTAAAGTCGTTATTTTATCACATTCATGTGTATTGTAGGGCATGTGGTTGGACTTATAGCTTTTGTTGCAATCACGTCAGCACCTTTGCCGAGTGGTAAAAGAAAGTTCCTAATTGCCGGTCCCAATAATTAAACAAAACCCCTAAAAAGTCTGAACCAATTTTATTAATGTTTTGTAATCAATGTAATTACTTGTTTGTATATATGCAAGGATGAGTATGCCCAGACTATTATTTAATATGTGCGTTTCATTATGACTGCACTGCTACTTTATAAGAGAATAAAGATGACAACATCTCAAAAATAAGGGACCCCAATCTGTGCACTCTCTAACCTCGAGCAGGTTTAACTATGGGCAGAAATTGGCAGGTGTAATTTCTCCATAGACCATTCTGTTAAAGTTTGGGGAATAGTGTTTCAATCGGATGGACCATATATGGAATGGTTAATGGCATTGTCATTCTACAGTGGCCAAGTTAGTTGGCCTAGCAATTTTATACTTGTTTTCATCATTTCAAATAGTGGGATTTTCTTAACTGTAAAACCTGTCAATTGATCTCTTTTTCTGAGCATTTTTTGATTATCATTTTGTTAATTTGATCAGCCGAGAAATGTTTAATAAATGGCAAGCTCAAAGGTGGTGGGCAGAAAACTATGACAAAGTCATGGAATTATACAATGTTCAGAGGTTCAATCAACAGGCCGTGCCGCTTCCAACCCCACCTAGATTGGAAGATGAGGTGAGCTCTCGCTCAATCCATGTATGCAAAAATCTGTGGTAGGGTCAAATTTTTTTACTGTTAACCTCTATTTATGCTTGTTTCTAGTATATGGAATGTTTCAAAATAATTGATTTTATACTCCTTTGCTTTTAAAATATATTTACATTATGCATCGAGTTATCATTGCTCTCTCTTCTTTGTCTCTCTCTATGGTCAACATTGTATGAATTCATGCATTTTTTTGTTGTTCAACTTCATACCATCAACACAGTGAGGACTCATTGCAAGATGAACTGTTTCGTTTTACAATATGCTGCATGTCGGAAAGAATCACTTCGTTTCTTTTCGTCTGCTTTATCTGATGTTTGGAAGAATCAAAATATTCACTTTTAAAGAAATTTTTCAAAAAGTAAAAGTTTTCATAACCAAACAATAAAATCTCAAAATTTTCATACAAATTCTAACACATTTTCATAAGGGATAAATATAATTTGCACCCTCCAACTATGGGGTCTTGACACTAACTTTGCATTCTTATCCATTATTTTGGTCATATTGCACCTCATAACTATTGATTTCAGACGCTTTACACCACTCATTAAAAGTTTCCATTAATTTGGATGGAAATTAACATGGCGTTTGTTGAAAAAAAATTTTAATAAAATTTTACTTTTACTTTTACTTTTATTACTCATTTACCAATTTCAATACCACCTCTTGTTTAACACCAACACAGAATTTTATTAAAATTTTTGGTCTCTAAAATTACGATTTTACCCTCATAAAATGGTCCCTGCTAAAAAATTATGAGGGCAAAATTTTCATTCCACGTGCAAAATTAATGGACAATTTTAGCGGGGGTGCAAAGAGTATTTATCTCTTTTCATAATTTTTTTAAAAAAATACATCAAAGTTTCTCTCTTCACTTTTTAACAAACTCCAATAAAAATCATTATACAATAAAAAAATTCTTAAATTCTTTCACCAATTTTTACAAACCCCCATAAAAGTCAAAACTTTCAAAATTTTCTCCTCGAAATTCTTAAATTTTTTGCTTGCCAAACATCAGCTTAGTGAAATTATGTCATTCGAGTAAAAGAGCCAGGATGGTTTGTATTGCTTGGTGTTTTGATTACTGTCTCTCTTTCAGAACTCCAAGATTGAATCTACCAGGGAAAGCCCTGTTACTCCACCTCTGAGCAAAGAACGCGTACACCGCCACTCCCAACATCCTGTGGGACTGGGCTACTCTTCATCAGATTCACTTGACCACCACCCTATGCAATCCCGTCATTATTGTGACACAGCTGGTTTAGGTTCAGCACCTAAACTTTCCAGCATCAGTGGGACAAAGACGGAGACATCATCTGTCGATGGTTCTGTTAGGACTAGTTCATCAAGAGAGGCAGATCACTCTGGAGAGCTTTCTGTGAGCAATGCCAGTGATATGGAATCTGAATGGGTTGAACAGGACGAACCAGGAGTCTACATCACACTTCGAGCACTGCCAGATGGCACTCGGGAGCTTAGACGTGTTCGGTTCAGGTTAGTGAGCTTTTTAAGAACATGTTTATCTTGTGCTTACTTGTAAATTCCTCCAGGAAGCGGTTTTGAAACCTGCTCGTAGCCTTTATAGTAGTTTTACTCCCTTCATGTTTTGAGTGCTGACATGATATGTAAAATTAAACTGGAAGGTCGCAATATGAGAAAAAGTCATTGTGAAGAGAACAATAGCCTGTCATATTGATTAGAAGAAGAGAATGATAGCCGGTTCTGGCATTTAAGGCTCACTTTGAGCCTCCAGATAATACATTGAATGAACAATTATTAATTAGTGTACTGTTTTCATTCATAAAAACTTGCTGATATTTTTTAACCTATAGGGAATGGAATGCTGTAATCTTGCATTATTTTCTAACGCATTGAATGTTAGAAATTTTAGGATTCTATGGTCTCATACCATTTAATTGGAGGCTCTCTGTTTATTGAATTAAATCTCGATTTGGAATTTGTTTTTGTTGTTATTATAAAAAATCTAAATGGTTTTCTCTCTGCACCAGTTTCGATAAATTTTTGTGAATGATACAAAATTCTTGTGGCTTTAGCAATACGTTTCAGCAAGCATTCCATTCTTTCATATATGTATGCAGTGCTTCACTCATTACGAACTGTGACCCGGATTTTAATCTTCCAGTAGTTTATTTTGTTATACTGTTTCTATTCACTAGATACAAGGTTCTCAGTATCAATCATTTCCCTGTGCAATATGGCTAAAATAGACTTTGTTTTGCGTGTATTCTTTTTATGCAGCCGAGAAAGGTTTGGAGAAATGCACGCGAGATTGTGGTGGGAAGAGAACCGGGCTAGGATCCAAGAACAGTACTTATAACCTAGGCAATATTTGAGATGCTTCTGTCTTCCTTCTCTAACAAATAGAATTCTAGTGACCGCACAACCTCATTAACAAATCTTTTATATGGCAACTGGGCCTCAGACACCTTTTCTGGTTAGATGTGTATTTGTTAATTCTGTTTTAGTTTTTTTGGGTTTCTTTTCTTTGGTGGATTCTGATGCTTTCATGTTTGGTGAAAATGGTGGCACAAATGGGAGATCATGGGAAATGTTTGGTTAGAATAATAAAAATTTTCATCCACAGTCATGTCCTCGCAGCCATTTAGCTCTCTCATTTACTCGAGGTCCCGGAGATTACCGTTTTAATCTTTATGAATTGCAAGGAAAACGGAATCAGAAGGAAAAAAAAAAAAAAAAAAAAGAGAGAAGATAAGGAATTGTTGTAACGGTGATATACACCGGTAAGGTTGGTATATTTTGCAGAATAGGGTTTGTTACAATATTTCCTCGTGTTGATGGATCGCAGAAAAGATCAACCTGTATTTGCGGTAAAATTGTGTATTTTATTGAACATGCGAAATTCATATATCATCTGGCTTAGTAAAGAAAAATTATGTATTATGCTGTGTGTTTTGTTTGTAAAATAATTGTTCACTGAAATTTGTGAAAAAATAATTGTAAAAAAAAAACAAATCGGTTCCGTCACATCTCAAAAACCATGCACGTGTGCTAAAGCCTTGTGCCTACTCCAATAACGAATATTATGTAAAGATATACGAGAGGGCTTAATGTTTTGAGCGTCTCTGTGGCTGACGATGGGAATGAGATAGAAATCGTGTTTATATCATCAACTGAACTCTTACCACTACTTTAATGGGTTTAGAAAATGCTATGGCCCAGCTCATCTTAAAGGACCATCTGCCCACCATGAACAATTATGGTCACACTTTATAGGTTACTGTTATGCGAGTTCACATCAAGCCAAAGTGAACATTAGAAAATATAATTTAAATAATAAAATTAATCTATTTTATTATATTCTAAATTTTAAATATAATCTTATGATATACATTTTTTTTTTTTTTTAAAAAATTATCATTCTTATGTTTCAAATATCAATTCCTAGCTCCGCTGCTAGCCATGCCCTCAAGCCCTCTTACATCTTCGTATGCATGCTCTGAGAATTGGATCCGAAGCACATGCGGCAATAGGCAGGCTCCAGCTAGCGTTTTATTACAGCCTTCGGCTACAAAAGCGTTATCTCCCAATTGACCATTAACCAGCAGATATCATTGCCAGCAACGTGCATGGAATTGTCGTTAAGCCAATTACGAGCATCGAGATCAAGAAAAATAAGGAAATTCTCAAGAGGGATGCCATCCACAAAAACTGCACTACGCTACAACAAGCTAGCATCAATAATATATATATCGACAGGATCAATGAGATGGGAAAAAGGCAAAAGCTGTTCTCAGGGTTTCTGAGCATCTATTACTGAGTTATAAATGCGTTGCGTGTCTATGTGTTTTAGAAGTCAAAGAATAAATAAAATGAAAAAGGTTGTCCTAATGGGTACGCTTAAGAAATTCTATTGACTTTCTCTAATGTCGGAAGCATTAGATAACTCAGATATCTGAAGTAAAGAAGTCAAAAATTTACATGGCATCTTTCTAAACAAAATTACCAATTTTATAGGTTCTTATTTGTCGGTAAGTTCCATTCTAAGTTGAATAACATCAAAGGATAAGGAATCCGACCATTTTACCAAATCGAACACAAATTCTTCAGCCATTGATACAAAAATGAGGAGACAATTGTAAGAAATTAAGGAGAATGAGAGAAATACCCATCTACAAATCTAGGAAGTGATTCGATCTTATCTCGTTTATTTTATTTTTAGTAACAGATTGATGTTCATTGCATTAAGTTTGATTTGAGATGGATTATTGGTGGGATACGTGCTCTCGCTATATTTATCTTTAAAAAGTTCATCATTTTCAATCACTAAAGAGCCATCAATATCATTTACAGGGTCAATAATGAGTCTATGTCAAAACCAAAAAAAGGTTTCTATGCACATGTTGTGTGGAGTAGTTGTCAACTTTCTAACTGTGTGTTTGAATGATAAAATTTTAGGTAGTTAAAATTTTGGAACATTAAAATTAGTGAAAAAATGAAAAGAGAAATGATTTGAATAAATTTTTATATTTATTATAGTGAAAAGTAGTAATTTGACAAGGAGAGATAATATATTGTAATTATTTTATAAGGTTAAGACCCAAAAATTTGGAAGACAAATGCACCCTTAAGTCAAACTTTTAAGGTTGTGTTTGAGAAATTAAAGAGGTGAAAAAATGAAGAGAGAGATAGTTTGAATGAATTTTTTATATTTATTATAGTGAAAATAATGATTTGATGGGAAGAGAAAGATTATACTTGTAATTATTTTATTGTGTTAAAATTTAGAAGACCTAAAATTTTAATAAATAAATACACCCTAAATTTATTTAAAAAAAGCACTTACAAATTCCAAACTTCGATGGTGTCTGGTTTTCAACATTTTTCATTTTTTAAATTTACGCCTCAATAAAATAATTATCTAAAATTCTTTATCTATTCTTGTCAAATCATTACTTTTTTTTTACTCAAAATAAATATAAACAATTTTATTAAAATTATCCCTCTCTTCACATTTTTCATTAATTTTCACATTCTAAAATTTTTAACACTCCGATATTTTTACAATTAAACATCACCGAATTCACCCTCGTTATCTTAAGATATGATTTATGAAAAAGATTTCCTCTTAAATCTGGGAGTTCCCGAATCCGGTTGTCCTCGCTGACCAATGATGACGGTAATGATACAGTAATCATTATAGTTAATTTGAAACGAAAATAAAGTTTCTCTTTGGAAGCAAACATTTCGAAATTCGAAGGTTTTGGCATTCAAATTAGATTCAACGGGGCCCAAGCTACGCGTCTCTGCCTGTCGCGCTCAACCCACCGCCAATCACCTCCCACAACAGAGATTAGGGCCCCAATCTCCCACTCCCCAAAAGCCCTCTCCTACTCCTAATTACTCAACAAGGCCATTAACGCAATTTTACTGTAAAGCAAGGGCGAAGTCTCAACAGCCCAACGAGGATTCTCTCCTAACTCCTGCGAGCTAAAACGTTACAAAAACCCTCGCTCCCTCCCTCTCCCCCCCTCCCTCTCCCCTAAGCTGTTCTGACCGTAAAACAAATTTAGTTGTCAAAAACATTATTCTTGATTGCTACCTAAAGAATTGGACTTTTTGGTCTTGTTGTTGGGTGGGTTTTCTAGGGTTCATTAAATGATAAAGTTTGAGAATTTCAACTACTCGTCTAGTATTGGCTGGGCTCAGAACCTCACCGCGCCCACAACAGAGACCATACCCCATCGTGGGCCCAAAAGACTCCTATCTATGCGGACCATACATTTTGAAAGCACTTACAAATTCCAAACTTCGATGGTGTCTGGTTTTCAACATTTTTCATTTTTTAAATTTACGCCTCAATAAAATAATTATCTAAAATTCTTTATCTATTCTTGACTCCGATATTTTTACAATTAAACATCACCGAATTCACCCTCGCTTAAGATATGATTTATGAAAAAGATTTCCTCTTAAATCTGGGAGTTCCCGAATCCGGTTGTCCTCGCTGACCAATGATGACGGTAATGATACAGTAATCATTATAGTTAATTTGAAACGAAAATAAAGTTTCTCTTTGGAAGCAAACATTTCGAAATTCGAAGGTTTTGGCATTCAAATTAGATTCAACGGGGCCCAAGCTACGCGTCTCTGCCTGTCGCGCTCAACCCACCGCCAATCACCTCCCACAACAGAGATTAGGGCCCCAATCTCCCACTCCCCAAAAGCCCTCTCCTACTCCTAATTACTCAACAAGGCCATTAACGCAATTTTACTGTAAAGCAAGGGCGAAGTCTCAACAGCCCAACGAGGATTCTCTCCTAACTCCTGCGAGCTAAAACGCGCTCCCTCTCTCCCCCCCTCCCTCTCCCTGTCTAAGCCGTTCTTACACCAAAACCCTAACCTGGGCGTCTCACCCAACAACATTAGGGTCTTGATTGCTACCTATACAGACGTATTGGACTTTTTGGTCTTGTTGTTGGGTGGGTTTTCTAGGGTTCTTTTATCTGATAAAGTTTGAGATGGTCTCTGGTGACTCGCTAGTCGAGGGCGGTGGGACTCAGATACTCTCTGCGCGCGTGCGCAAGACCATACAATCTATCAAGGAAATCGTGGGCAATCACTCTGAATTGGATATCTATGCGGCCCTGAAAGAAACTAACATGGATCCTAACGAAACTGCACAGAAATTGCTCAACCAAGGTGGGATTCGTACTTGCTTTGGCCCTGTGTGTTTCGGTTTTGTGCTATTTCGCTGCGCTTTGATTAATGGGCTTTTCTTGTTCCACTGATTTTGAGCTCGGAACCTGGTTAGGTTGTGTGTATTTGAGGGTTTGTTTGGGGTTTAAACGCGTTCTTGGTTCACATTGGTCTTTATTGTGTTTGTTTTTGGTTCTTTAGCTTTGTTTTGTGTTTTTTGTGCGTTTTGTTTGAGGAAACTTGTTCTTTCGACTATAATTTATTGCGTCTTGGGTGTTAGGATGTGGGGGGTCGGGTTGTTTTTTGTTGTTGTTGTGTAGTTAGACTCTTTAGTTCAAATTATGATATACTTGTTTGTGTTGAAGGTTCTGTATTTCGATACGATATTTTTGGTTCACATTTTGTAGTAATTTTCGGGCTGAAGATTTTGTACGGGAGTGAAATTTCTGGACCTGGGGACTTTAGAGCGTTGTGCTAAAGTGAAAGGAATTTCGTTAGTGGGGTTGGCACTTTTTAATTTTGTCTTGACATGAATTGAGACAATTTTACCAATTCCTGGAATTTTGTTCTCCTAGTAGATTATTGATGCGACAACTGAAGATGCTGATGTTAGGTTCTCATTTAGTGCTTTTGATTACTGGTAGATAATACTTATTTACCAAGTGTAAAGGGTTGTATCTTCTGGTGTTACCCCTGCCCATTATGCAGCTGTAGTGGAGTAGCTTTGTAATGTGAACGTTTTTGCTTGTTTTGATTGTATTTTAATCATCCTGCTATGCAATGTTCTTATCTTCTTATCTGTTACTCAGATCCATTCCATGAGGTGAAGAGAAAAAGAGACAAGAAAAAGGAGGTATGACATTGTGTAATTTTTTTTCCGAAGATAATTCCTCATGGTTCTTGTTTCTTGCTTTGCTCTCTATTTGTTTGAGGACGTGGAAGTTTTATTAAATGTCACGTGCTGGTGATCTTGATTTACTGTATGGGGAGTAGGAATATCTTGATTTTTATGTATTTTATTAGGTTTTTGAATACGTGAGCATACTTCAGGTATGCCTTTTGGATTTTTTAAGGGAAAGGGATTAGGGTCATTTTTGCTGCTAATACAGGGCTATATTTCGGGTACGCTATTTAGGATGTTTTTAAGGGTTAGGCCTAATGTTTGCTTATGTTCCTAATCCTTTAGCATGGTCCACGAGAATAGAGTTAATTGACACCACTACATGAATTGATTTATTTTGTTTCTGATTACGTGATTACCTGTTTTTGGAGGCAACATATTATTACATCTCCTATGGCCCAAGTAGGAATGTTTTTGACTTTCATTTCATCTTTGGTGCTAAGTATAGTGAAGGCATGTGTAAATAATGGTGCGTTTTCATATATGTTACCATGACATTTGTCATCGAAGCACTTTGTTGATTGTTGTACCTATAAATGCATGTTTGATGACTGCACATGCGAGCTACATTCTGGATGCCCATGAGTAATTGCTACCGAGAACTTGTTATATGGGTTAAGGATATTTGAGATAATCTTATGTTCTATCTGTCTCTCTTCCCTTTGAACATTTTTTAGGATATTATTCTTGCTGTTGGGCTCTCTAAGCTTTGCCCTTTCATCCTTTCAGTTGAAATTCTTAGAGACATCTTGTGCTAAGTAACATCTTGCCAACCATTGTATGTGCATGTAGAATACTGGGTACAAGGGCTCTGTGGATCCACGAAGGCATCCTGAGGATGTTGGTCAAGGGGTTAAATTTCATACTTTTTCCGATCGTAATGTTCGAAGAGGAGGCTATACAAGGAATGTTGTACCTGGTAATTTACAGAGCAATACTTAATGTTTTTACTCCCCTTTGTATTACTTAATTATCAATCTTGAGACAAGGTTCTCCTCTGTTCAATTTTAGTTCTGTCAAATATTCTTCCTACTCCCTCCACCCTTTTTTTCTCGCTCTTTTCAATTTCCAATCTGGTGAGAAGTTGACATTAAAATTTTTGTGGGCTACAAAGTTGTGGAACTTTGCAATAGCTCCATTTTTATCATATATTTTTGTTTTAAATTTTATGTCAAAGTGTTTGAGCTTTGTCACGCCGTGGATGGTTTATGTGCTTCTGGAATGAATGAAGTTCTAACAGCCTAGTTGATACAGCATGGATGGAGCAGTCACAACCCAAGTTATAAGTATCAGTTAGTTGGAAGTGAGCTTTAATGGAGCCCTGTAAACTAACTGGTTCTTTTATCATTTCACTAATCTTTCCTGCCAAAATTCTGTTGTTGCTTGATAAATATTCAAAATTTTTCTAGTGTTGTTGTTCATGAGACATTATGCGATGTCATGTTTCATATATGTGCACGAAACCCTTCACATATTTCCCCAAAATGTTTGTGTATGTGGATTACTTGTTGCTTCTGCTTAGTATGCTTTACACTGCTTTTTGATGGGTGATTCTTGCTAGATGCAGGCATTAAGTTCCGTGTTGTGAGAGACAATAGAGTCAATCAAAATACAGATAAAGAGGTGAAGCCTGCTTCACAGCATTGTACAACTTCTACCAATGAGAAAATGATCTCAAACCTTCCTGAAAAGAGGTCCGACTCATTACTCGAGGTTATTTATTTCGTCCCCCCCCCCCCAAAAAAAAAAACAAACCCACACATACACACCCCACAACAGTCACCTGCATATGGTTGTAGTTATTTTTATGTGTCACTCACTTTAGAATTTGATAGATCTATTATTATTATTATCAAAGAATCTATTAGCCAAGTCCAAAATCTCACGTAACAAGTGTTTTGAAACTGCCTTCCTGAGTTTTAAAGACCAAAAAAGAGAAAAACGGCTATATGATCTTCAAAGTGGTTTTGTAAACTATTTAACTCTGATAATATAATTTTGGAGGGAGATCATGGTTCTTGGCATTTGACAGAACAATGGGAATGATGAGGAAAGTGATTTAATACCGAAGAAAATTGAGACTTTTTCTAGGTCTGTGTAGGATGCTCTAGATTTCCTTTGAATTTATGATGTATAATTTTCTCATCTGAGATGGTGAGAAGTAAGACACGAGATACAAATAAATGATTTAGTAAGATGACAAGGAATGAAACTGTAAGTACTGTAGCCCCAGAATGCTATCTCCACCTTGAACCCTGCTAATGCCTGGTAAAGCTTGGATATACCTAGTGTGATTGAGAAGCGTATGGAAGCCAAGAGGAACCTAGAGATTTTTGTTTTCCCTGATACTTGTAGTGGTGCATTTTCCTCATTAATGACTAGCAAGGCAAAAGCTAGGCAATTCTGTGTGTTTTTGGAAACGAGGAAAAAATAGACATTAAGGACAATTGATTTATTAAGTGCTGTGAAGAAGATGGAATGTACCATTACTTAACTATTCATTTTTTGTACTGGGAAATCATATCATTTATATAGGGTCCCTGTTGTGCTCTTTGAGCAGCTTAACAGAAACCTCAGGCAGTCAAAAGCCCTCTGGTGGACGAAGTTCATCTCAGATGTTGAATGGGCTAACTGATTCACTTGCTAGACATGCTCGAGATGCCAGTTCAAGGAGCTCTGATGGGAAAGTACTAGAGGAAAGGAGATCTTTAGTTCCCAACACAAATTCACGGGTGCAAGCAGTGAAGTCAAACAATTCTCAACCAAGTCCCTCAACTGTGGGATCAGTCAGTTCTGCTGTTGGAGTGTATTCGTCTTCAACGGATCCCGTTCATGTCCCATCTCCAGATTCCAGATCCTCAGGCCCTGTCGGAGCTATTAAGCGTGAAGTTGGTGTTGTTGGTGTTCGCCGACAGTCTTCTGACCACTCTGTCAAAGCCTCAGCTGTGTCTGGTAGTTCTTTTTCAAATTCACTTCAGGGAAAAGATGGTTCTACAGAGTCAGTACGACCCCTCAGTGCAGTCTCAAGAACTGACCAACTCAGCCAATCTACGGCAACTGATTCTGCTGTTTCCGGCATGTCAGTCAGCAGATCATTCTTAAGCAACCAGTATAATGGCAGGCAGCATCAACAGCTTGTGGGTCATCAAAAAGGTATACTTTTTGGGGAATTATCTGTGTTCATTTTTCTGGATATCTTCCTGGCAAATAAAGTTGTCTTCATTCTCTAGATCTGATGACTAGAAACTTGAGAGTGCAAATATAACCAGTGGCTTTCTTAATTGTGTGCTTGTGAAAGGCTCAAGGTTTAAGATTTGGTAGTGCTTAAGAACACAATATGGGGATGCTTGAGTTCTGTCTTCGGTAAATTACAATGTTTTAAAGCTGTCTACAGCTAATTTCGTCCATCGCAGCATTGGTTAAGGTTCATTTTTCTTTTCCATTTGTGTCCATCTACGGAAAACATTTTTTGGGATAACAATTTTTTTCCACAAGAAATGATGGATTTTCTTTGTTCCATTTAAGCCCTCAGTAATTATTACAAGGTGGTGTTACATTTTGATTAAACATTGGGTGCATGAAAGTTGCTGCTTACCTTCTCTGTGATGCATTTGGTGGTTTGTGTTGTTGGGGAATTGCCTTAAATTCATCAGCAAACATTGCTTATTTGAGTAGTTTTCTTTTCTATTGGAATGATGTCAAGTATTAAAGGGGCTATCTTCACTACAAGAATGTTTAATACATGGCTGTTTCTACTATTTCGGAATTTAATTGATCATGGCTTCCAATGCAGCTTCCCAGCATAAAATAGAGTGGAAACCCAAATCAAGCCAAAAGTCAATTGTCAGCAGCCCTGGGGTGATTGGAACACCTACAAAATCCATTTCAGCTCCTGCTGAGAATTCAAAGGATTTGGAATCCGAAGCAGCTAAGCTGCAAGATAAGTTTTCAAGTGTAAACATCTATGAACATCAGAATGTGATCATAGCGCAGCATATTCGAGTTCCTGAGACTGATCGATGTCGGCTTACCTTTGGTAGCATTGGGACAGAATTTGATTCTGCAAGGGATATTGTTTCTGGACTGCAAGCTGTAGGAACTACAGAAGAATCGAACAGGGAACCTGTAGTGAGGTTGTTGTTACCTAAATATTCTCTAAATTATGTGAATTAGGGACAGTGAAAAGCTGGGGATTTCTGCTATATGCTCATGCTTGATCATTTCACCAGTCAATCAAAATTTATTTTGACTTCAGATATTGAGGGATTACCTTAGTTGAATATAATCTATGACGTACTCAATTGATACATGATTTATCTGTGCAGATCTTGACACTTTTGTTTTTTTTCCTGTGATGGTAGTTTGTCGGTGTCAGCTCCAGAAGCTTCCAGCAATGATGCTTCAGGCAACAAGCCGACAGAGTTGCTTAATTGCCAAGTTAGAAATACTGGATCCGATTCTCCAGCATCGGCTGTGCCTGTTGAGCATCAATTGCTTGATAAGAAAGAGTCCTCAAGTCCACAGAATTTGGACAATTTTGCAGATATTGGATTGGTTCGAGAGAACAGTCCATCCTATGCTCCTTCAGAGTCACAATCGCATCAAGATCCCCCTGAAATTCCAGGGTTTTCGGTGAGTCCAGTTTGTGAGTTCTGTGATGCTTCTAAATTTTACCTGCTAGACTTCGATTTTGGCCATGGAGGGTATAATTGCTTTTTGCTAGACCTTTCATGTTTTGTAAACTGGTGAGCTTTTTTGCAAATATTATTCATTCTATGGCATGTAAGTTCTTTCAATTGGCATCACCTTTCATTATGACATTTACTTGTTTTCTAGCAGGCATATGATCCTCAGACTGGTTATGATATACCGTATTTTAGACCCTCCATGGATGAAACTATACGGGGCCAAGGTCTACCATCTCCTCATGAGGTAAAGTGGTTTGATTCATTGTTAGATGCACATAAATTATTGCTCCCTCTCCTCACATTTCTATGAATACACAGCCTAGTTTGTTGTAATGTTCTATATTTGTGAATCCTCAACAGATGGTTGGATACCTCTCGTCTTTTAGGAGCTTTTGGTTAATTTATTTTTCCTTTTTCTGCTGCTTTCTGTAAGAATGTATTGAAGCACAATGAATAGAATTTTACAGAATAATAGTAGTTGACTGTCTGCTAATCCAGTAGTTACGTAATATTTAACCAAATTCATAAGTTCCCCAAATTCTGATTATTACTCAAAAAGTTTGATCTTCAATCTTCTATTATGACCATACAAGTAAATTTTCATGACTGGGCTTTTTGCTTTGGGAATAAGCCAATTTATTTTAACTCGTATTTTACACAGTTACCAAACATTTTTATATTAGGTACTATCAGTTTGATGGATGACATTTTTTTTCCCTATCTTATAAATATAGGCTTTAAGTTCGCACACAGCTAACAGCATCCCGGCATCAACAATTGCCATGTTACAACAGCAGCAACAACCACCTGTAGCACAGATGTACCCGCAAGTTCATGTTTCCCATTTTGCAAACCTTATGCCATACCGTCAGTTTATTCCCCCACTTTATGTTTCTCCAATGGCCATGCCTGGCTATTCAAGCAATCCCGCCTATCCCCACCCATCCAATGGTAGCAGTTACTTGCTGATGCCAGGAGGTAGTTCACATCTAAATGCGAGCAGTCTGAAATATGGAGTTCAGCAGTTCAAGCCTGTTCCTGCTGGCAGTCCCACAGGGTTCGGAAATTTTACCAATCCAAACGGGTATATCAATGCTCCTGGCGTAGTTGGTGGTGCAACTGGGCTTGACGATTCGTCTCGGCTCAAATACAAAGATGGCAATCTTTATGTCCCAAATCCGCAGGTAAATACTCATTTCTTGCTGTTTTCATTTGATGAATCAAATAGTTACATGTAGAAAATTACAACAAATAAGTTCAATGTGGAGGCCTTTTCTTATTTTGTGGAAGTCCTGTTATGTCTAAGTAATCGTGTTGGCAACTCGTATATCATTAAGTTGGTTTTGAAACTTGATTGTATGACTGAAAGCAATTTAAAATTCGAACGTTCTATTTTTGACGTAGGTTATGTAATATAGCTGGGTTACATATTGTGTGATAATGGAGTCTTGACTTCTTCAAATATGAAGCATATCATAGTAGTTTCTAGACCCTATGTGGTTCTGCTATTCTTCTGCTTCGTGTTCTCAGATTTGCCATATTGATTTTGATTTTTGAGTTGATAGAAAACCTACAATTTGCTTCTTTATTGTGAATATATTGAGCTGCAGTTGCACATGCTTAGATTAGAGACATCTTATTGTTCTTTGGGTGTGATTGGCTTTCTTCTCGTCTTTGTTTGGGAGCTGTTAAAATGTCTCTCTTTTTCATTGCGTGTAATGGAGTTATATCTTTTGTTGATATTTTCAATGTTTGACGTGGCAGGCTGAGGCATCTGAAATTTGGATTCAAAACCCAAGAGAGCTTCCAGGTATGCAATCGACTCCATACTACAACATGCCAGGGCAATCCCCTCATGGTGGTTATATGCCATCCCACACCGGACATGCTTCCTTTATGCAGCTGCTGCACAATCTTCCCATGCAATTTCCGGATATACCATCCTCCTCCACAGCCTGCTGCAATTGCGCTTGCCTGAGTGGTAAATGCAGCTGCTGCACAACTGGGTCATCAATTCTCACAGTAGCAATTTCCATTGGGTCTATATTAACCATCCTCCTCCACAGCCTGCTGCAATTGCGAATCCACACCATTTAGGCAATTGCCTACAACAGCAGCAACAACCACCTGTAGCACAGAGTGCAAGTTCATGTTTCCCATTTTGTGCCATACCGTCAGTTTATTCCCCCACTTTATGTTTCTCCAATGGCCATGCCTGGCTATTCAAGCAATCCCGCCTATCCCCACCCATCCGCAGCTTGCTGATGCCTAGTTCACATCTAAATGCGAGCAGTCTGAAATATGGAGTTCAGCAGTTCAAGCCTGCTGCTAGTCCCACAGAAATTTTACCAATCCAAACGGGTATATCAATGCTCCTGGCGTAGTTGGTGGTGCAACTGGGTGACGATTCGTCTCGGCTCAAATACAAAGATGGCAATCTTTATGTCCCAAATCCGCAGGTAAATACTCATTTCTTGCTGTTTTCATTTGATGAACAAATAGTTCATGTAGAAAATTACAACAAATAAGTTCAATGTGGAGGCCTTTTCTTATTTTGTGGAAGTCCTGTTATGTCTAAGTAATCGTGTTGGCAACTCGTATATCATTAAGTTGGTTTTGAAACTTGATTGTATGCTGAAAGCAATTTTTGTTCTATTTTTGACGTAGGTTATGTAAGCTGGGTTACATATTGTGTGATGGAGTCTTGACTTCTTCAAATATGAAGCATATCATAGAGTTTCTAGACCCTATGTGGTTCTGCTATTCTTCTGCTTCGTGTCAGATTTGCCATAATTTTGATTTTTGAATGAAAACCTACAATTTGCTTCATATTGAGCTGCAGTTGCACATGCTTAGATTAGAGACATCTTATTGTTCTTTGGGTGTGATTGGCTTTCTTCTCGTCTTTGTGGGAGCTGTTAAAATGTCTCTCTTTCATTGCGTGTTGGAGTTATATCTTTTGTTGTTCAATGTGACGTGGCAGGCTGAGGCATCTCAAAACCCAAGAGAGCTTCAGGTATGCAATCGACTCCATACTTGCCAGGGCAATCCCCTCATGGTGGTTATATGCCATCCCACACCGGATGCTTCCTTTAATGCAGCTGGCACAATCTTCTCACATGCAATTTCCACCATCCTCCTCCACAGCCTGCTGCAATTGCGAATCCACACCATTTAGGCCCTGCCATGAGTGGTAATGTTGGAGTTGGTGTAGCTGCTCCTGGGGCACAGGTTGGTGTCAGCAGACCCAACATCTCAATTCTTCAATGTTAGCCCCTTTGCCTTTTGCCATTGAAGTAGCTATAGATTTTCTGTTCTGTGTTAAATTGAATGATCAATTTCTTTCAACTTTCATGGTTTTCTTTCAGTTGGATTTATCTATCAATTCCGAGAGCAGTGTCTCAATGTTAGCTCCATAACACGGTTTCACCATGGCAGTAAAGTGATCAAAGTTTGCTATATATTGGTTCCAATGCATCTGTTTTGATCTCCAGACGAATGATAGTAATGCACTTGGACAAAGTGGACGTCGAGGCCTGTTTCTAGTGTTGGCTTCCTCTGCTGTCGAGCCCTCGGATATTCGAATTCCGCCACCAACCCCTTGCAAGTTCCATTGGCGCTACCAATTTTCTGGCGATTATTATATCGAACATTGTCCTTTTGTTACCTTCGATTGGTCGATTTGCGTCCCTATCCAAGAATCGAGGTCATATAAGTGGGATTTTATGGTTCATACTTTACCAGTTGAAAATTTCCTTGAAATTGTCGAGCCGACAGCGTTTTCTATGTAAGACATGGAGAAGGATGAGCTCACGGCCTCCTTTTATGTCATCAGAAGAAAGAAGGGGAAGGGAGGCTTTTTTCCGTCTTTGTATCTTTTGAGGAAGAAAGGCTTTATTCTGTTTAGTTGTCTTAACTTTATACCTTTGATCCTCGCATTCCTAGGGATCACCAACACCCTTTTCCTTTTTGTGACTGATCTCCTTTCCCACACATGCAACTACCCAACAAAGCTGAAGTCTCACCTCGGCGCTGACCATAGGCCATCCTGCACCTTCTAGCTACTAAAGCTTTCTCACTGGCGCGGCGCCTGTTTCATGCTTTCATCCAGAGCCTATTGTGATAATCTTCCAACTTACGTGCGGAACTTAGTTGTCTATATATATTTCTTTGGATCATTACTTTCTTCGGATTTTGACCACCTTCGTTAAACGTAGCTGAGATATATTTTTGGACTGTCTCATGCAGATTTCATCTTGCGTACTAAAATCAAGATTTTCAACAGTTCTCACAAGCAATGCAAGGAAACTTTTGGATGTTGGCTCTTGATCCGACTCGATCGATCTGGATTTGCTTTTGGATGTTGTTTCACCATCAAAGCAGTCTGGAAGATTGAAGAGGTGATGGCCACTAACATAGCAAAACAAAACAGTAAAGCATGCAGTGGGTGAAAAAGCAAATTAAATTCTTAATCTGAGAAAGTAAAACAATCGCAGGTGGTACATTAGTGGCAAGACCAATAGATGTTAAGTCAGTTCGATCTTTATCAGAATATTATTCTTCTCGAAGAAACAAGAAAGGATATAATTCTCTTCATTGAAATTCGCACAAGTGGAAGCTAAAGTCGTCGTAGTCGTACCAATTCCACGTGATCACTCGGGAAGGTGTTACGTGGGTGGGATTCATGGGTACATCTTCAAAGAGAAAAGATTTGTTGGTCGTAGGCAGTGGTGGGATTAGAAATTGGCCTGGCGGAATTGTGGGCATCAGATCACGTGCTGGTGGTGGTCCTCTATCTTGGTTCCTAGGCATGCCCCCTGATAATACCTTGTTTTATTTTATTTTATTATATTTTTGGAACCTTTTTGTTTTGTTTTGTGGGGAATTGTTTTTCATTTTTATTTGCGAAGTTGGGGTATAGGGGGTAAAGTGCCGGGCTTGAACAGGATTTGGGGTCACTTTTTACGGAATAGATCTTTATTGGAAATTGCACACAGAATCATTCGAGGTTGAGGTTGTGCCGGGCTTGTAACATCAGCGACCTAGTGGCTAGTGGCCAACGTTTTACCTCCCCATACTTCCATTCCGGCACAGGACGTTCTATTGCATCCACACCAACATTACGTTTTTACCATTGAAAACTGTCAGGTTATTGCTCAAGTACTTAGTCTTCCGAGAATTGTTGCAGACTCCTTGTTTAGTTCTAATATTTGATATATCTCACCCCTCTTATTTGCCTTCTTTTTCTTTTATTCTTACCAGCAACAAATGGTCCTGCATGCTGAAGGCTTTGATTCTTAGCCTTATGCCTCCACTATGCATGCCGCGAGGCTGCTGGAACTATATATTGCCTGGCTATGCTTGGCCTCAGGGATAGACTCTGGATAAATGTCGAGGGGGAGCCGGCCGGCTGGACTGAAATTTTCTTGGAGGATGGGGCACTATTAGCAAAATGACAAAATCCGCAGTATTCCTAGCTAGCAGCTTCGAGAGTCGCATTTCTCGTGCTAAACAAACCAGCTATGATGTAAATACATCACTTTTAGATCACATTTTCCTGTACTAAGGTGCGGTGTTTGGGTGCCAAAATTTTGGCCACTCCATAACCTGGCAAAATGGTTGGTCTCTTACCACTCTCGCCAGGGGAAGCATTCTCACCTCTCGTGACTCTGCGTAGGCAATAGACAAAGCCCCTCCTAATCCCATTTTTTAACTTATCCTTGCTCAGAAACAGACAAAAAAGCACACAGGGTGAGGGGAATTGGGATAGCAGTATGGCATGATGAGATTGCATCTTTAAAGCTTTATATGCGCAGTGCAATTGCATAGATCTTGGGGAAAAAGTGCTGCATATATTTAACATATGGCAGTTGATTTATTTTTTATGACAGCCATATTATTCGAGTACAAGTACCGGTAAAGTTTGGAAACCCCAAACATGCGCCGACCGACTTAGTTGTAGTGATTCGGAAGCAGTGTGTGGCTCATGAAGTGATTAAATCCAAAAAGACGCAGTTCGCATGAGATCCAAAAAGATAAAACAAGACAGTTATATACCTAAGATAATCTTAATGAAAGGTATAAACATGCCACAACCCCTCCAGAGTTTCAAGAGAGAAAAGTTAGCTAGCTTGCATGCCCAGCTTCATCATGGCCCCTGATGGCGAAGATTTATATCTGGTACTCTTTGGTTTAAGGGGGGACTGACGACTTTTTTCGGTTCTTAATTAGCTTTCCAGTGACAAATTCAGATGGGCCAAAAGCACTCCATGACACGTTCTCAATGGGAGTTAAGGTTGGAGGCCAGCCACACAATTGAAACGAAGTACTTTGAGAAGAATGATGGAAGCATGCATGGTTCTATTCCGCCATCATCTCCAAGCATACAAAATGGAAGTGTGACATGAGCTGGAAGCATCTTTTGGACTAATATTGATGATCAATTATGGCCAAAAGAACAAAAAAAAGTATACAATGAAATGGAGGAGTCGACAATTCACATCCCGTGTGGAATACCCATTGTCCATTTTGGAATAGACAAGTTAGTGTCATACCCCAACGCCTAGTAATGGTGATTCAATCAGCAAATATCATAATCCCAATGAAGTACTGGAGGTAATGCAGACAGTTTTATAGTGAACAAGAATATGCTTCCATGACAACTAATATTCGTTTCCTTAATGATTATACTTTGTACTTGGATTGCAGCTCCTCCTTGCATATGTTTAAAGGACATGCAACTTGCACAGTTGTGCCAACATACAAAAGGAAGGAAAAGAACAAAAGGCATTAAAACTTCAGGGGTAATTTCAAACAGATTTTATTTAAAACCATAACATATATCGAGTTTTCATAAGCAGTAGGACAAGTTTACTTATTTGCTACCAAACAAAAGTTAAGTGGAAAAAATTTCTTCCTGAAACGACTGCCATCTGCTCATTTATGTGAATTGGATATAGTCCTTTAATTTGATTCTTTTACCATTCCGTATCAAGTCATTATAGACGTGTCTAATCTAATGGGATGGTGGCGGAGACTAGAGTTTTTATCTTCATCGAATATTATCAAGAACGTGTCTAGATAATGCACGGTAGTGGAAATATGGGGTGAGCTACTTTTTCTTGGTTAGGGCACATCAATCTCACATTTTGTTGGATTTTGGGTCCCCAAATTGGTCATTCCATGATCTGAATGGAATCTTCTCTTTTTCGTCGTTCTCTCATTAACCCCATGATCTGAAGGGAATCTCTCAAAGTTTTCATTGGCTTCCGGCCCCTATACCGTGTGTCTCTCCCACACTAACAATATTACATGAAAAATGATCATGCCCGAGCAACATGAATTTGGTTTTCGAGAAAGCTCGGTGCTCTTTTGAGTAGCTTAACATCTTGATCCTTCATACAACAAAAAGGCTCTATATATATATATATATATATAACTGCAAATTAAATAGAGCTTTCATACGTAATTTTACTGGGGGCTCATCAGGGGCATATATATATATCAATAGCTTAGACTCTTAGTGTAAATGCTAAGGCACGTAGGTTGGAATGGTATGGTACCGTGGCGTAGTTGTGGGAGGAATATAATAATGAAGGATTTTCTTGAGTTTGAAGGGAAGATGGAGGGAAAGAGAGAGAAGTACATGTGAGGAAAAGGGAAGCGAATAGAAGAGCAATGCACACGCACGTTGCTTTTGAGTGCTTTTCCTAGCTTATTAGATCAACTCATCTGACTTTATCTCTTCCTACACACATTTCTCTTGTCCTAATCCTCGATGACTTTATGTTAAATAAATCACTTATGCTTTGTTCTGTGTTTAATTATTTTCTTAGATCTCTCTCTCTCTCTCTCCCTCTGAAAAGTCTGGGAGCCACGAGTGCAATGATTGTGCAAATAAGCACACACCCACTCTCTCTCTCTCTCTCAAAGACTTTTGTCTACACATGCAAAAGATTTGCCAACTGAGGGAAGCGAGGGGCGCGTTAATTAGATGTTTTGCTCGGCCACAAAATTTTAGTGGAAGAGTACTTAAGAAGCTGTGCAAAAGTAATCATGATCTTAACCGCTCACCTGATCTATATATAGCTGAGATTAATTGATTCTGGTAATTAGACACAGGTAATTAACAGTCAACTTCTATTTACACATCATCTACATATGCCAGTAACTCTTCCAAAGTACTCTGAAGAATGAATCTGCATGTATATCACAAATCAAAGAGTAGTCGGAATTCTGATTGTGATCACTAGCTTGCACAATATACTTTTAAGAATGAGCTGGGAGTCTAAAGATATATATTGATGGAGAATCCTAATCTTTAGGAACAGTACTGTCGTCGAAAAGTTACAAGGGTATATAGTAAAGTCAACATGGAAATCCAAAGATCATGATCACTAGAGGAGCCACATAATTACCTTGTCGACAATTTAAATGGGCTCAATGATAAACAAATTGTTATGAACCAGAGCCCACCATTAAAGGTAATTAAAACTAGCTATATGACAGTAATATATAATATAAAGGCAAGGTAAAACCGATTATTTTTTTAAATATTAGAGAGGCAATATCTTCCAGATAATTAATTTCATTATTATGTCCGCATATAATATGCTGTTGAAGTGGACAGTTCTATATAATATACAGTAAAATCAAGGTTGTGTTTGCCAAATCAACTGCATCATTATATACACCCCTCATTTGCTGTTGAATATTAGGCTGCTAAAAGGATTTGCAGACCATAATTATGTGTTAGAGAGTTGCATTATTATCATAAATTGCTTCATCTAATTCTTTCGTTCTGCATGCATTTCAGGGATCGATGCCGTATATGCCCTAGAAGCCAGTACTCCATTAATTTCATAGCCTCATGCATGCCCAGGCATGATATCAAGTGACCCCTAAATGTATATGTCTTGAATATTCCTTGGAACTTCTTCATGATTCTTCTGTTTAAACAGTACTCCACCAAAACCCTGATCTCCTCGATCGTTGCCTAGTTCCAAAATTGCGAAGGGTTTTCGAGATTTTAGCACCCTACAGATCAGGCCTTAGAGTTATAGGCGAAGACTTATAATGAGCCGCATTAGTTGACTGTAGAAGCAGGCAACACAGCTTGACCTTTAGCAATAATAGTGAATCATAGAGCAGTTGCCAACATGCTGCAGAACGTGCTTAGATATACTCATATTTGGCACTTCTGATCTTCCTCCAAAGTTAGAAGCTGAGCCTTCTTTTTCAAAAAGAGAATCTAGCTAGCTAGTTAAAGAGAGCAATTAAAGGGCCGAAGAAAACAAAAGGATCTGCGCTTTAACTCTAGCTAGTAATTAGAGCTGGTTAATTATTTACTTTGACATGACCGTGATAGATCGGATGGCTGAAAATTATATATGACCAGGAACGGCACTAAGGGCCCCAACCAAAGATCTTCTAAAAATAAAAATTTTCGCATTTTCTGGTATTTTTGGCATTTTTATTTATGTTTTGGATTTTGATCCCTCCAAAAAATATTTTATACACTTGTCTTCCCCTCAGAATTATTTTGGGTAAGGAAGAAAGAAAGAGATTTTGAAAAGAAAAGGAAACAGATTAGGAAACCACATAGCATATGGACCCAGCTGATAACTATTGGTTCTGATACAGTAGGATCACCATCTTTCTCTGTATATGATCCCACACGCTAAAAACCTTTGATTCCTTTCCTTTCTGGAGGAAAAGTAAGATCTAATGTCACTTCATGTGGAGGAGGCAAAGCGTAGAAGAGAGATGAGGTAAAATTCAATAAAGTAATTGGGAAGAATAATAATAATAATAAAAATAAAAATAAAACGATTTAATAATTGGCATAGCATGTCCATCATTGCCAACCTGGCAGTAGTTCGGGCTTGGACTTATATGCACGCGCTCTCAGTTCTTATATTCAGTGGGTGCACGGATCCAACGTCCTCTGGACCTGTATGACAGATTCGATGTGGGATTAAGTTCCAGTCACTGCTTGTGCGGAATACATGAGATCCTTAATTCCTTCCTTATAAGAGTGTAATAGGAACAGATTGTAGAAGGAGCACACACAAACTCTCTCTCTCTCTCTCTCTCAATCATCTCCTACTGCCTCTTTCTCTCCACAGGCGTGGCTTTTGGCTTTCATTGCTCCCAGTCTCTCTCTCCCTCAAGGCCAGCAAGCACCCATCAATGCCCATGCTTGCTTTCTCTTCTCTTCGTTTGTTCTCACTGTGAAAGGGCAAACAGGACACAAAGACCCTTGTCTTGCAAATGTCTTGGTTCTTTTAGATACAATCATGGTTGCCTCCATTAACCCTCTCTCACCCTCCCTTTGAAGCAGACAACAAAGAAAAATCATTGATATTGTTGAGAACACACTGTTTGCCATTCTTGTTTCCCTTCAATCTCTTCCTAATTCTCCTTATTGTAGTTCTATATATAGGGCATGGATAGGTGGGATAAACCGCTAAGAGAAGAGCGCCACCGACACCGGAGAGACAACCCATCTTTCTCTTCCACTCTTCTCGACGCGATTTATCGGTCCATCGACGAAGGCCACGGCGAAGAACGAGAAGAGGAAATCATTCTCTACAGAGAAGCCATGAGAAAGAAACAGAGCAATGGCCTCACAGAACAAGACGAACAAATGGCCAGCTTTCGTAGAACATGCATGATCGAGAAGTGGATGGACAAGAAAGCGAGCGAGAAGGTCGTGGTACGCCGCAACTCCACCGCGGATTTGGAAAGGAAATCGCGAAATGACCGCGGTCTTATGCTTCAGAATTCGAGCTCGAGCTCTTCGGAGTCGAGCTCCGGCGGCGGGTTCTCGTCGTCCGAGTCCGAATCCTTTTATGCGTCAAAATCAAGGTCTTCATGTTACTCTATGCAGAGGCCAAAGCCTATTCGGACCAGCTTTTCTCAGAAGCCTCAATTGGAGAAGTTTGGTGGTGGCTATGGTGAACGCAGTTATCCAGCTTCAACGCAAAAGCCAAAGCATGAGAACGGTTTCGTGAAGACCAAATCCAAGGCCTTGAAAATCTACGGTGATTTGAAGAAGGTGAAGCAGCCGATATCACCGGGTGGGCGCCTCGCAAGCTTTCTTAACTCTCTTTTCACTGCTGGAAACGCAAAGAAGGCAAAGATGTCGTCTTCCTCGGTTGGAGGGTACGACGAAACCAGGTCCGAGAGAAAACCGAAGTCTACCGCCACAACGCCTACATGTTCTTCCGCGTCGTCGTTTTCGCGCTCTTGTCTAAGCAAAACGCCTTCTTCGAGGGGGAAATTTAGTACTAATACAGGCAGCGTGAAACGGTCGGTGAGGTTTTGCCCAGTTAGTGTGATCGTGGACGAGGACTGTAGGCCATGCGGGCATAAAAGTCTGCATGAAGAGAAGCAGGGACTAATGGCGGTGTCTGCACTAAGAAATACCGGGGACGCAGAGATAAAATGCTATGTCATGGGTGGCAATTATCGTGTTGAGGAAGTTGCCGAAGATTTGTTTAAGAATTATCAGAAAGAGAAGGAAGATCTGGATATGAGAGATGTTCTACAAGATGTCATCGATTATGAGGAGGATGAAGATGATGATGCAGCCAGCTATTCAAGCTCTGATCTATTTGAGTTGGATAATCTCTCGGCCATTGGGATCGAGAGGTACCGCGAAGAATTGCCCGTGTATGAGACAACCCATTTCGCTACTAATCGAGCCATTGCTAATGGCTTACTTCTGTAATTTCCAAAGAACTTGGAAGTTTTTCGTTTTTTTCTTTTTTAGCCTTTTGAATCAATGGTTTGGGGGTTTACTTGAGGAAATAATATTTGTCTTATTGTATCATAAATTCTTTACCTCTCTTAATTCCTTTCCTTTTCTATGTTTATTTTTTCTCCAAATATCCATCTTACTTTTCCCCCCCTTGTTTTTGGGTAAAGCGTGATCGATCGTCACGACTCACATATATAGTACATCTTCAAAGAGAAGAAATGGGAGATCTGAAGCATAAGTAAGAGATCCTCGTTAATTTGTAAAGATAAAAGAAAGTGAGGAAGAAGTTATTGAAGATTCGGAGATCGTGTTCACACGCGAAAATGGAAAAAAGGTGAAGAGGGCGAAGAAGATGAGGTTAAAGCAAAGGCAGATTTTCTACTCTTCCAACCATGTAAGAAAGAGAGAGCAAGGGTGGGACCTCCCTTTGCTTGAAGACGACACCATCTCCATAACACTTAAATGTTATATATGTAGGAGGGAGTGCTGGTCAACAAAGTGGCTCTATTAATCCCATGGAAGCTTTAATTTTTTTTATGCAAAACTCTCTTTATTAAATTAGATTTTGATCAAAGTTACTGGCCGGGGAATGATCAAAATCATTCTCAGTTGGTGCAATTGTTTTACAGGCAGTAAAAGGAGGTGAATTGATGGAGTTTAGATGCTTGGTCTCAAAAGCTGTGGACAGAAGGATCTAATCTTTGATTCACCTAAGCCTTGATGTCAAACATGGTTGGCTAGCTCCTTGATAAACGAAAAAAACTGATAAAAACTTTGGTTCGCTAGTAAGCTACAAATCTCTCCTATAGAAAGAGTTGCAGCAACAAATCTGATCTCCTATGGGAAACCTGGCCGGGCCAATATTCTAATTCATGTCTCAAACCTTTTGGGTTATTAATTTCCTTTTCCTTCTGTTTTTTCATATCTGTCTTCTGAGGGCCACTGCTCACCTTGCTTTGTACTCTTGTATCAGCCAACAGGTCTGAATGATCTCAGCCACCATTCTCAGAGTTGATGACAAGTTGGAATATTAAATCTCTCCCTTCTCCCAAGAAGCATTTTGTAAGAGGTTTTCTACGACTGGGAAGGACCACTAAATCTTAACAGTTTGATTTTCTAATTAAGCTATCATAACATATTGTTAACTAACATGTTCTTTAAGGCAAGAATATTAACATATTCCAACTACCATGTTCTTTAGGGCAAACCCCATGAAGTTAGCTTGAACTGTAGGGAAAAGAAAAGGCTACCCTATGGGTCAAAAGGCGTTATAGGGTTGAAATGGCTATAGATTCCAAAAAATGGTGCCGGTACAGTATATGTGGAGCATGGGGGCCGATGATGCCTCAACTCTAAATGATACGAATTTATGGGGAATTAGTGGTATATTAATTAATTAATGCAATTTGCCATGCAACTGGGAAATAGAGCGCTAGCTAGCTAGCTTCAAGATATATATTCCTTCATCTAAAAGGCTAGTTTTACATGAGATAGACAAACAAGCAACCAATTTTTTTAATTAAGATTTACTTTTATGGATTACTGTATATTAATATTACGTTATATGGTTGGTGAAGTGGGGAAATTAAGTTGACAACAATGATGGGATTATAGTGATAACTAGTGGGTGTGAGACCAACACCCCTATCTAAGCGTTGACTATTCTAATGCTTAGACGTAGCCCTAATCATCGCTGTAATCTTCCCCTTAATCATGATCCCCGGCCTCCTTTTATCCCTCAACCCCAACTATATATTCCCTCTCTATATATATATGGTACGGAGAGTAATTGAATTTTTGTGACGCGTTTTGGCGGGTGCCATCTCTATCAAAAACGAGTTGTTGGTATATATATATATATAACGAGTACTGTTAGTGGGTTATGCCTTAGCTGTGGATGTCACTTAACGAGCATGCAGAAGTATAATATATTAAGATTAATTAGCAAAGACTGTAACCAGTTTGTGTGGCTAATTCGTAGTACGTCCAACTGTACTCAAGGCCCCGATCAAGTTATATTCGAAGAAAACATTAATGTCTAGCTGAGTGACTCGGCCGGGTCCATGTACAAGGGTGCGTGCTGGGTCACGTACAATATTGCAGCAGTGCTCTTTGTGCTGTTTCAGAATTATTTTGTCCCAAAAGGATTTATCAGCCTAACTAGAGCCTCAAGTTTGTGCTATCCATATCAGGCATGTCTCCGATAATTAAATGCCCTAACGTACTTCTCAATAATTTTGTGGCGGAGGGAAACACAGAAAACAGCTAGCTAGCTTTGAAAGTTTAAGTGTACTAGTACGCTGTCAACTTTGTTCTTTCCTGCAAGCTGTACTTTCAACGCCGTTTCGTTCTGTGTATTTGTCGATACGTGTATTATGTAGCACTTTGCAACATATAGATAGGAGTGTTCATTTCTGCCTCTGTATATTTTATATATAGATATATGCTGAATTTCGAGTATATTTTAATTTAAAAGAGGTCGTAGTTGGCACGTTAGGATCAACCATAACAGGAGCGAATGTCCATGATCCTGACAGAATAACTCAAAAGATGAACAACTATTATTTTAATTTAATTTCTTCATATCTATTTGTTTCAATTTTAAAATATTTACATAAAATTACTTTAAAAATTCGTTATTTCCTAGGAGTACTACTACAAGTTGAGAATCTGTCCCCATCTTATAAATATTCCTAGTCGACAAAGACCATGACCAAAAAATAGTATTATTGACTTTCCTAATGGACATGCACTTTCAGCATGTTCCCATTTTTTTTTTTTATTTGACTAGTCCTCAAATTCGAAATATCAAAACTTGGATCCAACTTCATTTCCGTGGAAAAAGAGAAAAGAAAAAGGCAAAAGAACTAAAAGAATATTCATTTGGGGCTTTGAAAACAGAATATTCATTTGTAAATTGTGACCAAAAGAGGGAGAGGGAGAAACGTGGAGGGGAGGCGTTAGGGCATGTAGAGTAAGCCAATGGACCACGCTTGCACTACCACCCAAGCGTGCCAAAGTAGCTGACACACACAAGTTAGATTTGGAAGCCAGCCCACAGTGATGACTTTTTCACCGCACGTGATGGGCTGGGCCAGCATGTCGCAGACCTGTCGCGCATGCACACGTGTGCTCCTCACACAGATCCCCGTAAGATCCGCTGTCACACAGGGACACAGAAATATCATCAAAGGGGTTTGGGGCCCTACCTCGTTCATTACTTTTGCCTCCCTACTGCCTAGCAAAAAATCACCGCCACTCATGATCTGACACCTGTACCACCCTAGGCCACGTGTGGGTGGTCGGGCTTGTTTCCTCCTACGTTACAATAATGCCCATGTGAGTTTTGCCGGGGGTGGTTTTCTTTTGAGATGGGTAATGTTGGGAAGGGGAAGCTGGGGGGAAGAGAAAGAGGGAGACAGGGCAGCTTTAGTAAAAGAAAAGAAGGATGTTTGGGTGGAGGAGTAAAAAAGAGAAAGTGAAGAGAATTTTGGTGATCCCAAGAAGATTGCTTATTGTGAAACTGCTTGGGGGCAGCTTTTCTTTTCTCTTGGAAAGAAATAAAGAGGGGGGAGCCGGGTTATATAATGAGATGGTGACATTTGATCCTGCATCCATTTCTTTGTGTTTGGTCAAGAAATTATGTAAGTTTACTTCCTCTTAAGATCAAACAGGGTGGGTGTATCTTGTACTTTCCAATTGGGAAATTTAAAAATTATTGTCTCAATTTGAAGTAATATTTTACTTTCCCCTAATTCACAAGATTTAACACGAAATGGAAACATGGACGTCACGTTCAAAGGTGCAATACTGTTTGTAATGACAATCCTTATATATCGTATTAACAATAGAAAGATGGTTTAAAGAAACCTTCGTCCGACCTTAGTTGGTGGATGGAAGTAATTTTTTAATTGTTGGTCAAAATTCGAGTTTTACGTGTGCATCAGTATGGTACAACAATTAATTAGTTGTTTAGGGCATGTAGATCTCTTTTTTATCAAACACAACAAAAGTTTAAGTAGAACATTTGATGGTGATGCATGAAATAATCACTAATTTATTTGGTTGAGTTAAAACTCAGGTATTAATTAAGGTTTAGGAAGAGTATAGTACGTACTCTCATGAATAGACTTACAGGATAATTCAGTCTGAGGCTAATTAGCTTAACCAGAACTGCCTTTTTTATTTTCTGAGGCATGATCTGAAGTCTGAACAGCTTGTGTGTATGCGTTGAAACAAATGTAAGAAAGGAAGGCAAAATATATGTACTGGACAGCCTTGGCGACAAAAGCTTTTTATTTTTCTAGTGATCGATCTTGTTCTTATCATGTGGCCGCCTTTGACAGAATACTTTTGGGTGTGATCAGTTGGTTTATTTTGACATCTTTTAGTCATGTGTTCATCAGTGTACAAGCTCTGAGGAAACAGCTCCAAACCCCTTGCGCAGTGTAGACACGATAAAGCATGAACTTTGAATATATATATAGTTGATTGACTGATGCCACCAAGAATCGATTTTTCAATCAATTTTCATCGATCGGCACATTAATTTTCATCGTTGTTGTAGCTGTACTGCTGAGTCTGAGACGATTATCGATCCAAAATTAGTGATTCTGGAAATTCTACGCATGCCTTTCCACTTGGAATATGATGACATTTCATACCCATCAGATTGATCTTCCAAGTTCGTACACTCACTTTATCTTTTATACAGATCAAAAAAGAGAAGCCCCCATGCTTTTAGGAATAAAGAAAAGAGTAGCATTCATTTTATAGTGAAAATTCATTAACATTTCACGTGGTATGAGCAGCCTATATCTAGCTAGCTAAAAGAAAGAAGACTTAGTGGCCACGACCAAATAAAGACTATTCTTGAACAGGTCCGGGCGAGAGAATTATATTAATACTGAAGGCTTAAATTAATTACCCAAAAAATAAACAAAACGTCTAACAGTACTTGATCCCTTTTAGTACTTAATTGTGCCCGGCCATCAAAGATCATGACTGAATATGACAGATCATTATCTTCATGAGCCTGCCAAAATCTTTAGAAAAGTATGCATTTCTTTCATTTTGAAGCTTTTAAACGACCCCTAATTAGAAGTGTGCCGAGTAGAAGATCATCAGGCTCCAATCAATCAATGGAGCACTGCAGCTTTCACGGCCTGGGGGTACGAACTACGAAAGCTTGTGTTAACCTTTGACTACGACCATGATAGAGAAAGCGATTGCGAAGGACTTGTTTTTCCTAGCTTTCAGTGAAGTGAGAGCTTAGTAAGCAATATTATTCTTGAATTGTTAGCACCATTAATTATGCACTTGTGGTTATGGTCATGATAATGACCGACTTAACTAGCACTACTATGACTTGGATGCTCAGGAAAAAGACACCAACGGCTGCCATGCCCAATAGCTTAGCTAGCTCGCCCACCAGTACTACAGTGTACTTTAGGTTATGTCTTTTTCCTGCTTCAAAGAGTCTCTTTGGAATACCCTACGTTCCATTAACGTTTGACTCCAAAAGCCCAAGTGGGGGAAGGCATCGTAATTGCTCCAACGTGAAACCTAATTTGTTTGGTGGGCAATGAAATATGGTGCGCAGTGTCCCACTGTGTACGCCTTCAGACGCCTTGTGGCTGATGTAAGGAAATTGCTATCTTTAGGCTATCACAATCGCAAGTTCGGCCTCGAAAAAAATGCTATCCCCATTTCCCCCGAACTTTCAACTTTTGATAACTGATGCGCAGAATTTCCTGCAACAATTATCTCGTTTAATTAACAAAGAAAGGTTGTTTTTAATTACAGTAAAAGTGTACATAGTAGCTGGGAATTTCACACCATTGCACAGTTAGTTCCGTAAATGGGAAGAAATTGCAGCGATCTAGATCGCCATGATGTTGACGCGGTAAACGCAGCTCGAAGAACATGGGTTCAAAAGACGCACCCATCAGTAAGATATGACAGGCACAAATGCGAATTGCTCCATGATCGATTGCGATCAGTAAAATTGCTCTGAAAGTTATTTTTCATGCTTTGTCTTTTTCCTTAAATGACTGATTGAATGCAGATGCCTACCACCTGAATTAATTCTTAGACCAAAATTCAATGACGACAAGATTCACACTCTGCTAACTGTGCATGCATGGGAAAAAGTTTTGTTTGCTACGTCTCCCCAGAAGGGAAAAAAAAGGGTCTTGCTCTGTGACCCATCTTAGTGCTTTCAATATCATGCTCCTGTGACATGTATTGGGGGTTCCGATACATGATGCAAAGAATTAGGCAGGGGTCTTCAGTTGCCTAAATGACATGACATTTTTGGGCTGACTTGAAGCTTGTACACTAATGGTCGGTCGGTGTTTGGAGGACCTAATTCAGAGATTCAAAATTGCTGATAAATCCTTCGCCTGAGCTCAAAATCTAGAAGGATACCAACTGATTCACGTGTCAGCTGGCCCATCCTTAGAGGTACGTGCATTGATTTGCTGCATCCACAGTGCGCCGAGTCTTCCTCTTCTTACCGTACGTGGATGGCTTTATGAGTCCAGCTCATTACTTAGCCTATTGATAAGATTTTCCTGAAGATGAAAACGATTACGTCCTGTTACAAAAGATTTTTCTGATCACCGAAAACTGATTCATCAGTATGTTGGAAGCAGTTTTCCTGATGACCGCAAACATATTTCATAGGCTGGAAAACTCTTCCGCTTGACCAAAAATTAGACTTTTCCAATTTTGACATCTTTTTAAGTGATGCAGCCAAAATCTACTCCGACCAGGACTGCAACAATGTGGACGTTCTCCGGTCATCAGCAGCTTGCAGAGGTACTGAGAGAACCACAACATGAAAAGCATTCAAATGCTAAACAAGTAGGCATATAAGAAGGGAAAGACTTCTACTGGAAAACAATTGAAGAAGTATATTAAGCTCTTTCTGGATATCATCTTTTAGTAAGTACTAGATGATCTTGACTTTTTAGTTCTCTTTCTCAAGCAGCTATGAAATGCTAATAATTAAGTAAATTGAGATTGTGACAGTGCCTGATTTATTATATATAGTAGTTCTCTTAACATATATGAAATTATTTAAGATTCATTTTTCTATTTTTGGTCAAAAGCTGCAAAAGCCCATCTAATTAGGTAAGTGTAAGAGTTTTCCAGCCTTTGAAATATGTTTGCGGTTATCAGGAAAACTGTTGCCACCATACCGATTAAGTTTTCGGCGATCAGGAAAATATTTTGAAAAGGACGTAATCCGTTTTTATTTCTTAGGAAAATGTTTTCAAGAAGACGTAATCCGTTTACATCCTCAAGAAAATATTTTCAAGAAGAGGTAATCCGTTTTCATCTTCAGGAAGATATTTTCAAGAAGAGGTAACATATTTTCCAGGAAGATGTAATCCGTTTTTAACAGGAAAATGTTTTCAAGAAGACGTAAAATATTTTCAGGAAGACGTAATCCGTTTTCATCTTCAGGAAAATGTTTTCAATAAGACGTAATACGTTTTCATCATTAGGAAAATATTTTCATGAAGACGTAATCCATTTTCATTTTCATGAAAATACTTTCAAAAAGACCGTTTTCATCTTCAGGAAAATGTTCTAAATATTTTTAAGAAGATGTAATTCGTTTTCATGTTCAGGGAAATGAATGTTTGAAAAGAAGATGTAATCCATTTTCACTTTTGATGAAACCATTTTTAACTGGCCTATCACAAAAATTCACTGGACTAAAAGGTCGAGGGATCAAGACTTAAAGTCTAATACTTGGGACGGGTTGAAATGTCCAAAATCTTTCCTTTCTCCTGCAAGCAAAATAACACACTAGAACTCATAGTTCTTCCAATAAAAGGATTTCTCCGATGTCATTGTCAATCATTGTCATCTCTACTATTTTTCTTTTGTGAGAAAGTTAGAAAGAAGGAACTGCGTAGCTCTTTTTGCTCTTTGCCTTCTCTATTTTTTTTTCTTTCCCGTTACGGGCTGAGGTCTCTTGGGCCTTGGCCTGCAATCCTTTTTTTTGAATATTGGTCTTTTTTCACCTTACTCCTCCTGATTTTTATTAATGACGTAGGACCCATCTTTTCCCTTCTTTTCTCTTATTGGTCTATAGTGATGTGGCTTCTGTTTATCTATTTAGTGACGGGATTTTATTCTTTATAGCATCTATGGTGTTAGGAAAATCGGATGATTAAACCTCCCTAGGCCTTACTTTTCATATATGACGCGATCTTCATTTAAGAGGGCTGTCAGTCTTGCTACAAGACTTGACTCTTGGTTCAAGAAGAATCTTATATGCTCATTGATGAGTTTGAGCTTCTCCTCTTATAAGGCCCCTACGGGCTTTTTTGATTTCAAAAAATCTATCCCCATCAGTTTTCATGAGAATATTTTCAAAAATATGTAATCCGTTTTCATCTTCAAGAAAATATTTTCAAGAAGATGTAAAATATTTTCAAGAATACATAATCCGTTTTCATCTTTAGGAAAATATTTTCAAGAAGACGTAAAAAATTTTCAGGAAGACGTAATCCGTTTTCATCTTCAGGAAAATGTTTTCAAGAAGACGTAATCCGTTTTCATTTTCTTGAAAATACTTTCAAAAAGGCGGAATCTGTTTTCATCTTCAGGAAAATGTTTTAAATATTTTTAAGAAGACGTAATTCATTTTCATGTTTAGGAAAATGAATGTTTTCAAGAAGATGTAATCCGTTTTCATTTTCATGAAAATATTTTCAAAAATATGTAATCCGTTTTCATCTTCAGGAAAATGTTTTCAAGAAGACATAAAATATTTTCAAAAATACGTAATCCGTTTTTGTTTTCAGGAAAATGTTTTCAAAAAGACATAATCTGTTTTTTACAATTCAGAAAACTCCTTCACTATTCCGTAATCCGTTTTCCATGAACCGTGAAAGTTTGTCATTTCCTGTGGACCCTAGAATTCTGTTTTTTTTTTCACCTTGCAGAAATGATTTGACGTCAAAACATCGGGTTCGAATTCTACTAGCTCAAGTCTGCTGTTTTTCATCTCATGGCTTGCGGCAAAGGTGGTGTATTGTGTTGCTGAGAGGTCTGTAGTAATTAGGCATTAAGTAGAGCTTTTGGGTTCCCAAAATTCAGTGCTTGGCTTAAATGATCAGGGTAATAGTGTAGTTTATAGTGTAATACGTTGTAATTTAGTGTCAAATAATGACCTTACACAATTTATTTAAAATTAACGTAAAGTTTTTCTATCCTCCAACACTTATTAGTTGTTTATTGTGAGCACACACTTAATTACTGTTGGGAATAGAAGAAACAGTATCTTTTTCATTCTTTTTTTTAATTGGGCTAAAAAACAGTGATCAATCACAGTTTCACTTATCCTATCTAATTTACACATGAAATCCGTCGCATACAAAGTGCTTACTAGACATCAGACACCCTTTCGAAAGAAAAAAAGCAGAAGAAGCAAAATACTTATCAAAGGTATGCATAGAAAACAATTTTGAAGTACAAGCTGGGTAATCTTTATACAGCTTTTAAGTTCAAATCAGAGTTTATAGTTTTATCATTCCGTGATTTGTGTTTGATTGTTCAATTCTGTTATTTGGGCGTCTTTATGGGATGGTATTAATTCACGTTTGGGTGTGATCAATTAATGGGTCTTTATGTCTTCATATCTTGTCTTCATCAGGAAAACTGTTTCCAACATACCGAACCAATTTTGGATGATCAAGAAAATATTTTTAAGAGGACGTACTCCGTTATTATCTCCAGGAAAATATTTCCCTGAAGATGAAAATTCAGGAAGACGTAATATGTTTTCATCTTCAGGAAAATATTTTTAAAAGGACGTAATTCGTTTTCATCTCTAGGAAAATATTTTCAGAAAGACATAATCTGTTTTCATTTTCAGGAAAATATTTTCAAGAAGATTTAATCTGTTTTCATCTCAAGAAAATATTTTCAAGAGGGCGTAATCTGTTTTCTGCAATCCAGAAAACTCCTTTACTATTCCGTAATCCGTTTTCCGTGAACCTTGAAAGTTTACCATTTCCTGTCAACAGTACAATTCTACTGTTTTTCCCCGTGCATAAATGATTTGACGTGCAAAACATCGGGTTCGAAATTGTAGGTTCGGGTGTGATCAAATGGGTCTTTCCGTCTTCACATGTCAACTAATGGGTTGTGATTAGTTCATGTGATTTTCGTTGTTGTTTCATATTTCAAAATTGCTAATAAAATCTTTAGCTTGAGTTAAAATTTTAAATATTATTTTTATTATATTACATCAATTAATTATTATTTTGAAACACTTTGTAGTTAAATCTATGTAACCATGTTATACAGTTGATAAGGGTAGAAGATTTTGAATAATAATTTATGAAGATGATCATTCTTGTTCAATGTAAGAATGCCTCCACAATATTTTTTAAAATGAAATGTTGTCACGTGGTAAAAGAAACGTTTTTAGTGGGTGGAAAATGTTGTTTTTATTCGAAGTACACAGGGCGGCTCAATAAAAATAGAGACCTAAAGCAGAGATTAAAAGCGAGGCCTTTTATTTTTGAATATAATAAAAAAAAATATTTTAAACAGATATTTATTTAAAAATGTTCTTGTATCGTGTGTGATAAAAATTAAATAAGTATTTTTCACAAAATAGAGCTACTTATAAATTTTGAGCACAAACAATTTTTGAGGCGTTAATACAAAAAACTATTTCACAAGACAAAATTTTATATATGAAATATATTTTTGTTTCACTAAACTTCAATCTACTTGAGCCTTTTTTTTTTTTCCTCCTAATCAAACAACTTGGGGCCTTAGGCAGCCGCCCAAGCTGCCTACCCCTTCAGCCGGCCCTTCACCACTTACAACAATACACTTCATAATAATGCTAGTGGAAGATATTTTGCTGGAAATACCTTTAAACTTGCTTGTTTTCTAACGTAAAACACTTTTGAATGTGAAATGTTATAAGTTTTTCTGATGTAAAGGTTTAAAGGGAAGAATATCCTATTAAAATCATGTTTAGATGGCCGTGAAATTATTTTTTAAGATTGATTAATTTATTTTCGGTCAGAAGCAAGAGTTTTTTCTTCTCAGCTAAAGAGTAACAGTTATTATGTTTGCGGTCGTCAGAAAACTGTTTCCAACCTACCGAACAAGTTTTAGTTGATCAGTAAAATATTTCCAAGAGGACGTAATCCATTTTTGAGAGGATGTAATTCGTTTTCAACTTCAGGAAAATATTTTTGAGAGGACGTAATCTATTTTCATCTTCAGAAAAATATTATCATGAAGACGTAATCTGTTTTCATCTTTAGGAAAATATTTTTGAGAGAACGTAATTTGTTTTCATCTTCAAGAAAATATTTTCGAGAGGACGTAAAATATTTTCAAAAAAAAAAACGTAATCTGTTTTCATCTTCAGGAAAATATTTTCGAGAGGACGTAATCTGTATTTTGCAATCCAGAAAACTCCTTTACTATTTCGTAATCCGTTTTGCGTGAATCATGAAAGTTTTCCGTTTCCTCTCAACAGTAGAATTCTACTGTTTTTCATCTTGCAGATATGATTTCGCTTGCAGGAAAGGTGATGTGTAATCATTTGGCATTAAGTAGAGCTTTTGGGTTCCCTTCAGTCCTTAGCTTAAATGTTTGGCTATGTAATTTTCGTTGTTGCTTCATATTTCAAAAATTGCTAATAATCCATCGCCTTAGTTAAAAATCTAGATGGATACCGACTGATTCATGGTTCAGCTGGCCTTGATTTGCTGCATCCACAGTGCGCTGAGTCTTCCTCTTAACTCCTTTCTGTAGATGGGCTTTGATGCTGCAATAAGGCCTGGTCCAGCCCATTACTGGATCTTTTCAGTAATATATGCTTTGTATTTTTTAGGGTGATATGAGAGCAAGACAATAAAATCTAGAACCACTGGAGGCCCACTGGAGGCCCAAGCCACTGCTCTATATTTATTCACTTTCTCAGGCCTGGGCCTACATTTTCAGGCCCCGAACAAAGTAATGATGCTCTTCAACGGGCTAGGTAGTGGGCCTTTTTGCGTCGTCTATGCTACAAGGCTTCAACGAGCTTATTTGTCCCGCACAAACCAGTGAAGAAAAACAACCGAAAAAGGAAGAGGAAAAAGAAGCGAAGAAGTCACTGAAGCGGGAGCGAAACAAAGAGAGGGATTGTAAATCGTGCAACCCCGGCGCTTTTTAGCATACACCGGCGCCATGAGCTTCCTTTTTGGCCAGAGAAAGACTCCCGCAGGTATAATCATCGCTTTGTTCATCCGTACTTCTAGGTCGATAATTCAATCTCAGTTAAAATTGCTTGCTTTTGACCTTTTTCAAAATTTCGCCTTATTGGTACAACTTTACTTCTCGATTAGAAACATAGGGGGAAGGTTCCGTTTTTGTTCCTAATTCGGACCAAATCGTATAAACTTGAGAATTAGGACCCTCAATTTGAACCGAATGCTAAATGAAGTAGGAATTTCAAGTATGTTATTTTATAGAATTGAATTACAAAACTCTGGTATGAATTTTACATGTATAGCTGTTTCTGTTCGATGTTGGGTTGTAATTAGCCCTTCAAAGCTTGAGCCGTAAGGAAGTGGGTCAACAATGTGTATTAAAGCACGTTGCACAACTACATTATGTTAATGTGCACTTAGCTTATGTTTGAAGATGAAAATCTTCACATGAGGTTCAGTTACTAAATCATTAGAGCATGAGGTTTGTGAATCCCTTATTCGTGTGTCTTTGTTAATCAATGCAATGTTGTTCCCATCTGTCGCAATGTTTTCATTTCACCAAGCGTAGGCCCCTGAAGAATTTGTGAAGTGTGAAAGTGATATCCTTGTAATTTCCTGCACTTAGAGATGTGTAATGAAAAATGTCTGGTTTTGTGTGCAGAGCTACTGCGGGAAAATAAGAGGATGATAGAAAAGTCCATCAGAGAAATAGAAAGGGAAAGACAAGGTTTACAAGCGCAAGAAAAGAAGCTGATTGTGGAAATTAAGAAGAATGCTAAACAGGGACAGATGGTATCTTGATTGTTTTGGCAATTTCTTGGCGTGATTGATTAAAAATGTTGTGTGCATATTGATGAAAGGCCAACACAATCCTAAATGCAGACATTAAAATCTATCTGCATTACGAACTTCACACAAGTTATTTGCTGTGGCAATCTCATTCGCACTTGATGTAGCATCGGATGAACTTTTAGGATTAGCCTTATAGAGCTGAGTGGCAATGCAACTGCTGCTTTTTTTGAGTGAGCTGAAACATGTTAAGCTGTATTCATGGAATTGAGAATGTATGAAGATAGATATCCACATCAGTCCATGATTTAAATAGGGTACTGTGTGTTAGAGGGTTCTAATTTGATTGCATTATTTGGATGAGTTCTGTACCTACCTGAGGAAAAGACATCCTGAGATTAGTTTATCTTTGTTTCAGGGGGCTGTTAGAGTTATGGCTAAGGATCTTATTAGAACACGACATCAGGTTGAAAAATTTTATAAGCTTAAATCACAACTCCAGGGCGTGTCTTTGAGAATTCAGGTATATCTTATATCATTATCCTTTTTCTTGTGCATCTTCTGCATTGGAAGTTTGTTTAATCAGTGTTCTTGCATGTTTGCATTCAAGATGGGAAGTAAAGTCCTTAGTGATAGTAGTTTCTATATACAAATCTAATGAGCATCTATGCATATCACTTCTTCACTCCATCTTTTTCCAGTTGTAAAATATTCATGAAAGGGAATGCATCAGTCATTGTTGGACTAGCCATATCTCTTTTCTATTGTAAAGCTTGTTTTGCTGTATGCATTGAAGCATTTGCATGATTGGTTGAGTGAAGTGCACCTATATTTGGTAGAAGTAAAAAAGGGATTGTTTCTGGCAAAGGATCTATTTTGCCATTGCACTAACTGTGGAGTTGATTAATTTCAAGATACATAGAAGGAAAAAAATATTTTGGTATGTTAACATTATTGATATCTTGTTTTGTTTGGACAACTTCTTTCGATGGTTGTGTGAGCTATGTTCTGGTTATATATTGCTTTAGCAAAAGGCTTCTTATGATTTGGGGGCAAAAACTGGTTACTGTGGTCCCCCTATTCTATAGTGTAGAGCTTTTGTTAGGATGATAATGTTTGTTGGGAGTTAACCTTGCAGACTCTTAAATCAACTCAAGCAATGGGTGAGGCCATGAAAGGTGTCACCAAGGCAATGGGCCAGATGAATAGACGGTTGAACCTTCCATCATTACAAAAGATAATGCAAGAGTTTGAGAGGCAGAATGAAAAGATGGAAATGATGACTGAGGTAATGGGAGATGCCATTGACGATGCCCTGGAAGGGGATGAAGAAGAGGAAGAAACAGAAGAACTTGTCAATCAGGTTCTTGATGAGATCGGAATTGACATCAATTCAGAGGTACATACGCTGCTTGGTATTTTTTTTTGTGACTCCCTTTTAAGGTACTTAAAATAGAGGATGAAGATTTTCTCAGGTTTGATTATTTTGTCAGCCAAGGAGACAAACTAAATTAAGGTCAACAATAATCATGTTCCTTTCCTTGTTCTGCAGCTTTTGAATGCACCATCAACTTCTGTCACTGCGCCAGCTGCAAAGAACAGGGTAGCCCAAGCTGAATCGGCAGTGGATGAAGACAGTGGAATAGATAACGATTTGCAGGCAAGGTTGGATAACTTAAGAAAGATGTAAATTCGGCAAGATGAGGGAAGCTTCGCTTGGGGAAGATGACAAAAAATCATCGTTATGACATTTTTATTGTGTTTGAAGTACAAATTTATATCATGTTTCGACCAGTTGTGGTTTCTTATAAAGTTGCCATTTTGTGTAAATATATGTTTGGGGCTTGTAAGAAATTTTTTATTTTGATTGGGAATAAATCAAAGAATCTGTGATTTGGTGGAAATATCAAAGCACCTCAAGAAAGAAATCAAAAACAATATTATTCCTAATTATTTAGCGAAAAGAAACTACTGTCTTTATGAAGCCCCAATTCCAACGGCTCCCACTCCCAAAAGAGGAGAAAGAGAAGAAACATGGAGGACTGAATTCAGAGTTAGATGCTAATGGTAACCATGACCTCGTGGGAGTTCTCCCGGGGTTTCTACTATGTAAACTCATCGTGTTAAAAGACAAAAAGAAATTGTTGTTGGGGAGTTCGAACTTCATCCTTTTCAGCTTATTTGGCGTTTCCTGGAGAAGAGAGAAGAGTAAAAAAAAAAAAAAAAAAAAGGGTCAGGATACCTTCTACAACGACAAGTCGACAATCCGTACCCGTGACTCGTATTAACTGGTTCTTCGAGTGTAGCAGACTAGCACAAACGAAAGCTTCGCGAGTCATGGGTGCTCTAATTTGGTCGCACCAAGCTCAGATTGTTTCCCAAACAAAAAAAGCAAAAGCTCAGACTTAGTTTGTGATGGCATCTGTATCAAGCTCTGTAGAGTTCGCCCTGGTTGCTGCCTCGAAACAACTGGGACTCCCCAGTAGTGCAAAGGTTTGGTTCTTACACTTTTCAGCATCAAATATTGCGCTTTTGTTGTCCCAGCTCTTTGTTTGGCAGCTTAATTTGCACACTTATAGATTACACAAACGTCGTGGATTTTTGAATCCATTTCATTAGTTCGTTCGGGAATTCTTCCCAAACTTCGGTGCATATTCTGAATATTCCATTAGTCATAAAGATGGATGTGGGTTTTTACTTTTGGAACGAACTATACAGTGACTATCCGTTTGACTTCCTCTATTATCCGTAATTAAGTTTGAACTCCTACTCTTTCGCATCAGAATACTTACCAGTTTGACTTCAAATCCACAGTCGTGATCTGACGACAAATACTTCAAAGAATTCATATGACTATATGAGTATTTTGTTTGAGGTGTGGACAACTCATTGTCTGGGTTTATCTGTATGCTAGTTCGATGCAATACATAAGTGGTTTGCGTGCGAATAAGATTCCCCTTGTCACCTAAAAGAAAATTCATCTCATCATTAATAAGAGAAATAGTTTTTTTGTCAAGAATGTAAGTTAAAATTTTTGTTCCTTTTACTCACAAAGAGAAGTAAAACAAGGTTACCATGTTGTGACAGTTCAAGATCGCCCTTTGTCAGTTACGTGTTACATCAGAGAAGAATCAGAATCTGGCTCGTGCTAGTAATTTGATTAAAGTTGCTGCTGAAAGTGGAGCACGGCTTGTTGTTTTACCTGTGAGTTGACTGATTACACATGTTGTAGCAATACAAATGTAGCTTTGAATCAATTGTTACCCTGAATTACTGTTGATCTGATTCCTTGCAACAAAGGAAATGTGGAACTGTCCCTATTCACAAGACTTCTTTGCAAAATTTGCTGAGGACTTAGACAATGAGGAGGCATCGCCAACATTTGCTATGTTATCAGAAGTTGCTCATTGTAATGGGATCACAATTGTAGGTGGATCTGTGCCAGAGTGTAGTAATGGTCGGTTGTATAATACTAGCTGTGTATTTGGACCAGATGGAAAGCTGAGGGCAAAGCATAGGAAAGTGAGCACCTTCAGACATCTATTGAATTAAGATTATAAACTGGGCAGATATAACATGGACTGAAGAATTTTGAATCACATTTACAACTTTTGGTAGAACACTTGTGTCCTTCACAGGTGCATTTGTTTGATATTCACATTCCAGGAGATATAATATTCAAGGAATCCGATATCTTTACTGCAGGAGATAAGCCCACCATTGTGGACACAGGTAAACATTTGGACTCAAACCTCAAATCAGTAGCATTATTGTGAGCCACTTACATGTCAATCATACGCCACAAATGTGCCAAGAGAACTGAGTTTATACGTTCCCTGCCTTCACACCCCAGGTGGATGTGGTTTGGTAACTGGGGATTAGGTGCCACGCTTAGAGGCTTTAGCGTGACAAGCAAAATCTGAGATATAATACTGTAAACACTTGCACGAATGTATCATACCTTCTGGGTTGATGAGAAGCAATCTTTCAAAGTAGATTAAGCCACTGATAAGCACTTATCTGATGCAGATATTGGGCATTTTGGATTAGGAATTTGTCATGATATACGCTTCCCTGAACTTGCAATGTTGTATGCTGCAAAAGGTTATCTATTTTTGTTGAAATGTTTGCAGTCTTTCTGCACACGATATTTATGACAGTAATATCAATGTTAATGCCAGGTGCTCATATATTATGCTATCCTGGGGCGTTTAACATTAGCACTGGTGAATTGTTGTGGGAACTAATGCAAAGGAGCAGGTAAGAACATATAGCCTTGTTCTTTTCACCCTCTCTTTGATTATCTAAAAGCAGCATTACTTATCCACATTATTTCCAAATTTCAGGGCAGCAGATAATCAGGTACTTAAAAATTCATATAAACTCAGAAATTTACCTCACAGGTCACTTGCAATGTCATTAATTATAAACTTGTTTTGGTTCTCGTGGTAGATATTTGTTGCTACTTGCTCACCCTCTCGAGATTCAAGCGGCAGCTACGCAATATGGGGTCACTCCAGCCTTGTTGGACCGGTATCAAAGTTTAGATTTAGTCAATCTAATTTCTTCCTGATGAAGGGTAAATCAAATGGGTCGAAGGTTAACAATTACAATGTTATCCTGTTATAAGCAGTCTGGTGAGATAATTGCAACCTCGGGGACTGAAGAGACTGTGGTAGTTGCTGAGATTGATTGCTCCAAAATTGAAATCCAGAGGTGGGATACTAGCCGGCTATTTTGAAGTCCATGTATCATATGATACTTTTCTCATCAATGTTTTGAAATATGCAGGAAAAGCATTCCACTTGACAAGAAAAGGCGGGGAGATATTTACCAGTTTGTTGATATAAACACTTAGCCTGTAAAAGGGTGCAGTTTGACCACATCCACTTCCACTTACTATAATAGCATCCATCAGTAAAACTTCCCCTTTTGGATCTAAATCTTACTCAAGTTTAATTGTTTATGGAATGCTTCTGCAAAGAATTTCCTCATGCGTGTTCCTCGTACTTGCCTAAAAGCATAGCAGTCAAATCAATTAATTATGAGTATGGAAATTGTCATTTCATTATGCCTATGGCCAAGAATGTTGTCGTGTCACTTTTGTTAATATTTATGCAGGCATTTGATTGCTACTGGTATTTTGAAACATACTTTGGGAAGTTACTCAATTATGCAAATAAACAAAAAGTGGCAGATAATTACTTGGAAACTGTTGAGGCGACGTCAACGAAATCAAGTGACATCTCATGATTCTCATCAAGCGAAAAACCGATGTAGTTTATGGGAAGACGTACTAAGGCGAATAAAACTCGCCGTTAAAAGATACTCACAAAAAGAAGCTCGCCATTAAAATATGCAGTCGCCTTCTAAGCAGTTTCAGTAACGCGTTAGTTGATCTTAAATATGAATATCGCCATTCACAGTTGGGTCTTGAGGGAGATATGGTTTCAGTTAATGTCACAGGAGATTCTTCCTTCCCTATCTTACAACATACAGGTGTCGTCACTTTGCTTCGCCACGTCAGCAAAACAGTTAGCCAACTGAAACAGACCCACGCTGTCTTACTCAAAGTCAAAACTCCAACTAAGCCCCATCTCCAAAGCCACCTCTTAGCCCAGCTCCTCACCCAACTCCTCCAATTACCCGGTGACAACCTCAGATACGCATGTCACCTGTTTGACCAAATACCCCATTGCAGAAGCCAGTTCCTTTGGACCTCCCTTATACGTTATCATGTCTTCCACGATCAGTTTCGCTCGTCTATCTCTATATTCGCTAACATGCATCGGGTGGGCGTCTCGCCATCCAGGTTCACCTTCTCTACTGTGCTCAATGCCTGTGGTCGCATCCCAGCAATCTTTGAAGGAAAACAAATCCATGCTACAGTTTTGCTATCGGGTTTTCTGGTAAACAAGTTTGTACTAACTGCACTCCTTGTTATGTATGCGAAATGCGGGTTCATACCGGAGGCGTGGAGATTGTTTGACAAAATGGACGACAAAGATGTTGTGGCTTGGACAGCCATGATATATGGGTATGCGAAGGTGGGTATGATGGATGAGGCTCGGCGGTTGTTCGACAATATGGGGCAGCGCAATGAGATTTCTTGGGCCACCTTAGTTGCGGGTTATGCGAACAATGGTAATATGAAAGCGGCTAAGGAACTCTATGATAGTATGCCAGAGAAAAACCCGGTTGCGTGGGTTGCAATGATAGCCGGTTATGGGAAATGCGGCAATGTGGTTGAGTCCCAAAAAGTGTTTGATGAGATAGCCGTGCCAGATGCATCATGTTGGGCGGCAATGGTGGCTTGTTATGCACAGAATGGACACGCAAAAGAAGCCATTGAGATGTATAGGGAAATGAAGGAACAGCGTGTGAAGATCAACGAGGTGGCAGTGGTGGGGGCTATCTCAGCATGCACGCAACTACGGAACAATGAAATGGCAAACATGCTAAGCCAGGATATGGATGAAGGGTGCTGCGGTAAGTTCTTTAATGGTTCTAATTTCTCATTTGGCTAACTATGTATTGGTTTCCTTATGGTCAGAATGAAAATGGATGTGAAAGATTAATGTTTTTCGCATTTGTTGAACAATTACAGATCGGACACTAGTTGTATCGAACGCATTAATTCACATGCATTCAAAATTCGGAAGTATAGACAAAGCAAGGTGTGAATTTAACAGAATGAGCGACAGAGATGTGATATCTTACAGTGCATTGCTAACCGCCCTTGCTGAGCATGGGAAGGCCGAAGAAGCTTTGGATCTTTTCTCAGAGATGCAGAAAGAAGGAATAAAACCAAACCACGTCACATTCATCAGTGTCCTTTGTGCATGTAGCCATGCAGGATTAATTGAAGAAGGGTTCGCCTATTTTGAGCTGATGACTGATGTTTTCTGCATCGAGCCATTAAATGAGCACTATGCTTGCATGGTTGACCTCCTTGGAAGGGCCGGGCAGCTTGAGAAGGCATATAATTTCATTGTGGAAAATGTGAGTAAGGCCGATGCAACGATTTGGGGTGCATTATTATCAGCTTGTAAGGTTCATGGTAATGCTGAATTGGGTGAGATTGCAGCCAGGCATCTGTTTGAAACAGAGCCCAGCAATCCAGGAAACTATGTGCTCTTGGCAAATACGTATGCGTCCATGGACAAATGGGATGATGCAGAGAGATTGAGGCAGATGCTGGGTGAAAAAGAGATGATAAAATTTCCTGGGTGTAGCTGGATTTAAAAGAAATTTCATGAAAGCTAAATTCCCTGCACAACACCAGCGGATCAGTGCAAGCCACAAAAACTACATCAGTCAACAAAGCTTCTCCTGCAAATATGTCATATCCTATCGAGTTTTGCAAGTGCTATGGATGCCGGTAGTCTGGTGATAAGTCAAGTTAATGTCCCAAATAAGACTCAAAAATCAAACTGAGGTCGAGAATGTTGCAAACGAAGCGATTGAAAAACGGTTGGTTGTGCTCAACTCATAGGAGGATGAGATTACGAGCCATGAGGAAAGATGAGGAAGAATTCATGGCAGATTATTTGTTGACGAGACACTGGTGATGACGTATAAGCAAAAGGAAACTCTATAAAAGCGATGCACTGTGAAACCTAGGATCTATGGTGATAGTTCATTACTATTGTACTAAAATTATTTTACCCGAAACATTTGAAAGTGAAATGGACATTGAGAATAGAGAAACACGAGTCTTATGAGATCAGTTGGATCTATTGAGGTACAGAAATAAGAGAACAAGAGTTTGTGAAATTCGTTTAGCCATTAGTAAAAACTGTAAAAACTACAGAGGTGGAGTATTCTGTAATATTTAGAAATGGATGCATGTCATGATCTTGAAAAACCCATGACAATACGTTATTGATGCCAATTGTCAACTGGGGGAGAATATTATTGACACACCTATGAAGAGGACCCATAAGTATGTTAGGTCCAACAAGAGAAGTGGAGTCTTTTGGTTTGTTATTAGCTCGAGAAGGCAAAGCACCTAGAAAAGAGGTATGAATAGCTTGGTGCAGTCCCCCTACTAGGATTGAAATTTTAGGACCGAAACGTTTACGTTTCTCTCAAGCATGGTAGACAATAGCAACAGGAAGAACCTTAGAGCATAATTCTAGATGATCTTTGTTTTTTTTACTTACATGAGCAGCATAATAGCAAATCTATTCTCACATAAAGGATGCTTGTCGTTAGTTTTTTCCCATAGGATCTCGAAATCACAAGGCAAAACAAACTCGTGAAATTCTAAAATGAAGTCTTACCTTTTCCTAGGCAACTTAACGATTCTCATTTCATTTCCTTCCCTCTTTCCGAGATCCAAAAGAAACCCAAGAAAGAGCACAACATATTCACCACGGGTTTGTTGTAAAAATTAACTGAGATCCCCTCAAGCACAGATCTTAAGTATTCGAGTATAAAAAACGCCTCAAAGTACAACAAGTGAGCCAATAGATCTATCTATCTTCAACCTATCTTCCCTGCCTCTTCATTACAAAACCCAGGGCAACATGGTAAGCACCTGATGAGATAATTATGTTTTTAGAGGAGCCTTTTTCTCCCTATCTGATATTCGAGCAGGGGCATTAGAATGTGACTTGAAGCGACCTCTCCCTCCCTCTTCCTTTTCCTGGATAATGCAATAACAAACATTCAGTTTCCTCTCTGCACGGTACACTTTTGCCACAAATCACATTTCAAATGAAAAAAACATTTGGAGTTACAAGAGGTGTATTCAAAAAGTGAGGGGTACAACATTTCAACCCAAGGCAATTCACGTGGATTTTAAAGACCATCAGTGGTTCTTAAAATTAAAAGATTTTGGGCCAGACCACCAGTGGCTCTTAAAATTAAGAGATTTGGGCCGGGTGAAGGTTACAACGAATAATGACAGACAAAAAAAATCACGAAAAGTTTGGAAGGCGTCTTTTATCAAATTTCCTTTCAAAGACACACACCGAAGAAAAAGTTTCAGTCCAGGTTTGATGATAAAGCAACTATGTAGAAAAGGAAATATAATTCCAATCAGACAGCTAAAACAGAGGAAATGTTTTTTGCCCACCTTTTTCTTAACAATCTGAACCACATCCTCGTCTTGAAGAACATGACCAAGACCACAATGCTGGGGGTAGTGCCTTGCACTTATACCCCACACTAACACATATTTCACATCCTTCACCAAACTTCTGTGTATATGGTTACAGAAGTCTTCAACAGAGCAGCCACCTCTATCCTAAAATCATACACCCAGAGTATTGAGACGAAGAGAAGGGAGGAAAAATTAGAGACCCATGCCTAAATTAATCCACCTACTTAGAAATAACTAAGCAGAAAAAAAGGGTGTGAAACATACAGCAGAAAGAACCACTGGATCTGTGAAATCAGGTTGCTGGCCTTGTGGCTTTGTATAAACTCTTACAAGGCCCATCTCTTCCCACATTTTTGCAAGTAGTCTGTCGAAGTTGAGCTGTTTAAGAATTACATGAACCATACAAGTTATTAATACAGGTTATTAAACCACCCACATTACATGAATCATATGTGAATTATGATCAAATCAACAAGGCCTTAGCATATTATATTTGGGTGGAAATTGGATGGGAGGTAACATGTGTTTTGCATGTTATGGAAAATGAGGGGAGAAAAAAAAAACAATTTGCAAGACAGAAATGCACTAAACCATTCAACATCACTGTTTGCTTGCAATCTTGGGAAATGAGATTGATTGCTCCAAGTTCCATACTAGAGCAAATAGTAAATTTCCCTATTGAAATCAGTATTATAGGAGAGGTGTGTGTAAAACCTGCCTTCAGATTGCAACTAATGACAACAGAATTAGGTTGCCGAGCTAATTTGTCCACATCATCAATACCGATAACATCTATCTTGTTGTAGACATATATGCACTTCATGTATTTACGATTTCCCTCAATGACATCTATGAGCTCATCCACTGTGGCATCCTCACGAAATAGCACCTGCAGCAGAAGAACAATAAAGCGTCAACCATGCTGGATAGTTGAAATCTCCTCTCCAAATCGACACCCTATAGACTACTTTTGTTCCGATTGTTCCTTCCTCATTTACTAATTTCGCGGCTTTTATATGGGTATATGGATATGAGCAAAGTGAGTTCCAAGAATGGAAAACCAACCAGAAATGGTATTTACACGGGACCGACTAAAATAGATTAACCAATTGTGAAAGCAGAAAAGCAGAAGAGGGATCGAGATTCAAAATGCTGATTGCTTTGTTCTACTATTTAAGTAGTTTTCATCGATAATGTGAAGCAGGACATGTCATTCTTCAGGTATCATGATCAAGGACAGAAACAGCCTCAGACAACAAATGTGATCTCGTTCCCCCAAAATAAGATATAAACAATGATTTTGGCGTATACAGGGGGAAAAAAAAAAAAAAAGAAGATGTTCTGACATGAACGCAAAGTAGATGGCTTCGGGGAATTAGCAAGTTACCACCAATGGCAAACTTTTTCGAGAGAAAATGAATGTCCCTTTAAAGATTTTTAAAAGAAAAGCAGTTGCCAGCTTAAGAACTAAAACACTACTACAAATAGTTGTTTCCATCAGAACTGATGGTGCAAAGGCATGACAAAGTTTGATGCAAGTTTAAACCAAGTACCTCTGCATTGTGGATTTTGTATTCATGTAAAATTTGATAACACAGCTTTTCGTCCACATGTGTTAGAGGCATAGTGCTGTTGAACGAAATGCCTCCAGTTTTTTTCTTTTTGAAGTATATCTGCCAATAAAACAAAATTATCAAGAAGTCCGGTAGATCAACAAACAAACATAGGACAATAATCAAAGAAACTGACTAGTAGAGGATTCAAATCAGTCCAAGAGCTACAGAAGAAAATTGTTGAGAATCTTGTGTATTCCACAAACATCCTTGAAAAGAACATACTTGAGGAGGTCTCTTGTTTAGACGCAAGCCCACAGCTTCCAGTTCCTTTGTCAATATTTGCCGATGACCCTCACTCTGAATGATTTCACACATAATTTACATCAAAACAAGAACACCTAATAAAAAAATGAATACAGGAACTAAAATTCCACTAGACTGAGCTAACTTAAGCTTCCAACAGCTCACAAGGTAGAGCAAAGAGACATTTAAATGAAGAAATTGAAGGGAAAAAAATTCAATTCAGCCAGTCATACAGTTGTGCAAAATGTGCAACACTGCAGGAACAAATAGCTGAGTTATAACTAGGCACAGGTGTCACAGAAAACGTATATTCCATGTCACTACATCAGTTGGGATCTTAAATAATCAGTAGATCCCAACTTTTTCCAGTACATTAAGGATCCTTTCATGTTCATGATTTGCTGGTTCTTTATTTTCCAACTGATGGCAAATTTTAATGAATGACCCATATAGGTCTCCAAAGAGACAGTAAAAAATTTAGTGCAATAATCACAAACTTGACTTGTCATCTTGCTACAGGAGCAAGCAACAACACAACAACTGGAAAGACACTTACCTTTGAGGCATCAAGAACCATCAACACAATGTCTGAAGACTTGGAAACTGCAATAACCTGAGAGAAGCAGTCTAGTCAAATTCTTTAATCTCCATCATACCGAGCCATATTGAGCAGAAATTAAAAACGAAAGAATCAAGTGCCCATCTATAAGGTCATCTATATTCCATTTAAGAAGAAAAACATCATGTCAAATATACTTTTGCAATAGCTTATGAGCTAAATTGCTTATGAAGATAACGAAATAAAGCAGTTGAAGGCTTTACCTGCCTCCCTCGTCCCTTGCCTTCTGAAGCACCTTCAATAATACCAGGAAGGTCGAGCAACTGAATTTTAGTGTCGTTGTAGTGTATAATCCCAGGAATACATGTGAGTGTTGTGAATTCATAAGAAGCAGCTTCCGAATGAGTGCCCGTTAACATTGTTAAAAGTGTTGACTTCCCCACACTGCAAACAATCATGAATAGCATTGACTGCTTCAGGCATTCATAGTGTCAAATCAACCAAAAGCTGGTGATGGAAATTAATCACGTCAGTGATGAATTACTCCCAAGAAAGGCCATCCCATGGTATTCAATTTTTGGCACCGAAATGTGTAAGGGTGTTAAAGAGATACGAGCCAACTTAGCTCTAGGCCATAAATAATAAGGCAACAGTTGGTTGGTTTTTACTTTTCCTCAGTCAAGTTCTTTAAAAAGATCACATGCTTGTTCAAGTCAGAGAAGGCAAACCTTGGAAACCCTATCAGCGCAACACGTCCATGACCAAACTTGGTAACTTCAAAACCCTCTCCACCACCACTAGAACCCTGTTGCATAGCTCAAATTAACAATAAAAAACCACATCCTGAACATATTCAATAGTGTACATCAAGGGCAGTACTGAAAAAGGACATCAACTTGCAAAAAAGAAAAAATGCAACAACACATTAAAAAGTAGGAACCATTCAAGACGTAGAGGGTTCTCTCTGACGATATGTATGTGATTTTTAAAGTCAAAATGAGCATCCTAATTTTGCAAAACGAAGTAAGAAGATAGATTGTTTTAAACATATGAAGGGACCACACATTAACTTAAAAGTAACTTAGAATTCACCTGAATAAAGTCATTGAGGGAGCTAAACACAGGAAACTAGAGGTTTGTTGTATTTTCAAAAACGGCATTTTGGAAAACCGTTCTCATGGAACAAAATGACGCTACTAACAAAATGTTCTCAAAGGTTGTGTTCTTATTCTTCCCAAATGCAAACCAATACTAGTTTCAGAGGACATCATTTTGATATTCTCCACAAAAATACACTGCTTTCATTATTAATATTATGAAAAAGCTTCTTGAAAGACGCTTATGAATAGATCTTTGCATTGCGTTACGGGAGCCAAATTGGCGCTGGCGTACTTTTGGAGGCTCCAACAATTGCGTCCTTAGCTTTGCTATCTTCGCCTTGAGCTGACCAAGATGATACTCTGCAAATTCGAGTAAAAGAAATACATTTAACTACCGAGTAAAAAACGTCACATTAAGAATCTCAAGAGAGGCATACATATTGGAAGATTTGTGACGAAGACTGAAATTTTTTATAACAGGTGGGAAAGAGAACCTAACATACACCAAAGCACACCCAAAATAAAACTTCTTATTAATTAGTGATTGAGAATGCAATTAATAGTACCCGTGGCTTTATTCTTTTGCGTCCGAGCCATCTCGGCTTCGATTTCTCTGATCTTTTCTATGATACCCATTTTTCCTTATGACCTCTGCTGCCTGCAACCACCAAACTCAATATATAATCACGATTCACATCCAGTCAAGTTGAAGCTCACACAAAATAATGCCGAGAATTCATCTGAACGAAGAAGAAAAGGAAGCTTAGTGACAATAGAAGCAGCCAGTTCGACTAGATTCTCTATTTAGTTTGAAGTTCCTCTTTTCTTTTTCCAACGATTTCTCAGCAACCAGCGTAAATAAGAAAGATAACATTAAAAAAAAAAAAAAAAACTAATTTTTTCTTACCTTATCGACGTTTTTCTAAAGCAGTCGAGGTTAATTGCACCAGCTGAAGCTCAATTGAATTGCCGATAGAGAGAGTGAAAGAGTTCACTCGTTCCGCGGCTGACTCACCACGACTCAATTGCTGTCGATCTAAGGAGTCGACGAGAGAGGAATAGGCTCTGCAGTGAGACAGAGAGAGAGGAGTGGCAGTGTAGGTCTCGGATTACATGTAAAGATAACTACATAGGTTTTGCACTATTTTTAGAGGCCCATTTTTGAGGGAATGGTCATTGCTCCAGCTCAATTACCACTAACAAGGAACCTTTTTTGAAAACACTATCCCAAAACTCTTTAGGGGGAAAAAAAAATATAAATATATATATATATATATATCCTATACGATAATTTGATTTTCTTTTCTATTTTTTGTGCCACAAAATATTAAATTTAAAAGGTAAAAAGAGCAAATCAATCTTGATTATAAACGTTAATGATGATATGTACGATTAAAGTCCTTCAAAAAAAAAAGGGCAGTTTCAAAGCAATATGAGAGGTTCTATCACTCAATAGATAGCCGTATTTTTGTTGTCTAGAAGAGCACCTATTGACACTGTATGTTGATATACAGTGTGTATAAGAAATATAAGAAATACAGTATTTGAAAAAACACAAAGAATATACTTAACGAAATTTCTAGATTGATATCATTCACATGAATAGAGACATCTAAAAATAATATTAGATATTAATTATTTATATGAAGATACTTTTAACAGGAAAATTAATTGAGGACAAAATACAGAGACAAATTATAGGATTAGTTGAGATCCTTAATCACAAAATAAAGAAGTCTCTTAACAAGGAACATCTTTTAATAGGGATCATAATCTTTTTTTAAAAGAAAAATTTGTAATGCTAGTCCTAATCTATTGTAGAAAGAATTTCTTTTTATGTACAAGTTAATAGTGCACAAAAGCCAATATATTTCAACACAGCATAAGTTGCCCCTTCAACATATACAGGTTTGGAAGCCCGAAAGCCAGAGTCTCTAGTGAATGATATTTTACTTATCACTTTGTTTTAGAACACGCAACAACATTTAGAGAAAAACATATTTTTAGTCGCCTGCAGAATATTGGAAACCTTTACAGCTTAACTTGGAATTTTGATTATCCCATAACTCTTTTTTTTTTTGAAAAAAAAATTGCATGCACGTAATTTATGGCGTGCCACAAGTAACATGAACCAAATTGAAACATTAACAAACTAGGGAGACCGAAAGTATATTTGACCCTAAATAGCAATGTAGAAAAGAACATTTCGGTGAGGCAAGGATACAGATAATACCCGCTTCACTAATTCAGAAACAATCTCAAACCAGCTAAACATATTGGCAAATGGATTTCTGAAATTGTTTAGATCGATGGAAAATTTCATTACGAAATATAAAGCGAGGCTCAGCCTTGATTCCCCCTCAATCGTTGTTCCTCTTTTTAACGAAAAGTTCCTCTCTGTTTCTTTCAACTTTTATCAATCGACTGAGCTAATTGTCAATCCACTGTAACGGAAATGGCAAAATCTTCATAATTCTTTGCATAAACTTTCTCGATGCATACATCCAACCATCCATACAAAAGCATCATGAAAATATTTCTCTAAGGAACCAATACGTACAGAAGTACGTTATTTTAACTCTCGACATCTAAAAGGGTATATTATATACATTGTTACAAGTACCCAGATTTTGTTTCATACAAGTTTCTACTACCCACGGTCGGTTTGCTTGTGCTCAGATTTGGAGGAACCTGTGCGTTCATCTCAGCAAGCTCTCTTACTCGCAGCAAAATTGGCTCAGGGATTGGCATTGCAGTAGGCTTCCGGGAGTTCATCTATCCATTCACCACAGAAACTACATAAGCTAAACTAGCCACCAAAAACACGAAAAAGTAACTGCAATGATGCAAGAACTCTGACTGAGACGTCCAACTTGTATTTTGAACACTACCGTATCAAAATATGTTCAAAGAGGTACTTCAATATCAGGAATTGCATCGCACTCAGATAATTATCAAGCACATTCCATCATACAAAACTGAGTGCGTATAATCTAATATATAGAATCTGCCATGCAATTAAAAGATAAATAAATGAAAAGCACAAAACCGTATTGCAATAAGAGAAAACAACACTGATTGCATCACAACTGGCAAACCATAAAGCTCAAAATTGCATGCATTGCATGAGGACAAATGGTTAAACACCCGTCCCACTGCCGTAAGCTCCCGAAGTGAGAAAATGCAAGAGACAAAAACAAATGGTGAATGCTTACCGTGTCATCTGGAGGTGTCTGTGCTAAGCTAGCTTTTAGTAGATTCCTCCACTTGTCCTACACATTGAAATCTGTTGTCAGCCTAAAAAGAATTCGCAAAAGGGAAAATAAATTCAAACTTGCCTCTCATATCAAGATAAACTTTAAATAAATGCTGATTAGATGGAGTCAAAACTAAATGACCCATTTCACAAACAAAAAAAACAAAAACAAAAATTAAATGACCCATTGTACCTTAAGATCAACAGAAGTGCGGTATGAATAGGATGCAAAAGCGAGTCGTTTGATCTCAGACCACCTCCCAGCTCCACACTTTGAAACACCCTCGACCAGTTTCATAACTTCAACAAGAGTCCAAGCTCGATGATGTTTCCTTCTCATTCCACCTTTGGCAGTGGGAACGGTTACTACATTATCATCTGAGTTATCCCCGGAAGAATCTGCCGATGCCAGCCCCAAATTCTGCCCCTGTTCAATTCTGCCTGCTACTGACCGCTGCCTATCTTTTTCTAGTTCAGCGATGAACTACATAGGAAAAGAATTTACAGCTAGCTATAAAATTAAAACGCAACCACATTATTGCTGAAAAGAAATGGCATATCAGGAGATTATAGCAAAGTAATCATCTTCTGAAGTGTACTCAACGTAATCAGTATAATTAGAATCTCACCCACCTCTCAAACCCTCTAACAGACACAAGACATATCCCTCATAGTGCAGCAGATAGTTGGAGAACAAATAATATCAACTGCTTTATAATGTAATAGGTTCTTGACATCATCCAGGGTCAAGTAAGACAAGAACTGGGATAATTTACTTCAGCCTCAACATGAGGCAGAGAAGACCACAGACTAGCCAGAATAATTCAAATGCTCAAAGAAAGAAAATTACAATAGCCCTAAGACTTGCTTGAAGTTGGGAGTTCTAGACTTTGGCAACAAGGAATACCACACACGACTTATTTTATGGGAAGCATTCAGAGCAGTGGCATGGGAACCCAATTATAAGGCCAAATAAGCTAACTCTAAGATTGTATATGAAAGTTTTTTTCCTAGACAAAAATCCCAATAATTGCTATAAAGAAATCAATACAAGAGAGTTTCTTCCTGACATAAATTCCCATAACCTTATACATCATCATGCGTTACACAAAAAAATATTTTTACCGGCTGCTTAATCTGATCTACAGAAGACCTCCTTTTCAAAACCCTGTTCCCAATATCATCATCTGTTTCGGAACCACGTGCACCAAGGGCCTTCTTTACCAGTTTAGCTGCCATGCCCATGCTACTTGGGTTGAATTTCTACCAATAGAGATTTAAACAACATTAGCTCTCCCGTGCAACAATATCTCCACTAACATCAGTTCTTCTGTAGTGATAAAACTTATTGACATTTCAAAACAAAACAAAATGCAATGTAGAACAGCAATAATGGATAAAAGATAATTGCTTCCTATTAGCTTTCCTTCAACTTATAGCCAAATCTAATCCATGTTTCTTTTGTAGTATCAGAATCCTAAGGGCAGTAATCAACACAAGACACACCCCAGAGGTTGTGCAATTCTTTACCACTGCGATACTCATTTTGTTATTGACAAGTTTCTTTTTCCACTGCAAGGAAACACTAGTTACAGATTTTGATAAATTTCTTCATGAATATGTGACGATCATAAAAAATTCATGAGGCTAAATAAACAAAGCAAGTGTTATTTAACCATGGCTTCTTCCCTAACAAGGCAGAATTACAGCTTCTTATAAAACAATAAAGCGCGGTTACATGATGCACAATTCCTCAGATCGAAATGGTTAAACAAGCACAGAATTTAAAGTGGTGTTGTGTACAATTAAAAGACTAGGAAATATTCAGTTTCTAAGTTTCAGAACAGATTCCTAATTCAACACAATTAGGCCTGAAAATTCTCAAAACCCATCATCTTGAGGTCCTTTTTCTTGTTCAAAGGCTTCAATCACCTTTCTTTTGTTGTTGTAATGGCATCATACACCAAAATGGTCCAATGCCATTACTAAGATTCCAAATTGAAGCACAAATGTCCTAGATTAAGAAATAGAAAAGCCATGCTTCAAAGTGAAGACACAAAAGTTGATACAAGAAAGGGTCCAAATCTAGAGATTTGAATTCGTGATCATTAATATACAGAAAAAGCAGAAAGTTCAAATCCCCTCAATAATCAAGCGGGAAACATCGTAGACCAGATGATAACGAAACCAACAGAAATGACAGTTTTTCACAGGTACACATCATAAGAGCACCCAAGACCAGGGGAAAAAAATCAAAGCATATGACAAAACAGTGTATTTGCATCCGAGAAAGAAACATAGAGAGATCAAAGCAAGCATTACAGCTTGCATAAGAAATGTGAAGTTACAAGTGAATGTGAAGCAATGCCTTCATTTGATGGCTAGCAGAAGGGAGGGCTATGAAAGGACTATACTAAATGCTTAATAAACAAAAGGCCAAAATTGTAAAACCCAGATGAAAAAAACATCTAAATAGCTCAGGCATAAAAGGTCTACAAACCATAAGAGCCATGACATTTTTTCTTGGACGGCTTCTTCGGACCCGAGAAACATATGGAACCTGCACACCAGATCCTCCAAGAGAGTCTAACCTGGTGACAACTGTTCTCCCATCTGAAGGCACATTTCTAACAGGCCTGACACAAGATCTTGGAGAACTCTGTCCAAGTCCAGCACTCTTAGGTGAAGTCATCAACCTTTGGCTATAATCTCTGGATTCTCCTTCAGATAGTTCTTCAATATATCGCTTGGTGGGCTTCCGAACTCTCTTGGCTGCTCTCTGTTCTGTCTGAAGATGCTCACTTCCACTATCAAGATCCATGCTATGATTTCTCAATTTCTTGCCAGAACCAGTTTGATGGTCTTCCATTTGGCTACTGTGGCTAGTTGGTGAATCTTTGCAGCTAAATACGGTTGCTTCAACTGCTGGAACCTCAATGGATGAACCATCCACATTCTTACTACATTCTTCTTCATCTTTCTTCACCAATTTGTTATCCTTAATCATGAAAGTCGTGGTTGATACATCACAAGAATTAGTCAATCCCATGGCAATCCTCCTCTTAAGCCAGAGCTTGTCTTTGACTGTAGTTTCTCGCCCAAATGTTGCCTTAAACACTTCATGAAGTTCTCTAATTGATAGTTTATCCAAGGAAATTTCTCCCTGTAACTTGGAAAAATCAGGGATCAAAGTAGAACCAGTACAGAGAGCAGAAGCTGATGATCCACTTTCTATCATCTTATTTGGAGATTTTGGACACTCCCCAGCGTTTCCAGATTGATTAATATGGTCCTCATTCAAAGTGGTCTTCGATGAGAGAACAATTTTCTGCAAGGAAATTCCATGTTGAAGCTTCTCTCCAATAGCAAACAATTTACCCTGCTGATCAGACCATAGGCTGTCTAAAATCCAAAGGTGATTATATATATTTACAGATAGCAGCAAAGGTCCAACCGGACAGTCTACTCAACATAGGAATATATATACATTGGTTTGAGCATGCAAATATAACAAGGGGAAGTAACCTATAATCAGATTTCCTTTGTTACCCTCATTTTGATGCTAAAATATACATTACATGACATATATATTTTCAAGCATATCCATCTACTAGATGAAAATTGTATATGCAAGACAATGAAAGCATTCTCAGGACATTTCCTATTTAGGAATAAGATAGAAGCTAATTCAAAATTTGTTTCTTAATTTTTATTCTCTTCGGGTAAATAAATGAATCACTCATTAGTTACAGAGCAACCATCTAAATCTGAATCCCTAACTAACATTTTAATGGAGACCCAAGATTTTTTTTTTGGAGGGGCTAAAGACCCAAGATTTCAGTCACATGAATAAGTAAAATTCTTCATCTCTCTGTTATTGCAGTATTTAGATATCCTGAAGACATGTCCATGAGTCCAACGGCCAAGTTCATGTTCCTTTTTTTTTTTTCCCCTTCACCTAATATCATTGAATCTCATTACACATTGAACTTATATGTTGAAGGAAGTAGACCAAATAATTTATATGTATGCCTTTCTACATCAACTTTGGGAATAAATCTCTCGCCTTATACACCTTACGCATAAACCATGGTCAACACGAAGAATCAAGACCTTGCACGAGATTTGCAACCCATGTGACAAGAACAAAGAAAAGAGCATTCTCTAACTAAAAAACCAGGGCTCCAACGAAATGATTGTCGACATGAAGATAACAACCCTGTTCATATCATAAAAGCAATCAAACACATGAAACCAGAAGAACTAACTAGGTAAAATGCTTAAGGTTGTCCTTGTTGCATCGCTTCGATGCACAATTCAGTTGTCCCATGTTGATCAGGTGCAGGGTTAAGTAGAAACTAACAGAAATCTTCTCAACCACAAAATTATAGTAAGAAATCTAAATTAAATGAAAAATCTTGCAAGCAACAAAATCTCTTAAATGAATTGCTATAAGAAACTATGAATCTATATTAAATGAAAAAAGTTTGCACTGCAGGTTGTCTCCATGGACTTTTAAAAGTGACAAAACTTGGAGAAATTTTGCATAGTGTAAAAATCTATATTCCAAAGATCTGAAGGATAGAAAATAAAAAAGGCAACCAATACCTCAAGCCGTGCATTTAGTTTACCAGCATCAGCTTCTGAGTCACAGGAGTTCAACAAACCTGGAATATTTTCCCATTCAGTTATTGGAGAATCGAAAAGAATAGAAACACCAGATTAAAAACATGTGTCCAACGATTAATGGTTAGTGAATCTAGAGGCTAATAAGAAAAATCATCTGTTCCAGCCTCCAGTACTGGACTTCCAGCAAGTTGGAAAAGCCGGTCAACAGCGATACTCATTTACATGCCATCTAACAACTCAAATGAGTATTTTGTTTCATGCAGTAATCGCAGAATTTTATCTGCTTTAAATTTGCTGTTACAAATGATATGTAACAATAAAAATAAAAGAGTAAGAATTAGAGGCAATGGTAGCATAAGCAGACCTTCTGAGCTTTCCAACTGTGTCTTCTCAGCGGATGATGACCCTTCGTTGCATATGTGCCCCACAATCTGTACAGTGTCAGCAACATCATGCATTTCACTCATGTCATCATCAAGAAAATCCTCAACCTCCATCAATTCATCATCCGTCGCAGGCACTAATCTCCCATCTCCTTCGACCTTGTTATCAAATAAGACATCAGACCATATCAGGTAGGGAATAAGAAGAAAAAAAAATTATAGCAGAATGGCTACAGACCATCACACCGTTTGTTTTTTAACTAAGTATCACCACACCAAAGATGGTGGTTGGATATCCTTTATTTTGTTTCCTCTCATTCTCCTTTTCCAATAAATCCATTGTGAGTGTCAATCATTAAATTCTTCACTTAAATGCTTCACCAGAAAATAAAAAAGATGAAAAACTAACTTATTCTATATTTCATAAACATTCAATTTAAGTTGCAGCAAACAAATTGGGGGAAAAGGCAAGGATATCTTCCTGGAGAGGCAGGTGAGAAAGCGGGAGAACTCCACCAGCTTGGGTAATGCCTAGTGTGTGTGTGTGTGTGTGTGTACAGAACATATACCAGGAAAAAAGTGTAGTACCCGCACAAGCTTGTAGACAACCGGATCGGTAATCTGCTTCGGTGAAGACAGAGCAGAGCTACTTCTCTCAATTCCATTCTCTTCCACCTTCCCTTCATCATTACCCTCAACTCCAACCACTGTTTCCATGGAAAATCCACCACATGCAACTCAAATACACAAACTGAACACCCAAAACAGATGAACAGAAAAGAATAAATAAATAATTCGAAGTGAAATTTTTTTCTTCTTTTCAAAACTAAAACTTTATTCACTACATGCAACTTCAAAATATAAACAAGAAAATGAATTCGCACAACATAAAAAAATATATTGAGTTAAATTTTCCACCTTCATAGCAAAAATTTTATATTCCAGGTCTCTATAAACTAAAATATCACCTCTAAAACCAAACTTATCATACTCTAAATACGACTAAATCTGAGTGCACAAGCACCAACAAACTTAATATTATAGATGGAAGAATAAAGTAAACTCTTCTCTTAATTTACAATTACAAGCCATAGCAACAATATGAGAACTCAAATTTCCAAAAATTAACACCTCAGAAACAAACCAAAATTGCTTGAAAGAATGCAATAGTACAAGAAAGATGCGTATTACTGGAAAATGCTACCATATGAAGCTTAATTGACTGCAAAATGAAACTAAACCAAGCGAAACTTAATAGGTTTGGGGCTCACCATAGGACTGTGTGACCGGGGAACGGATTGATTCAAACACTGCAACTGTAGCCCAACCGCTGAAAACGTACCGATTCCGACTGAGTTGTCGAAGAGAGAGAAATTGGGACTTCGGAAACAAAAACTTCTAAGATACGAAAAGAAATTGTGGGAATAAATATTTTACTAACAGGATTACCCTTTTATGTTCGGGGAGAGAGAGAGAGAGAGCGAGCGAGAGTCGGAGAGAGAGGAACAGCGAGTGTGTCGTGTGTGACTCGCTTTTCCAGTACGCTGAGATTAGTATCGAACGGTTCGGAATCGAAATGAATTATGAGCTGCAATAGAGAGGTTGGCGTGGAGTCCGACTGGTTTTGGTTTGGATTGGGATTTGCGTGTACTGTTGGGTGCCCCTCGTAGAAAGGCAAAAAGTCTCACTTGTTAGTTATTAGTGATGTTATCGAGACTTTCATTAGTGCCTCGTTCGTATTTAATTGTAACATTCATTTACTGCGGGATTGTAACATACTACTATAAAGATAAGGTGATTTAAATCAAAACTATCCAGTAAGGAAACTGGATATTCTCAAATATCGAAATCAAAATAATTTAAACTGATTTTACAGTTTGATCTTTTGAAGTGAGTAAATGTTATTTATATTCTGATTTTGCAGAAATGATGAATAAGGTATCCAGTTGTTTGTTAAAACAAATACTAATAATAATAAAAATAAATATAAAAATGTTATTGTTACTCTCTTTATAATAATAGGATAATACTCCATATATATAAAGGATACTACCTCGTTAGGATAATACTAAGTGAAAAAGAAAAGTAATAATTTCACCGATTAAACTGAAAATAAAGCTAATTACCTTTGATTTGATTGGGTATTTCTACAATTATAATCCAGACCCGAAAGGAAGTAGAAACACAGGAACCAAAATCTCCAACCAGCGGAATTGGCAGGGAGCATACTGCCCTTTCACGTCGCTACCCATGTCCGCACCCATCACACTTGACAAAGCAATGCCTCTAGTGTCCCACATGCCATTCGGGGGACACCCTCCAAGGATTAGGAGCAATCGTGATGCATGCGCTCAAATTTATAACAGTATACGCAGTTACGTCTGGCCGTCTGGGTATCTTGGTCGCTCTGCAGTGCCTATCAAAAGTCCCTTTAGTCGTCTTTTAATTTCACTTTTAACTTTATCTTTCTCCAAATCCACGGTCACACTCTTCTGGGCGGTGCATCGCGTCCTCTAGCTTCACATATTTGAACATTCTCCGTCTTCTTTTTGGGCATATTCAATATCAATAATTAGTGCAGCATCCTGAGTTTACACACCATGGCCCAAGAACACCATAGTCCGCCTCTGTCAAACTTTGGTTCGCCTTAGACATGCTTGGACTTTGACTGAATGGCTCCAATCAAAGCCTTTTCTTGTTCCGAGAACTGCCAGACGAACCGATAGCTTGGCATGCTCTAAACATTGAAGATGGCTATTCTATTGTGAGGAGATCAGAAAGAACAATGGGGGGAAAAAATTCAAAACCTTTCAAGGAAATTCTCATACATGCATCAGCAGAACAACCAGCAAGTAAGATAGTAATCGCTATATAAAATCAAAACAACCCACAAAACAATCCTTCGCGGGTTACCAACTCAACAGAAAGGTACAGAAGCGAAACCAAAACTTGATATAACCCATATCTTAAGAAAGTTTAACAGCAGACGTCTCAAGATGCCTCTCTCGTCATGGACACTAAAAAGTGAAAAAGCTATGAAAGGGGCAGACCCAAGTTTAAGCGGCTGCGACCTCTATATTAGTGTGGGCCACTGCAGGCCTGAGGCTGTAGTCCTCTTCCTCCTTGGGTGGGTGGATGGTAACCAGATCAGGCAAGGGTGTTGTAGGGCCTACTTTTCCCTTAGGGTCCCAATCGAGCATTATCCTCACCTTGATGCCCAGAACACCCTGCAACATATTGTGGACACAAACACCAACCAAAACATCACATTCAGCAGATGCAAATAGTATTTATCCAGTTAGAATCGATGCCAATGAGTGAATAAGCTGACCTGTCTAAGAAGCACATGCCTCACGGCGGAGTCAATATATTCATTGACCGGCTGACCAGAGGATATCATGTATCCATCCTTGAATTTCATAGATTTGGCACGTTGAGCCCTGAGCTTCCCACTAACTATAACCTGAAAATGTAATGCCAAATGGAAAGTGTAATTAAAAATAAAACAGAGCAGCGATGTTCTTTTATCACCGAAAGGCAGGCCAAGATCTTAAGTTTCTTTCTTTACACACCTCGCATCCTTTTGCTCCATTCTCCATGACAAATCGAAGAACACCATAGCAAGCCCTGAAAACAAGATGAATGGTGAATCAATAGACCTATAATAAATTAAAAAATTCATAATAGTCATGGTGAGAAGAAAGTTTTAAGAATAATTATAATAGGAGATGGATAACAAGAGACAACGAATAGAAACCGGTGTGGCAACCATATACTAGAACATTTTATGCATACATGAGAATGTTAGTAGTTCAGTAATATGTGTCTGTGTGTTTGCCAAGCAGCACATTGATACTAAACAAACAATTGGGCAAATGAATTTCACCAATCCAAAGTGTTCTGGTTCCAGGTGTAAAGACGACTTCACAGCTGGTTCTCACATCGTAAGTTTGAGGATTAAATACTTCTAAGCTGTTTGGATTTGACCCTTTCCAAACAAATTTCAGTGCACACGAATGTCTGTTTAAGTGCCTAAGGGAAAGGCATAGATAGAGACAAAGAAGAGGACACAGTGAAATTTAGGAGTTACCGAACTCCAAGAACTAAAATAACAGTTCAAAGAGACTAACAAACTCCAATATTTAATGTAAGCATTGCTGAAGATCCTCTTAAACCAATATTCCTGGGAAAGGGAGGAGTAATGTCAATGCTAATCACAACTTATACGTTCCACAAACTCCAGATATTCACTGGAAGATTGTTGATGATCCTCTTAACCCATGACTAATGGAAAGGGGAGAAGTAACATCAATGCACTAAACGAGATGTACTTTGCAAAATGATGTTGGACAAATCCTGGTTTCCTCTCACTAGGGTTCCCCGACCAAGTTCAGGATCAATGACGTATCTCACTGCAAAAGAAGCCATCATGCAGCAAACTGCCGAGCCTTGCAGGTGAAAATAGCTATTAAAATGGATTCATTGGTCTGAAGTGATTGGTTAAAAGTCCTGTGGCCCAGTTCAATCTTGGTAAGGCATACTGGTATGTCAGTTATCAAAGATTCCGATTCCCATTTTTTAAGGATTGTCCACCACAAAAGGACATCAGCAAATCAATTTCACTGATCCAAAGTGTTCTGGTGCCAGGTGTAAAGATGACTTCACAGCTGGTTCTCCCATTGTAAGTTTAAGTTTTAAATACTTCTATGCTGTTTGGATTTGACCTTTCCAAACAAATGACAGCGCCCACGAATGTCTGTGTAAGTGCCTAGGGAAAGGCATAGATAGAAACAAAGAAGAGGACGCAGTGAAATTTAGGAGTTACCGAACTCCAAGAACTAAAATAACAGTTCAAAGAGACTAACAAACTCCAATATTTAATGTAAGCATTGTTGAGGATCCTCTTAACCAATTATTCCTGGGAAAGGGAGTAATAATGTCAATGCTAATCACAAGATATACATTCCACAAAGCCGAATTCTTCTTTTCCTTACATTCTGCAAAATTCTAGAATCAAAGAAACATCAGGGCAACCAGCTGAACATGACAAATAGCTAATAGTTTAAAAGCTTAAAATACCTTTGAATAGTTTAGTTCAAAATAATAAATCAAGTTTTGCACCATGTTGGCATGCACGTGCACATGTGCATGTGTGTTTGTCAGACAGAATTATATCGATTCAGAAAGCAATAGATGCACAAAGTTCCAGAATAGTGGTGGCAAGATGATGAAATCTTGGAGCTCAAAAACTCCACAAATTCACTGTTAAGCATTGTGGATGATCCTCTTAACCCATAACTTATGGAAAGGGAGAAGTAAAATCAATGCACTACGTGAGATGTACTATGCAAAATGATGTTGGACAAATCCTGGTTTCCTTTCACAACGGTTGCTGACCAAGTTCAGGGTCGATGAGGTATCTCACCACAAAACAAGCCGTCATGCAGCAAAACGACAAACCTCGTAAATGAAAATAACTATTAAAATGGTGTAGTTGGTCTGAAGTGATTAGTTAAAAGTCCTGTGGACCAGCTCAACCTTGGTAAGGCATACTGGTATGTCAGCTATCAAAGCTTCCATTTCCAGTTTTTCAGGATTGTCCACAGTCAAAAGGACATCAGCAGGTCATAGCAAACAACATGCCAATTCATGTAAGGCTTAAAATGTACATAGAATAAATTAATCTGCTAAAGTGGCATGATTCCCTCAAGTCTGAAAAACTGAAGGTGCTGAGTTCAACTTCGATCTCAGCAGATCAACAATCTGACCCAAATTACATCAATGACGAAGGAAACAAGACAATTCTCGGCAAGTTTAAGATATACCTTCGGACAGCAAGCCCTCCAAGAAGCTTGTAACGCAGAGACTCTGCCTGAGCAATGGCACATAGCCCTCTGTTATTCACCTTTTCAGCGTAGAGCTCAACACTGTTCTCTGGAAATTTGAAACGCTTCTGAACGATAGATGTGAGTTCCCTAATTCTTCTTCCCTTCTCACCTAAATCCATGAATTTGAAATGTAACCAGAGAATATTTCTTCTAAATCCACAGATATAACCCCATGTAACAAGCTACACCAAATACAATTTTTTTGCCAACCACGTGTAGCTTCTTGGACACAAATTGATGTTTAGTGTAAACAGAAAACAACTCAATGAACTTAAATTGTATGGTTTACTTGATTAAGTAAAACATACCTTCCAAATATTTAAAAATCTCTTGCTTATCACACAACATGTTCACTGCCCTTCTTACCACATACTATGTCCATCAACCAAGCAGCATGTTATGGATCGAGCATTTTCATTATTCTATCATTTGTTACTCGACCAATGAAGACAAAGAGCCATTACTTAAAACAGTCCTGATCCTAGCTTCATCCCTCCTGAGTGTCCACACAGCCGAATAAAGTCCAAACTGAGTTCAAGGAATGACACTCTTCTAGATTCGAGAGTCCTCAATAATACAGAACTACAATTGCAGACTCAAATTCGTATATATTCCAAAGTTTTTAGGCAACCAAACAGAGCTACCACAATTTAGCAATACCAGAATTCAAAAAAAAAGTTCCATTCATTTTCCGGAACCTTCTCGGCAACCAAAGAGACACGAAGTGACAGAAGTTGTTTTACCAAGGACATTCTGGGTTCGAGTGGCCCTGATAATAATCTCGGTCCGCATCGGGGTCACTCTAACCTCGACCCCGGAGTACCCGTCCTCCGCGAGCTCTCTCGTCAAGACCTCATTCAGCTCCGCGTAGAACACTCCGTCAGCAACAAACTATCGAAAACCAGGAAAAAATTAATACCTCAGCAACCATAAAAATAGAGAACGAAATAATAACTATCTGTTTGTATGATGCCAAAACGCCGGAAAAGGTAAAGAAAGGAATCACCTTTCGCTTTTTGCTGATTTGAGTCGCCATTGTGCTTTCGATCGAATTGGATGGAAGCTTGCCCGCCGCGCTTCTTCTGTTGTGGTTTCCTTTCCTTCCGTCTGAAAACCCTAGTACGAAAGTAGGGTTATTAGTATGCCACGAAACATGATCTGACGGTCAGTATTTGAGATTTTGATTTTCTAACGGCTGCGATTGGAAATCTATATTCACGATTTTCTTTTGGCTTTCAGTGGCATTCTGCGTGAATAAAGATTTTCACCAACGTGCTGGCGGGATGAAATAGGAATAAAGATTTTCTATTTTTTCTTTTAATATACTATTATGGGAAATTGGTAATTTAGTCACTAGGTTTATACCACGCTGACAATTTAGTCACTAAATTTTTTTTTTACGATAGGATCATTGAGTTTATATGGTTGGGACGATCTGGTCTTCTATCCATGTGCCGTCACCCCACTTAACGGTATCGTCTGCCACGTCATCTTCTTGCCCAATCAGCGCCCACTAACGCTACATTGTTACCGGGTCACCTTTTTTTTTTTTTTTTTTTTATCAAAACTCACTGTTTCACTCACATAAGATTTTACAATTTCACTTAAATGACACACAGTATGAGAGTGAGGTGAATTTCTTCATTCAAAAGACCAGTGTACACATTCTTCGTTTGGGGTAATATTCGATCATGTTCTAAGTATTATTGATTTTCCCTAATCGTTCTAAAACTGTTATGTCCTAGAATATTCGAAGTCTTCGAAGTGTGAAAGAAATTGGGTGTTCGAAATGTGGAAGCAGATTCGGTGATTTCGAAGTGTGGAAGCAGATTCGGTGATTTCGTGGGAACCCTAGCAAATATTCGGGGGCATTTCGATTTGGGGGTACACTGGGGTTGGATCTTCGAAGCAAACGCTCTTAAGGTAACCCATTTCTTTATTTTGGCTTTGTCTCACCCATTCGTAGCAAACGCTCTTAAGCAAACGCTAGTTTTTTGTCGTAGTTAAAACCCATTTACTGTGGATGACCCATTTCTTTATTACCCTTTTTGCAGGTCGGTGGCTGGAGGACAAATTCTTTTTCCCAATAATGTCGGGAGGTAGGACAAATTCATGATGGAGGGCATGTACCTGCTGTGGATGGGGGACAGGTTGAAGCAGCAAATGAGGGAGATGTTGGTGGACCATCAGTTTAGCACCTTAATGGAATTGGCCATCAGTTTAACACCTTAATGGAATTGTCCATTTTTGCATATGTAACTGTAACTATAGAACTTCATAAACCATTAGTTTAGCATGCTTAATGTATTTTTGGGGAGCTGTAATTATACTGATGTAATTTTGAGGTGCTGGTATACTTACAGTGTTTGTGTACTAATGAGCAATGAGAGTTGTAATTTTAACTGATGTGCTTGGAAACTAATGTGATCTTGAGGTATTTTGGAATTTGATGTGATCCTGAGCTGTTATTTTAACTGATGTGATAAGCAGATTTAGGGGTCATTTTGCAGCATTTAAGTTTTTGGGTTGTTTAGGCTTATGTGATGGCCTAAGTTTGGGTAGGAAGGGTTGTTTAGGTTTATGTGATCTACACATGTGATTTGCATATGTGATCTGCAAGTTTAGAGGTCATACTGATGGTATTTTGGGTCATTTTGCAGCATTTAAGTTTAGGGGTCCTTAGTTTTAGGTTTTTTTGTCAATTTTGCAGCAGACACAAGTCATTTTGTCAATTGACACCTTAGTTTTAAATTTTTTTGTCAAGTCATTTTGTCAATTTAGTTACAAGACACGAGTCATTTTGTCCATTTTGCAATTACTAATAACGACAATCTGTTACAAGACACAAATAATTTCACAAGGAATCTTCATTAATACATACTGTCATTCATACATACTAAGACAAGGAATCTATTACAAGACACACGTAACCATTACACAAGGTCCTTTTTTGGCATTTGCAAACTAACTTATTGCCACTAACCATTGGCTTTGCACGAAATAACTGCCATTAACATTTCTAACACATTGCAAACTAATTGACTTCTCAAAAACTATTACACAATTTCATTTGCAATGCATCACCTAACCTAGTCATCTAACACATTGAAAACTAATTGCCACTAACATTTCTTCACAGTGGTCCTTAGGAACAATGCACCCATAACAGCAACTGCCACTAACGATACTCCAACAATAGACTTCAGTCTGCTCACAGTTTGCTTCAATACATCATTCTCCTTCTGCATCTCTTTATTTCTCCTCGTCAAATGTAGTCTCACCTCCATCCCACGGGGGCAGACGACACTAGGATCAAACCAACAAAAAAAGCCACAATGCTTAGTTGTCTGCAAACAGAGACACCCACAATCATGTACTCAAATATAACGAGTAAGAAAATATTGAAGGACAGGATTTAACCATATGATTTTAACAATATTGACCAAATATACCAACAAACCTGTTTAATTCAAAGATTTTAACAATCTCAATGCATGGAAGTTTCAAACAGTGTATGAAAGAATGTTCAATCAGTGTATGTTCAAACAGTTCATTAATTAGTCTATTAATCAGTGTATATTGAATCAGTGTATGTTCAATCAGTATATGAATGGAAGTTTCAAAGAATGTTTAACAATCTTAATGCATGAAAGTTTTATGACTTTCAAACAGTGTATGTTCAATCATAAACAAAGTATCCTTTTTTCTATAATGTATCGGTCATAAACAAAATATTGCCCCTGTTCATATGATAACTTTGTACAAAGAGATTCATACTTTAATCACTACGTTTATATTAAAATATAAAATTTCAAATGCATTAACACCTAATAATCTAAAGAACAAAATCCACTTGCCAATATATTCCAGCCAAATGTAATCCAGCCTATTTGTACTCAAAAACTGCAAAATTATAGCTCAGCAGCATCAAATCCCGAATGGAGAAAACCACCAATCCACAGACATCCTCTAATTTCCCAACAAGCAATTCTCTTTTTAGTTGCAAGACATATTCTGAGACTAAGTGGAGTTCTATAACATATTTCCCTTCGATTTGTGTATGTGGAGTAATAATTGGGGAAAGAAGATTGCGAAAACGAACCCTTTGCAATAAAATCGCAAAAATCAAATCAAATCCATAAAATCACAAAGCAATTCAGCGAAAGAAGATTGCAAAAACGAAAAGGTGAAAGAACCAAACCCAAATACTAACCTTCCCTCAGGCATTGTTGATTTGCGCAAAACGTTCCCCGGGTTTCGAAGTTAAGAAATCGTTCTCCTCTCTGGCCTAGGGTTTGTGAAAAAGGGGGAAATGCTCTCGTGAAGGAGGATTTTGTTGCAGTTGCGTGATTTGAGAAGAAAGATGCCCATCCTTTTTAATGAAACTGTGCGTTTAATGAAAATGTGCCTGTACAATATTATACAGTATGCTGTTTAGTTTGAGTGAAACGGTGAGTTTTGATTAAAAAAAAAAAAGATGACCTGACAGCAATGTAACGTTAATGGGTGCTAATTGGGCAAGAAGATGACGTAGCAGACGATACCGTTAAGTGGGGTGACGGCACATGTACGGAAGGACCAGATCGTCCCAACCATATAAACTCAGTGATCCTATCGTAAAAAAATAAAACTTAATGACTAAATTGTCAACGTGGTATAAAACTAGTGACTAACTTGCCAATTTCTCTACTATTATATTACTAACATGGTACAAAGAGGTTTTCACCATACAACCACTCCAAAACCAACTAATGTAAAACATAGACGAGAAATAGAGGCAGCAAGCTGATTCGATCTCATGATTTCCTAATCAAATTGTGAGGAAAAGATAAAGGTAATTTTTAAAATTATCTACCAAGTGGATTGATACGCATAAAAAGATGCGCAGTAAAATGGTAGATAAAGATCTCTGCGAGGTAGGTATATTTCTAAATAGTTGTTATATATGGGTGGTGTTTTGCCAAAATTTTAACTTAATAAAAAATACAAAATATTTTTTTTTCTCTCCATTAAATTATTATTATTTATTATAATAAATATAAAAATTTATTCAAATATTTTCTTTTTTTACTTTTTCATCAATTTTTATATTCTAAAATTTTGACACACAAAACACTACCTTGCTAAACACTTAAAGTAGTCATAAGCCAAACTAGATATGTATGTATTGTGTTATTAAGGGGTGTGTGTACTATACCCTTGTGTCTAAGTTGATAATTTTGTTACTAAATGAATAGTTGTTTTATTTGCTCGTAAAACTATTAGTTTACGTTAAAAAAAAATTTCATTGAAATGTTTTCGACCGGAAGTGCGCTTTTTAAAGGCAGCGAGAACGCGATGATCTGACTGTTATTGGTTGTGTCATGGGCTGTCCTGAGACCGTGATTATAGGCTGAGGAAGCGAGAATGATAGCTTGTAATTGGCCCAACAATGCTGGGCTTGGTATTGAGATTCAGTAGCAGTTGCGGGTCGGCTGTCCTGATATGTGGGCCTGAGACCATGATTATATGCTGAGGAGGCGAGCACGACAGCTTGGAATTGGCCCAACAATGCTAGGCTTGGTTTTGAGATCCAGTCGCAGTTGCCGTTGCGGGTTGGAAAAACATGCACTCAGCTGTGTTGCTCGGCCGAGAAAATAACTCAGTTTTATGGATCAAATTCTTGATTACGAAGGTCCTCTGTATTATAAGTACCTATCTAATCAAGCACACAATATTATATCCTCTTCTGAGACGATATAAAGTAGGATATTAGAATTTTGCTTACATTATTACCGTTGTATTGCCCGCCTGCGTGTTTGTACAGGGCATCCAAAGTTAAGTAAATGTTATGGAGCGACTCAACTCCTCCCTAAAGATGGATCCGTTATTTACGAAGGATGGAATTTCTGAGTCGGCCATTTAAGACAGAAGGAGAAGAAGTTAGAGATGCAGTTTTGGTGACTGATTGAGAACAAAAAGACTTATTTTTAGTCAGCAATTTGAATGGCATTACTTTTTTTGTTTAACTGAATACCGCTTGCAAATATTGTATTTGGATGGCAGTACGAGGTTCGAAATGAGGCTTACACACCATTCTTTGGACCTTGACCGAATGGCTCGAATCAAAGCCTTTTCTTGTTCCAAGAACTCCCAGAACTACCAATAGCTTTGTATGCTCTAACCTTTCAAGGAAATTCGAAGCTCTGGTACGAACTCATACATACATTAGCAGAACAAACAGCAATTAATTAATATAGTAATAGCTAGAAAAAATCAAAACAACCCCCAAAAAGATCCTTCACGGGTTACCAACTCAACAAAAAGTTACACAAGGGAAACCGAAACTTGATAACCCCATATGTTAAGAAAAGTTTTAACAGCAGACGGTCTCAAGGGGCCTCGCTCTCTCTCGTCTCGGGACACTAAAAAGTGCAAAACCTAAGAACGGGAAAGACCCAAGTTTAAGCTGCTGTGACCTCTATATTAGTGGCGGCCAGCGCTGGCCTGAGGCTGTAGTCCTCTTCCTCCTTGGGTGGGTGGATGGTAACCAGATCAGGCAAGGGTGTTGTAGGGCCTACTTTGCCCTTAGGGTCCCAATCGAGCATTATCCTCACCTTGATGCCAAGAACACCCTGCAACATATTGTGGAAACAGAAACATCAACCAAAACATAACTTTCATAATTTTAAGCAGGGCGCTAGCATGTAAATAGAATTTATCCAGTTCAGAATCGATACCAATGAGTGAATAAGCTGACCTGTCTAAGAAGCACATGCCTCACAGCAGAGTCAATATATTCATTAACAGGCTGACCAGAGGATATCATGTATCCATCCTTGAACTTCATAGATTTGGCACGTTGAGCCCTGAGCTTCCCACTAACTATAACCTGAAAATGTAATGCCAAATGGAAACTGTAATTAAAAAGAAAACAGAACAACAATGTTCTTTAATCACCAAAAGGAGGCTAAGAGCTTTAAGTTGCTTTCTTTACACACCTCGCATCCTTTTGCTCCATTCTCCATGACAAATCTAAGAACACCATAGCAAGCCCTGAAAACAAGATGAATGGCGACTTAATAGACCTATAATAGAATATTCCACAATTCAAAATACATTGTGCAAAGACAGATTTAAGAAATATTACAACAGGAGATGGAAACCAAGAGACAGGGAATAGAAATGGGTAGGGAAACCATATACTAAAATATTTATGCATACATGAGAATTTTAGTAATTTGACAATATGTGTGTGTTTGTCAAGCAGCCCATTGTTACTAAACAAACAAAAGGTCTTCGGCAAATCAATTTCACCGATCCAAAGTGTTCTGGTGCCAGGTGTAAAGACGACTTCACAGCTGGTTCTCCCATTGTCACAGCTGGTTCTTTGTAAGGTTTAAATACTTCTAAGCTGTTTGGATTTGACCTTTCCAAACAAATGTCAGCACACACGAATGTCTGTGTAAGTGCCTAGGGAAAGGCATAGATAGAAACAAAGAAGAGGACACAGTGAAATTTAGGAGTTACCGAACTCCAAGAACTAAAATAACAGTTCAAAGAGACTAACAAACTCCAATATTTAATGTAAGCATTGTTGAGGATCCTCTTAACCCATTATTCCGGGGAAAGGGAGGAGTAATGTCAATGCTAATCACAACTTATACATTCCACAAACTCCAGATATTCACTGGAAGATTGTTAATGATCCTCTTAACCATGACTAATGGAAAGGGGAGAAGTAACATCAATGCACTACTCGAGATGTACTCTGCAAAATGATGTTGGACAAATCCTGGTTTCCCCTCACTAGGGTTCCCCGACCAAGTTCAGGATCAATGAGGTATCTCACCACAAAAGAAGCCGTCATGCAGCAAACTGCCGAGCCTTGCAGGTGAAAATAGCTATTAAAATGAATTAATTGGTCTAAAGTGATTAGTTAAAAGTCCTGTGGACCAGTTCAATCTTGGTAAGGCATTCTGGTATGTCAGTTATCAAAGATTCCAATTCCCATTTTTTAAGGATTGTCAACCACAAAAGGACATCAGCAAACAACTTGGCAATTCATGGAAGTCATAAATAAAATGGACATAGACTAAATTAATCTGTTAAAGTGACATAATTCCATCAAGTCTGAAACACTGAAGGTGTTGAGTTCAACTTCAATCTCAGCAGATTAACAATCTGACGCAAATTACATCAATTCGGAAGAAAATAAGACACAATACTAAGTAAGTTTAAGCAATACCTTCGGACAGCAAGCCCTCCAAGAAGCTTGTAACGCAGAGACTCTGCCTGAGCAATGGCACATAGCCCTCTGTTGTTCACCTTTTCAGCGTAGAGCTCAACACTGTTCTCTGGAAATTTGAAACGCTTCTGAACGATAGATGTGAGTTCCCTGATTCTTCGTCCCTTCTCACCTAAATCCATGAATTAGTCATGTAACCAGAGAACATTTCTCCTATATCCGCAGATATAACTCCATGTAACATGCTACACCATGTCCAATTTTTTCCTCCAATTTTCATGCCCACCACATGCAGCTTCTGGGCCACAAATTGATGTTTCGTGTAAACAGAAAACAACTTATCAAACTAAAATTTTATAGTTCACTTGAATGAGTACAACATACCTTTCAAATATTTAAAAATCTCACTTATCACAATGTGCTCATTACTCTGCTTATCACATACTATGTCCATCAAGGAGTGGGTTATGGATCTAAAACTTCCATTATTCTAACATTCGTTACTCACTCGGCAGAATTTTCTTCTTCTTAAGCCAAAAAATGGTATTTTTTAATGGTATTTTTGTGCTTTTTACACTTTCCCCAAACTGTATTTTACTCAGCAGTTTAATGTTTGACGCAACCACACACAGCTACCACAATCAGTAATACCAGAATTCAAAAAAAAAAGTTCCGTTTATTTGCCGGAACCTTCTCGGTAACCAAAGAGACACGGAGGGACAGAGGTTGTTTTACCGAGGACATTCTGAGTTCGAGTGGCCCTGATAATAATCTCGGTCCGCATGGGAGTCACTCTAACCTCGACCCCGGAGTACCCGTCCTCCGCGAGCTCTCTCGTCAAGACCTCATTCAGCTCCGCGTAGAACACTCCGTCAGCAACAAACTATCGAATAACAGGAAAAAATTAATCCCTCAGCACCAAAAATATAGAGAACGAAATAATAACAATCTGTTTGTATGCCGCGAAAACGCCAGAAAAGGAAAAGAAAAGAATCACCTTTCGCTTTTTGCTGATTTGAGTCGCCATTGTGCTTTCGATCGAATTGAATGGAAGCTTGCCTGCCGCGTTTCTTCTATTGTGTTTTCCTTCCGTCTGTAAACCCTAGAACGAAAGTGGGGTTATTAGTATGCCCCGAAACATGATCTGACGGTCAGTATTTGAGATTTTGATTTTCTAACGGCTGCGATTGGAAATATTAATTCGCGATTTTCTTTTGGCTTTTAGTGGCATCCTGCGTGAATAAGCTGTTTAATTAGTGGCAAAAATGGTATTGCGTAAAAAGTCTATCCGATCCTTTTATTCTTTAGCGGAACTGAGACGGTTGGTTGAGAAAAACTTGAAGTGTGTATCAATGGCGGGTACTTCTACTGCTGTCACTATTCCTTCATCTCTCTTTCTCAAAACTAGCTCTTTACTTTTCCATTCTCAAAGGTCATGTTCTTTTTTAAGTTTGACATGGAAAAACGTGCTCTCAGCCATTGCTCTGCCAAGAAGAAACTCAGTTTTATGGATCAAATTCTTGATTACATCGAAGGTACTCTTTTTTTGTACAAGCACGCATGATATGGTCTTATCGGATGACATAAAGTAGGATACTAGAATTTTGGTTACATTATTACCTTTGTGTTGCCCTTTGCCCGACTACCTATTTGTACAGGGGGTCCAAAGTTAAGAAGGTGGTATGGGGCACCTGATCTCCTCCCTAAAGACGAATCCTCTGGTGACGAAGATGATCAATCAGGTAGTCGATCAATAGTAGTTCACGGGTGTTCGTGTTTTCTGTATTGCTTTAAGATTCGATGGAATTTCTGAGTTAGCCATTTCAAAGACAGAAGGAGAAGAAGTTAGAGATGCAGTGTTGGTGACTGATGGAGATAGTGACATAGGCCAGGTGTGTGTTCCCTTTGAACAAAAAGAAGACTTCTTTGCAAATATTGTACTTGGATAGCTTTACGAGGTTCGAAAATGAAACTTGTCATGCTATCTTGTGTCTTCGAATGCTCGTTGCCTTTATCTTTTTATCTGTATTTGGATGTAGCATTGTTTCTTTTTGTATCATTCCCTCGCTAGTCTGTGATGGTACGTGTTGTCAGAGTAGGTTTTTGCTGTCTAGTGGATACAACTCTTAATTGATTTAAAGTATGTGACTCTGAGTCTGAACCTTGGTTATCTAGCTTATGTAGATGGTAATATTGTCCTTGATTGTCAAAAGAGCTCGGGTTAAAGCACTGGTGAAGGATAAGCGGGCTGCACTGGAAGCCTTTGGAACCTACGTTGAGGTGGGTGGATTTGTATGTTCCAGCAAAATTACTTCCAGGTCGACATATGTAACTAGGCAGTCGCTATTCGTAATGCTTTCTTTTCAGTTTCCTAGGAAGAATACTGATTTCGGTTTTTGATATTCTGTGCAGTCAATGGCTGGGGATGCAAGAGACAAACCATTTCTAAGGAAAGCTCTAAGAGGAGTTCGCACAGTAATATGCCCGAATGTATGCATATCTGAATTTTGATAAATTTTCTCGTAGGCAATTCCACAAAAAAAAAAGTCAGTCTCTTGTCACATGGCTAAGCTTATTTTCTTCATTTAGTTGAGGTTTTTGGCTCGAGGCTTCTAAAAAGTCAAATAGTACCAATTTTAGCTGTACTTGTAAAACTCAAAGAAACTTCTGCCACAATAATATGCCTAGTATTCTCAGCAGTTTGATTATTTTCATTACTTTCAAACTAGGCTTTTTTTTCTTTATTTCAGGGCATTGCTATTCGATAGGGTCATCTTGCCTATCTATTTGAGCATATTTTTACCGTTTTGTCAGGAAGGATTCTTATCTAATGTTGGGGAATTGAAAGGGGTGCAACATATAATTCTCCTGTCTCAGGTATCTCCCTCTGTCTCGGGTGTGCTTATGTAAACATGAGAAGTCACCATTTAAGTGAATATTTTTCTTTTCATAGTGGTTTGATAAGGTTGCAGTTGTCTGCTTATAGAGATGCTGGTGGCGTTCAAGCTCTCATAAACAGCAACGCAAGAAAATTGGCCGAGCAAGAAGAATTAAAGCTGGTGGCTACAGGGATCCCTTACACGATCATTAGGGCTGGGTTGTTACAAAGCACTCCAGGTGGAAGACAAGGTTTTAGCTTCGAACAGGTATTACTCTTTTTCTTTTACGATGGTCAGGAAAAAAATCAAACTACCTCATTGACTCTGTGCTCGCCGCCCAATCCTTCCCGGCTGCCAGTAGCTAATGTCTTCCCAGTAGCATCTCGTAAGCACCTTTGTGCTGCGCCGTCAGAGCACAAAAGTGGCTGTACATTTTTCAGTCTCATACAAACTCAGACATGTCTCACCGCATTATATTTATTTCCTTTCTCAACTGTTGATTATTGAGAAGCATAATAAGAGCAACTGCTAGTGTCAATGTGAGAGAAACTTATGTCTGTTTGATTGGAAGTTGATAAATCATGCAGGCAATTTCTGCTGACTTTCAAACAGATGCCAACCTGAAAATTCACACAAGATAACCATATAGGTTGCTCATTGCACTGTGTTTTACCTGTTACACTACCCCTGTCAGCTTTAAAAAGAAAATATTTCCTGTAGGTTATCAGGAAATTGCTAGGTAGTATTTATCCCACATTTTTTCTCCGTGGATTTTGGATGCCCCGTGGTATTGTCTTCAAAGAGTCTTTCTAAAGCAATTATAATCATCATGAAAACTGACAGTATCTACCAAAGTTATTTTGTTTCAATGTCCAAAAAATGTTAGTGCTTGTCAATAAGTAATCGGGCAAACCTTCCCATGGTAGATGGAAGGGAAATCAATTATCCACCCCTTAGGCTGATATTGAGATTCGCTAAAACAAGGCAAGCCATGAAAAATAATTCTGTTTTCCGCGACTTTTGATTCTTAAAAGATAAATCTGTCTTATCAAACTTGTTTCTGCAATACAATCACATCAGAAAGTTATGCGGACGTCTTCACCATATGGTATAGATCGGATGTTTCTGTGAGCAGTCAAGGGCCCCTGAGATTTGGATTCCAACCGAGAAATATAGGGAATTTTACAAGCATATGGAGCATCTATAAAAGCAAAATTACCACATAAGAGAACAATGATGAGGTTGTGTGAATTCTATTTTAAGAATCAAACTTCACTTAATGTTCATCATGACAGGGTAGTTCTGCACGGGGAAATCTTAGCAAGGAGGATGCTGCCTTTATTTGTGTGGAAGCTGTTAACGCAGTCCCACAAAGAGGATTCATATTTGAGGTTTGTAAACATATGCACTTCCAAATTGAAACTGTTTTAATTGGCCACTTTCACACAAATTTAGCGGACAAAACTCTGGGGCCTAAACCGCCAAAATATTCAACAGCTTATGGATCACTTTTATTGTCCTGTTGACTCCTCGAATGGATCCTTCCTAGGGTGTTGCCTCGAGTGGACCAACAGTCTATTCCTAGGTTCTTCCTATTAGAATTATGTGTCCTCGATAACCAAATAATTAATCCAATCCTAATATCTCATATGGAATATAGTTTGGTGGAATGAATTAATTGTATGTAAAGGGCATATTTGCAATAATCTCAAATTTCAGGGGTCAATTACAATATGTTGATGGACTTGATTGTAATTAGTAGAAGCCCTAATTTTATTAGAAGAAGAGTTCTTCAGTTTAATACTACGGCTGGAATTTAAAATCTCTAAGGATCCTACGTCTCATGCTCTCTCTAAGGTTTCCCAAGGCCTATAAATATAACTGTTATATTCAAGGGGTTGGCCATCAGAACCTATTAGAGAAATCCCTAAAATGAGAGTGACATAAATCCCTTAGGAGGCAAGACATTTGTGTTGCTATTCTGAATTGCTGGAGCTTTGGATTGGATCATAAAGCGGCTTGAAATTTGTGGATTCTCGAATACTGTATTAAGGTAGGTAATTGAATCCGCAATTGCAGTTATAATCCTGATTAATGTTTTGTTGAAAACATGTTGTTCATTTTAGTTTAATTCCGCATAAACTATCACCTGCTAACACATACGCCTCTGGGAATGTCCACTAACATAGCAAAGTTGGAGTCTTTGCTATGAAATTAAATCATCACGATGTTGTTATACTGAAATAAGCTGTAGGCTGAAGGATAGTTTGAGAACACGAAGTCTACCCATTTCAAAGGCATAGGGTCAGTGGGATGATTTTCTTGTCCACCCGTACTAATATTTTTTAACCATGTCACTTTCTTCTTCATTATCTCAGTTACTCAAAAATGTTCTCTGCTTTGAGTGGCCATAGGTGGTCAATGGAGACGAGAAGGTTTCAGATTGGCAAGAGTGCTTGGCTAGAATGGTGCAGAAAGCAGACCAGCAGCTTCCGTAATCTCACTCAAACCATGCACATACACTTGGAACTCCTTTATTTTGGCTCCCTGGCAGTGTTCTCAGGAAATGGTTTGCATGAGAGTCAACGGTGTACGAGTGAGTCTTTTCGCCTTAAAACACAGTGCATTTACCCTTTGCTGATGGGTAAGAGTGATGATCCAGATATGACCATATGGAATACTGCCTAATCTATGATTTCAAGAAGTTTTCAAATCCCAACGCTGGAAATCTACTGGGCTACATCACCATTTTTCTTCTTCTTTTTGTTTAAATCTACCCCTCTTCTGTTTGATAAATTGATGAATCATCTCTTTTTTTTAATGTCTTTACCACTATCATATGGCGTGTTAAAAATGGAAGTACATGTGATGCTTTTCTGGATGATGCTTTATTATTATTAATTATTATTCTTTTGTAGAGTTTACCAAATACTTCTGAAAAAATAATTGAGTGATGTTCTCAGAAATGTCCTCCGATGAGGAAGCTTGGCTAGGGGGACCCCAAATTGACACATGCTATCTTACTCTCCCAGGAATCCACAATATGAGAAAGGGAAGAGAAAACATACAAATGATAAATTACTGTGTACGGACTCAAATCTTCATTCCTGCTTGTCTGAATTCCACGACTTGATATGGAGAGCATGCCTGTGCTATTTTTGGAACGACATCTCCTTTCGCATTCCTTATCACAGACGTTGAGATTCCCCCAGATTTTATTCACTGCCTTATCTTATTCCTAAAAATAGAATCGTTTGCCTGATCAGAAGTTTCTCGTGCATTTGTAGCCAACATGCACAGATCTCAGCACCTTGATCGACTACAGAGTAGCATGTCAACGTCTAGTAATTGAGGGGGATGTTAATGCTATGCTGTCTATTTGTCGAAAGAGCAAGTTGCAAATTAAAAACCAATATCCTGCTCTGGATGATCCGGCACTCCAAGTTTGATTGCTCTCTAGCCAGTTCCAAGTCCAATAGATCCAATTTTCTCGGCTTCAGAGGTTACATAAGCCAATAATCCATTAAAGCTCCATTTTTTTTTTTCAGGATCTAGACCATCTGGTGGAATCCCAGTCGTTCCATTTTGCATTTGTTTCATTGGTCCAATGATCAATTTCTGAACACACAGAGTGGCTTTTTTACTTTTTTTCCTTTCTTTTTTGTTTGGGGAGAGACAAGAGAAAGAGGAGGGTACAAGAAAACTAGCTGCCTAAGAAAAGCGAATGCTCACATGGGTCTCGCAACCATATCTAGAAAAGCTAATGAATGGTTCCAAGAAAAAACACAAAAAGAGATTCATTATTTAAGCTACTGGGTCCACCAACAAAAGTACGATCAAATAGGGTGTTTGTGAGATTAGCGTGTCAGGGGTTAGAAAATTCAACGTTAAAAGGCATTTTTACAACCTCGATGACTTCGAAGAAGAGAATATGAATTCTGTAAGCAAGAAGAGAATCTGGATAAAGGACAAAGCAAGTTCCACCAATTCTACCTCTTCAAAAATCACTGGGCCCTTTGGTTGTCCTGTTTGAATACCTTTTTGTCCCTTCGAGCACTGGTGCTTTCCTCTGTATAGTTATACAGGGCCTCTAATCCATCGTTATCATATTAAGAATATCCAAGAGATTTCCACTGAGTAGGACAAAATATTAGTCAAAAGGATACCAATCCACTACACGAGATTCCAAACTTGTGGTATTAAGATAAGAACAGACGTATATACATATATATATCCCCCAAATTCCTTTCTTTAATTCGCTTCCACCCAGAAACCCCCAAAATTCTCATATTCACTGCAGAATTGCCGGTTCTTTGATCCCCACAATGACAGACTGCTGAGTAAATGGTAATCAGAGGTTATGAGTCTTAAGATCTTGCTGTCTTGTGGGCTGAAAGAAACTTTATTTTCCAACCCTCCTCTGCGATCCTCAGCCAAGGTAAGGACAACAGAAGGAATTCCACTTTGACAGACATGGGGTAAGAATAAAGGGACTAGTTGAAAGACTTCACCAAAAGCAGATTATGGATCCTGAAGGAGATTAATTAATAGAGAAATCAGAATTCGGCCCATTCGAATCATTTCTAGAAGCTGAGAGGAACTTAGATGGCCAAATTTTGATTAGTGACTTCTTAGCAATCAAACAAGGCAACAATTCATGGTCAACAAAGTACAGATGAATTCACCAAACTAATTATAAACCAGCACAAGTACCCATATGGTCGAGCAGTACAGGCATAGGCTTTCAAAACTCGGAAGTTTTACAGTTTTACTAATAACAGAAACATGGTTCGAGTCCAAGGGGTTAAAAAAATTACATTGAATTAGAATTTGACAATTTGGTAAAAATATTATTGCACGGACAATTGTGAGATTACAATAAAGCATAAAGCTTCAAACACTCTATAGCTAAAACAGAAGAGTAACACAATCTAATCATATCTTTCCCTTCTGGTACTGAAATAATCATTCTTATTCAACAGTGGAGATGTGCAGAATAGACACGAAAGCTCTATGAAATCAATTAACCGGATCTAATTCTCTTCTGGCTTGCCTTTCCATTGGATTTCAAACTCCCACCTGATTCTCCTTCCGATGAAGCCTCTACTGACTTGGTAAAAGAGCTAGAAAGATCGGCATACAGATCAACCACCCTTCTGATATTGTTATTTAGCTCTCTAATCAAGCCCACATTTCTGCTCAAGTTATCTGGAATCTTCGACTCGTGGTTTTGGTTGATCTCGTTGATTAGCAGCCTGTTCTGGTCTAAAATGTCCTGGACTTGCACAAAGTTCTTCTGAAATGTCTGCAAAACCTTGCCATCTACTTGGTTGGCATTTCCTATGCCTGAAAATATATCACCTTCCATTTCAATTGCACTTTGATTCAATCAAAACCAGCGCCGGTCCTGCAGCAGAAACAGCAGTGATAATGAGAAGAGGGAAACAGCAAAGTAAGAAATAAGCTGAAATGATTAGCAAATACATTGGAAATTGGAAATTCATGTAGTTTCTGCATAATTTCAAGGGGAGAGAAAAGAAGTCAAAATGCAAACATGAGAGACTATTGAATCTGACTTGGTTGCCAAAAAATGCAGGAACCTAAAGGAAACCTCGAATTTTCCTATCACTTGGGATCCCGCTGAAACAAAATACCCAACCCTGTTGTGTCAGGGAAGAATTTGGCTTATCTCATGGGTGTAATATGAAATTCCAGGGGAACCAGCATAAACCATAACACTCAGAAATTGTTTCTTAATATTATTTCGGCCTTTTCTCCTCAACCAAGCAGTTGATTAGGAAAGTGGAGCATAAGAGAGAATTACAAAGTCGAAAATTAGAGTTGGGCATCAGTTTGTGATGTGAAAGCATGCCCCGTTTTCCACAAAAAAGTATACCTTTCTTTTTGTATTCTCCAAAAAAACCACTAATTCCATGTTCTGATTTTGAGTGGAGAAGAATCTGAATGACCCCAAATACCGGTCAAGGCCACACAACCTAGAAGAAAAGTCCTTCCGCAAGAGAACAAAATACACACAAAGAAAAGATTAAGTTATTTCAACACTACAAGACACGAAAAAAATGTAGCATAAAAAGTCCTTTTTGCTGCAGAAAACACAGTAAGCACAAAACAAAGAAAATGATAAATTGATACCGAGGTGTGGAAATCGTACACTGCAAAAACGAGCAATTGATCATATATGAGAGATTTATATTTGTCAAAAGTGGAGGAAACAAAAGACCAGGTCTCTTGAGAATTGTAAGAGATATATTCCGTAGGGATCTAAATTGGAAAAAAACAAAAGAAAACAAAAGCGTTCGAATTCAGGGAACAAGTACAAAGAGGAAAGTTTTTCTCAAGACAATTTAAACATACACGCCAAATAATGCAATAACAAAATAACCACATTGAAAAGGGAGGAATAACATCCGCATTCTCTTTCTCTTACCTTGCAAACGTTTAACATTTCAGGAAGGAGAGACAGAGACAGAATTTCGGTTAGACGGTGAGAAAGTCAGGAATTTCTCGAGAAAGAGGAGTTTTTTTCCACCGAGAAATAATATATAGGAAAATAATCAAATCTCTGTCTGAGCAGCTGGAAGGAGACCCAGATATCATGAAAGAAGCACAGACTGCCAGAGGGTTTGCGCCGAGATTTGATGGACGGTACTCTATCTGAGATACAAGGCAGAGACTGAAAGCCAGTAACGTCTCTCTCTGCCCCTCTCCCTCACCCTCTCTACTCTATAGGCTGGAGGCATTAGACAACTAGATATTTCTGTGTCCTAGTCGGGTCCTCGTTTACTTCGCATCTGGAGTACTTTGCGGTTCATACGTTGTCTGATGAGGAAAGATTGGTATGTTGTGTAAAAGACTGGACATGTTCCTTTTTGTGGGTGGAATCGTGGATATGATGACATATATAATCAAGGGGAGATTCCGAGTAATGGTCTTTGGAGATCATCCTGGCTGTCCATATGGATTAGATCATATAATAAGCGTTCGATCCGGAGTTGGTAGCATAGGAGGTTTTACCAAACTGACCTGCTAAGTGATTTATCTCTTTTTTTTTTTTTCTTCTGAAATTTATGATGTTCAAGGAGCAAAAATTTTAAGAATTTTGATTTTTTTGGCACAAAATTTTGAGATTTTAATTTTTTATGGATTTTTGAAAAAATAATAAAGTTTGTTAAAAATTAAGGAGAGAGAAGATTTGATGGACTTTTTTTTAATGAAAAAAAGAATAAAGTTGGTTGAAACATAAAGAGAGTGAAAATTTGATATTTTTTTTATAAAAAAATATCAAAGTTGGTGTAAACATGTGTTCCGAATTTGTGTACACAAATTTGAGATTTTGATGTTTTGTTGTATAAATTTTGAGTTTTTAAATTAGTTATAAAAAAATTTAATATTTTTATTATCTAAGCATCATCGGATAATATTTTCAACTTTTTTAATAAATATTTCAAAAAGCATAAATTTCTACATCAAATATTATTTTTACATAAATTCTAACACAGTCTCACACTAATTCAATGTTTTATAATATATTAGATATTCTCTTTCTTTATTTTCTAACAAACTTCCATCAAATCTTCTATTTATTTATTTTCTAACAAACTTCAATAAAAATTATAATACAATTTTATGGATGAGCAAACAAAATTTTAATGAATTTTTTGTTATGGAAAATAGTGTAGATTCTATTGATATTTGGAAGAAAAAAAAATTGAAGTTTATGAAAAAATAAGTTATAATTGATAAAAAGTTGTTCGAATTTGGGAAAAAAATGGTTGTGAATATTGCTCCAAAGGCTTGACCATTCTTAAACTTTTTCACAGCTTATTACAAACTCTATAAAAAAAATAAATCAAACTCTTCAAATTTTCTCCAGTAAATTCAAAATTCTTAAAAAATTTGATTGTCAAATATCACCTAATAGAATTTTAACTTTGGAGGTATGTTAATGCTTTCGGTGGCGTTTGAAAATGTAGTCTTTGTTTCACCATAGATCACATATATTTTTTTAATACTTAAATCCATGGCAGGGTGGGATGAATTATGTGTGTGATACAATGGATTTTTTGGATCAAACTTGTATTGTTGTAGATTCCGTAGTGTTTGAATGTAAAATAATAAAATTTTGTGTTTGTTAAAAAAGAGGTGGTATTAAAATTGTTGAACGAGAAATAAAAATAAAAGTAAAATTTTAATGTGTATTTGTAAAGGTAAAATTTTAATAAGATTTTGTTAAAATTTTTGATACACAGACGCTGTGTCAAGAGATAAGTCACGTCCAATAACTTTGCTGTCATATCAGATTTGTTTATACAAATTACGGTTTGATCTAATTATATTAAAAAATAATGATGATTTCATAAAAGTTAGGATGATCTCCTTTTGACAATATAACATTAGCATAAATTGATCAGCATGGTTCCAAACCGACCAACTTCCCAGAAAAGTGGTTGGAGTTAGGTCTCGACTTTGGTCTTAAACGTGCTGGCAGGATGAAGTAGGAATATGGATTTTACAATTATTATTATTTTTTGTAATATACTATTATATTACTAACATAAAAAGTACAATAAAAGGGGGTTCGACCATACAATCATTTCAAAACCAAGTAACACACTGGAGACTCTAAAGCGTAAACGAGAAATAGCGACAGCAAGCTGATTCGATCTCATGATTTTCTGATCAAATTATCAAGAAATGAGCCACTATAAAGGTAATTTTTAAGATTATCTACAAAGTGGATTGATACACATACAAAAATGTACAGTGAATGATTGCTTTGAAATAGTAGATGAAGATCTCTGTCATGTTTCTAAATACTTGCTATCTATAAAGGTGGTTTTTGGCCAAAATTTTAGCTTAATACAAAAATAAAATAAAAATAATTTATCTCTCTTTATCAAATTATCATTGTTTATTATAATAAATATAAAAATTAATTTAAATATTAGTTTTTCTTCATATTTTTTGGTAAATATTTTATATCTTAAAATTTTGATTACTCTGTAATTAAAAAAATTAAACATTGTTAAAATTGTGAGGTGTTTAAAATTTTGGGATATTGGAGTTGGTGAAAAAGTGAAGAGAGAAATTATTTGAATGAATTTTTTATATTTATTATAGTAAAAATTAGATTATTTGTTAAAAAATAAATATATTTTATAATTATTATATTTGGTCAAAATTTTGGAATGGCTAACAAACACCGTATATTAGGGGCGAAATTCAGGCTATATTTGTTTTAGATCTCAAAATAATTTTTTGTATTTATATTTTTTAAAAGTAACGTAAATTTTTTTGAGATAGTTGAAAAATGTGTTAAAAATTATTAAAATTTTTAAAAAGTTATTAAGAATAGTAAAAATTTATTAAAATTGATGAAAAAGTAAATATGAAAAGTGTTTTGAAAACGTTTTTTAATACTATCCAAATATAGCCTAAATAACTAAAAGAAAGGAAGAGAGAGAACAACAAAAAAGTACAAGAAAATAAGAAGGAAGAAAAAAAAAACCTTAATTGAGAGGAACTACACAGTACAACCTGAGGTACTGGACTCCGACCACATAATCCGAAAACATTTTCGCCGGCTCTCGTCCAAAGGGACGAGACCAACCTCGTAAGTCGTAGCTTTCCTCTTAACCGACACCAAGGTCCACGCCCTTCCTATCTTCTCTCGTCCCTTTGTTCGGCCTGATCGAACCCTTCTTGTCCCGCCATCCTACTCCCCACAATCAATCTCGTCAATTCCCAACATATTTATACAATTATACCCCCGTTAACGCTGACGCACTTGCATACATACACACGCACGAAGCACCGTAGAAGACGAAACATCAAATAAACTCCATCTCCTAGTATGCTTTTCGATGGACTCGATCATCAACTCAGCGCTCGAGGAAATCTGTTCACAGGGCCAAAACGGTGTCGCTCTCCCGACCCTCTGGACCCGGCTCCACCCTGCCCTCTCGTCCTCGAACCTCGACCTTTCCCCGGGAGTCAAGAAGGCCGTCTGGGCCGGGCTACTAAGCGTTCCGACCCTTCAGTTCCAATCCCAAAAAGTTATGCACAGTTCCTCTGACCCTTTAATTCAGTCTTTTGAAGATGCCCAGGAGCTGAACTTGAAGATTGTTGCCAAGGAACGTTTGAGGGATAACTTTGTCGGGCTCTACAGGGTCCAGTCTGCCAATGCCAACATGTCTTCCCCACAAAGACGCGCCCTTGAACGCCTCGCCATCGCTAGGTAAGGTCTACTTAGCTACATTTTTGGTTTGTGTACGAGTAAATATGGCGGCTTTGTTGCACATTGCTTGTGTATGAAGTAGGCACCGGGGCTGTTGCTCAAATAGATGAGCTGTGTGTTTATGACGACATTGTGTTTTCGTGCTAATAGACTTGTGTATAAGTTAGTTTCCGTGGCTTGATATGCCGTGGCTTCCCTGACAACTTGCGGGGAATCTTCCTGCAATTACCACCTTCAATTCTCATAATCCTCTTTTCATTTTACATTAGGGTTGGATTGAACTAGCCCTCCTTTTCTTTCTTTTTTTGTAGCTTTGATGGGAAATCTGTGAGTGTTGCAATTAACTTTGAGAACCGTGGTCCACTTGATTTTTCATATTTCCTGTGTTGGACTGAGAGAAAAGCGTTGGTTGGTTAACTAGGTTAATGACTGGGCATTAACACATTGGTGCTTGCAGAACCAATGGGATTACTCAAAGTCAACTTGGCAAGGAATTTGGGATTGAAGGGAAGAACTTGTTTTATGTAGTGAGGAATCTTGAATGTCAAGGATTGATTGTGAGGCAATCTGCAGTTGTAAGAACAAAAGAAGCTTGCAATGAAGGGGAGTTAAAAAATAGTCCATGCGTGACTACCAATTTAATGTACCTCTATCGCTATGCAAAAGCATTGGGCTCCCAACAAAAAATTGAGATTACCAAGGAAGAACAGACAATGGAGAGTCTAGGGGATGCAGATGGAGGTGCTGCAAATAGAGATGGTTTGTCTGGAATATGTGTAAAACAGGATGTGCATGTCAAGGATTATATACCAGCAATGAAGGCTGTCTGTGATAAACTTCAAGAAGCCAATGACAAGGTCAATCCTATTGAAGTTTGTTGGCCTCTCCAATTACTGTATACACTTGATGCTGATTGTGTTTCACTCCATTTTTTTATTGAAGGTTCTTGTTGTCTCGGATATAAAAAAGGATCTTGGTTATTGTGGAGCTCCTTCAGGGCATAAAAACTGGAGAAAAGTAAATTCAGCTCAACTGTTTATCTATACTTTTGGCTTATCTACTTTATTGGTTTGTTACCTGTGATCGTTTTCCCCACATGGTTCCCTGCACAACATGCTTGCAGATTTGTGAGAGATTAAAAGATGCCTGCATTGTGGAGCAGTTTGATGCTAAAGTGAATGGGAAGGTAGGCTTAAAAACCGGCCTTAGAAATATTGTGTCTCCTTGGTTGCATGTTAAAATAATCTTGTCCCTTTAATTTAACTTGGTATTTTTCCCCTTAGCAACCTATCTCTGAAAATATGCACCCCTTTCTGACACAATCATTTTGGTTCTCTCTCTCCCTCTCCCTATCTCTCCTCTTTTAACAGTCATATTTCCGCATGCAATATATTTGTGTTCCTCTATCCTTATAAAAAAAAAAATATTTGTGTTCCTCTGTAGGAGGAGTTTGGACTGTTATCCTTGGTTTGGTTAACCAAATATTTTTTCCTCTGGGCATTCAGATTGAGTCTTGTCTGCGTTTGTTGAAAGAGTTTTCCCCAAAGAATTTTGGGCCAAAAACCCTTCGATGTGGTGATACTGATTTTGAGGAAGAGCATCAAGTGAGCTTTGGAAAGAAACATCAAGTCACTGATCAACTTGTTGAGCTTCCTATCGAGCATCAGATTTATGATATGATTGATGCAGCTGGATTGGAGGGCTTGACTGTGATGGAGGTGTGTGCATTACTTTTGGTCTTTGCTTTATTTATATCGATGTTCCTCCTGTAGGTGATTTTGCTTTTGGTAATATTTCTTTAATGTTTTTTGATTCCTATGTGAGTCTTTATCTACCCCTTCTTTCCCAGTTAAGCTGCTCATGTTTTAATCCAATCATGCGTACCTCAAGATTTGAAACATTCTGATTACCACGCCACAGTGACTTCAGTGATGTGAGAGTGAAACATGAAGTATGAGGAGTTGTCTTTTATTACGTTACAATTGTTTCAACATATGAAAAGGTTTACACATTGCTTGTTTGTGAAGGGCTTTTACGGGGAATACCTGAAATAAGGTGCTTATTTCTTATTTGATATGGTATGAAAACAATTTCTTCTATACTGGAGATAAGGAAGTATGGTTATCTAAATTTTAGGTCCCTGTGTCCTGGATTTGAGGGTTCGATGAATACGACACATAGACACACAATTGTTCTGACAAGCATGCTTGATACATATGCCATGGGCCATACTTGAACTTATTAAGTTATGCCTGTAGTGTCCAATGCTGTAAAGTTGCTGATTTATAACTGCATCGAAAGTTATATCAAGTCAGTCTACTAGTTAGTAATGGCATGACTTTGTTTGTTTTTCTGTAGTCTAATCCTGCCAGTGGCACATATAATTTTTTCTCCTATTATTTGCATTGCCCTTGTAATGGTGCTTTTGGTAGAGTTTACATCTGTACAAATGCATTATGTATTTCAACTATCAATTCACCTGCACATTCATATTTTCTCAATCAGGTGTGCAAAAGGCTGGGGATTGACAACAAAAAGAACTATAACCGGCTGGTTAATATGTTCTCTAGATTTGGAATGGAGCTGCAGGCAGAAAACCACAAAAAATGTGTGGTGTATCGAGTTTGGACATCCAGGAATTTCAGTCCTGAAACTGCTGAAACATTTTTGAATACATCAAAAAATGTTGTTCCTGGAAATAAAGTTTCCAATCCAGATGTTGACAATCTAGATGCTTACAAGAGATCAGCTCATATTTTTCCAGAGTGTGATCCATCAACTTCCAGAGGCGATGTAGCTTCTCCTGGAAACTTGGTAACTGGACAAGTTGATGCTGAGCTTTCTCAGGGATCTCCTGGGGATGGCGAGTCTACCAGTATGCTTCTCTGTCCAAGCAACCTGCTCCTTGAACCAAGAGGGGCTGCTTCTGATCCGGAACTTAATATTGTGAGCACAGGGATGGAAACCAATGTCGCTTCATCAGAAACACCACCTCTTGCTGTCTTGAAGCCACTTAATTCTGGATCACATCAGAGGTATCCATGTTTGACTTTGACTGTGGATGGCGCTCGAAGGGAGCAAAGAATACTTGAACGGTTACAGGTTTTTGTCACCACCCCTTTCTTGAAGTCTTATTTCCAGGGAAGGGCTGGAGTGAGGTTGTTATTTATATTTTTTTTGTTCACTGTTCTACATTTCAATATCTATAACCAATATGTCAATTATTCTTGTTCAGGATCAGAAGTTCATTCTGAGAGGTGAGCTGTATAAGTGGCTTGTGAGTCTTGAAAAGGACAAGTGTACAACAACTGACAGGAAGACCATTGACCGAATTCTAAACAAACTTCAGCAGCAAGGGCGCTGCAAATGCATACACATTAATGCTCCTGTTGTCACAAATTTTGGTCGTAGCCGTATGACTCAGGTGATTCTGCACCCATCTGTTCAAAGTTTATCTCCCGAACTACTTGGTGAAATTCATGATAGATATAGGTCTTTTGAGATGCAAAGTCGTGGCCAGGGCTCCTCTCGTGGGAAGAATGCAGGATCGGTTCCTGTATTGAATGGTGTTCAGAGGACTCAGAGCCTTGTAGTTTCTGATATCCAAGCTGTTAGGTCTGAAGCCATGCGTGCTAATGGATTTATATTGGCAAAAATGGTTCGTGCAAGGCTGCTCCATTGCTTTCTGTGGGATTACCTAAGTAGTTCAGCTGGTTCTAGTGATGCTTTATCATCTGAAAAACATATCTTCGAGCTGAATGGCCCTCGAAGTAGTAAATTGTTTTCACTAGAAGCAGCAGTTAAGGCCATTCCAGTTGAGCTATTCTTACAAGTTGTGGGGTCCATTCAGAAGTTTGATGATATGATTGACAAGTGTAAAAGGGGATTGCTTCTCTCTGATCTTCCTGTTCAGGAGTACAGGCATCTGATGGATACACATGCTACTGGAAGGCTTTCATTGATTGTTGACATTTTACGACGCTTGAAGGTTTATTTCTTGCTTGCTTAAAATAGTTTCTGTGTTAGTGTTACCCATCCTGTCATATTGACTGCTGCCTGTTGTCCATTTAACCTGAACCACCATTTTATGTTTGATTTCAAAGTTCTGGCTGTGGTGTACTTTTAGTCAACTACTCAGGCATGGTCCCAATAAAGCAACTGGCATGCCAATATTAATATGCTTAGATGAAAGAAAATGCTTTTCTTTCATACCAATGGTATATATTATGACAGTGTGGAAGCTTAATTTGATTGAGACTTTTGTTCAGCAAACACTCCGTTTGTATTTTGTTTGAATATTAGGTGAAGGATGTTGCAGGCTTTCTTGATTTGTCTTATTGTAATCTGAAAAAGAAGGATATAATATTTTTGCAGTAATTATCTCTGTGGGTTATGCAGCTATTTGTAAAGAAGTAGGATGCTGATTTAGCAAGATCCAAGTACCTAAATGAGCCTATCTGGGTTTGGAACTGGTTAATTTAGGTAAAAAAATTAACTCTTAGTCTGGTTGAAATCAGATTGTTACCCATCATGTTGACAGCTCTAGCTGCCATAGACGTAGTGTTGGACAGTTTCTTCGCTGTCCTACTTTTGGATTAGGGTTGCTGAGGAATGGTATCAATATGCTTCTACATTGTTGCATATTATTGTTTTCTTGGCTAACAGCTTATTTTTTTACGTAGTTGATTCGGATGATAACTGATGGACATTTTAATGGAGTGGAGGTTCCCCATGCCAGTTTTACACATGCAATGGAGCTTAAGCCTTACATAGAAGAACCGCTTTCAAAATATGCTACATCTTTGAGTCTTAGAGCTCTTGATCTCCGCCCAAGAATGAGGCATGACTTTATACTGTCAAGTAGAGCAGCCGTTGATGAGTATTGGCAAACTTTGGAGTATTGTTATGCTGCTGCTGACCTTAGATCTGCATTACTTGCATTTCCTGGATCTGCTGTTCATGAGGTATGCATTTGGGTAATGTTTTCTATGATTGTCTACATAGAATGATTTCAAACTTTATCTAACATGCATGCTGTCATTTTTTTATCTAAAACATTTCAATGACTGGGTTAATGATATAGTGGTCACATCCTTAAATTTGTACAGTCTGCTTGTGTTTGTTGCTTTAGGCTTTGCCAGGTCTATGAGGTGCCTAACAGTGGGGATACCAAAATCAAAACTTTTATATCAATTCAGTGTTTACAGAATCCTATTTTTTGAAAACCTTTATTTTGTAGGTTTTCCTTTTTCGGTCATGGGCCTCAGTTCGGGTTATGACAGCCGATCAGCGTGCTGAGCTCCTAAAGCGTGTGGTGCAGGATGACGTCAATGAGAAACTTTCTTATAAGGATTGTGAGAAGATTGCAAAGGATCTTAATTTGACCTTAGAGCAGGTTAGTTTGTCTTCTAATTTCCATCAAAGGATGTCTATCATGGTTCATAATTTGTTACCCTTATTGCTTGAATTTGTAATAACGATGTGATAGGACATTCTCTTTTAGCCTAAGGGCATTTCTCAAGGGGAGGGTGAATTTGATGGAATATATCTTCTTGGTTACTTGAATTTGGAGTAGAGATGCCAGGATCTCTTTCTACAGTCCACAAAATACTATGATGTTCATATGATATGGATGATATTCAGCTGCCTTTAATTCTTCTGAGACGTATGATGGATATGAATGCATATAAAGTCCACTTTCTGATGTTGAAAAATATGGTTGTTTTTTTCGTTTGAGTCTCATTTGCTTCTTAGTATCATGATCAGCAGTCATTTCCTTTTCTTTTTTGCTTGCTCTAAACAAAATTTGATGGGTTTCTCTCTCTCTTCCCCCCCCCCCCCCAACCCTGCGCGGCATCATGCCTTTTTGTCTCTCAAATTCCACTTGTCAGGTGCTTCGTGTTTATTATGACAAGCGCCAACAGCGGCTTAATAGATTTCAGGGTAAACAGAATGAATTCCAGTCCCTAAGAAGGAAACGCAGTTCATCTTCCCAGACTAGGGAAAGATCTCCAGAAGCGAGGTCAAAAAAGCACACCAGAGTTGACACAGAAACTGGACAGTTTGATTTACAGAGATTTGATTCCTTACTTGGTACAGTTAACCAATCTATGGAAGAAAAAGATCTTTCGGCCACTCATTCCGGAGAGCATATCTTTCATTTGGAACAAATTCCGGAGGACGATCATCTAGGAACTGCAGAGGATCCAGGGCCAAGTGAAGACAAATATTATTCATTTATCAGTCGTTGTACCTTTCCAAAGAGTAATCCAACTCGTCAGAGAAGGTTTTCATGGACAGATGAAGCTGACAGGTACAGAAGAAAGATGTAAAAAATATGTGGTTGACCATGAGAACAATTTACCAAATTGATAACAACTAGTCAATCACATGAGAAAGCATGGGAATCATGGGGATCATTCAATTAAGTCCTCATTTATAAATGTCCATGCCAAATTGCCAAGCAATTATAGTTTGGAAGAGAGAGACATGATAATTGTATGAATCAATTTGCTGAAGCTATCTGATGGATAGAATTTAATCTTATGCATGTCTGTCGCATAGTACTTCTATGCTTTTATATTTTATCAATTGTCTTCTCTGATAGTAGAATTAGTTCCTTAATAAGAAGTAAGAACTATATTCTTTCCCTTAACTGGTATGGGTTTAGCTCTGAATTTTTCCTGAATCAGTATTTTCCTTTTCAGGCAATTGATTATTCAATATGTACTACACCGTGCAGCACAGGGTGCAAAATATTACCGCACAGATTGGGCTTCACTTCCAGACATTCCAGCGCCTCCAAGTACCTGTAAAAAAAGAATGGCATTACTAAACAGTAACAGAAACTTTAGAAAAGCTATAATGAGGCTTTGTAACATGCTCAGTGAGCGGTATGCTAAACACCTGAGAAGAATCCAGAACAAGTCACTCAATAAAGATGACTGCAGACTACTTCTGCGAAGTTCAACAGTGAGCATTCTTAACGATAGTTTTTCTAATAGTGATGAGCCTACTCATGAGACGGGTTTTGAGGACAAATCATGGGATGATATGGATGACAAAAGCATAAAGGCAGCACTTGACGAGGTTATCCGGTGTAAGAGGATGGCTAAACTGGAGGCCTCCAAAAGAGTTGGATCTGCATACAAGGAGTGGTCAGATCTAAACAGAAATGCTGAAGGATATGTAAATGCCCCTAATCCTTGCTTATCTTTTCTTAATACTTTGGTGTTGATTACTTCTAAGGTCTTTAATTTGAGAGTACAACCTCTCAACTAAGACTGTCCTCCCTTCTGAGCTTCTTTTCATTATTAGTAACATAAAAGAGAATGAGAGTCAATCTGAAAAAGACTCAGCACAGGTTGACACATTTATTTAGCTCTAATGGGTGATCCATGTGATTGAATGGTTGCTCTCTCTCTCTCTCTCTCTCTCTATGTCTGTCTGTCTCTATCTCTAGACTCTCATTAATCAAGTTTCACCATAATGTGTTGGGCTTAGCGGGAGCCTCCTCATTAATCAAGCTGCACAATAATGTGAATGTGCAGTGATGTCTATATGCACTACTATTGCGGCATCTGGCACTTACAATCCATCCCCTCTGCTGAGCATATATGCTAATATCTTCTTCATTTTCATATGCATTCTTTTGAGTACTTTTTGAAGCTGACTGGCTACAATCTATATTTTTTGCTTGCAGGATTCTCAAGAATCTGAATTGGTAGCATCAAATACTCCTTGTCAGGATGTTCAAAACCAAACTTTTGTCCGAAAATCACGTCATCGCCTTCATCAGAAGTTTATTAATATTTTGAACGAAGGGGTTAATGGTAGTAGACGAGTATATGAATCATTGGCGGTTTCCAATGCTGTAGAGCTATTTAAGCTTGTCTTTTTGAGTACCTCAACAGCACCGATGGTACCAAATCTGCTGGCAGAAATTTTACGGCGTTACTCACAGCATGATCTCTTTGCGGCTTTTAACTACCTTCGAGAGAATAAAGTCATGGTTGGTTCTGTTTTTCTAGTTCTTTGATTGTTTGTATCATATGTTAATTGGCTATGCCAGTGGATTCGAGTCCCAGTGTGGTCCACCATCAAGTCTGGGTATAAGCATCCTGTGTCTCCTTGTGCAACCTATACATTTAATTAAACTCACTTCCGAAAACCAAAAAAAGCACTCCTGCTTCTTGGTCCTGTTCTTGGTATCTTTTGACCTTTTTTCCCTTCACCTTGCCTTCAATTGGTGGTGACTCATCTAGCTTCTTGGAAAATGCTCTTGTTCTAAGTCTCTCCCTCGTGTCTTTGATCCATCTGAATATTATCTTTTTTCTCTGTTTTCATTTAGTATGTGATTTGATTGTCCTTTGTTGGCCATAATTTGACCTGTATCTGAACCTGTGCTCATAGCGTACATGTTCCTCAAATCAAGGTTCATGTGATTCATAAATATATGTTTTTATGTGGTGTGCATATGGAATAAGATGACAAAAGGAAAGGAAGGAAAAAAGCAGCGCAGAGATGTTCTCCAGCCTGTTACCATTAACCTTGCACTTCATGCTTCAAGTCATGAGTTCAAGTTGTTTGAATTAATCACTTATTGAAACAAGGTGAAGTCATGACTTGAAGCATGAAGTAAAAGGTTACATATGCCCTAATCTTACAAATCACTTCATAACCTGTTTAGTGTCAAACCTGCCCTGTTAACCATGTCAGACGTGGATAAAAATATGAAATGAGCACTTTGTTAGTGGATCATACATATTACTCAAGAGCAACATAACTCTCATGTCTTGGAAACATCAGCAGGTGTATATTTCTTCTTGTTTGCGCTTAGAAACTGAATTTGAGACTTCAATTTGATATTTTATGATCTTTGGCTTTCTCATATCTTCTTTGTTCATCTTTAGAATTTTGTTTCTTTAATGCCTAGAAATCTGTGTTACTCTTGTGTCTTTTTATATTTGGTAGCCTTCTGTATCTCTACGTCTGTTCATTTAAGAAGAGCTTTCTGTTTTTTTGTTTTTTTTTTAACCTTTATCCCAACCTTTCACATTTTGACAGGTTGGGGGGAACGGTACTCAACCTTTTGAACTTTCACAACAGTTCTTGCATGGTGTATCGAAGTCAAAATTTCCAATCAATACTGGAAAGAGATCTGCTAAATTTACAAGTTGGCTTCATGAAAAAGAAAAAGATCTTATGGAAGGTGGAATAGATCTTAGTGAAGATTTGCAGTGCGGGGACATTTTCCAGTTGTTTGCTCTAGTTTCTTCTGGTGAAATGTCCATTTCTCCACGCTTGCCTGATGAAGGTGTAGGAGAGGTCGAAGACTTGAGAAGCTTGAAGCGTAAGAATGATAAAAATGAATCTTGCTTTGGGGATAAGGCTAAGAAACAGAAAACCTCGGCAGTAAGTGAGGGTGAAATTGTTTCTCGCCGAGAAAAGGGCTTTCCAGGTATCATGGTATCTGTGCGTCGTGCAGCAATTTTGATATCCAATGCTGTAGAATCATTCAAAGATGAGAACAGCAGTAGTTGTGAACACCTTTTTCTTGATGGGCATCATCAATCAGACAATGTTTGGGGTCAGAGCAGTTGTTCGCCTCATGCTGAACCTTTAAAGGAAATTCTTAATTCAGATACCTTAATCCCTGTAGCTGGGGATCATAGTGAGTCACCTTGGGAAGCTATGGCATCCTTTGCTGAACATTTGATGTCAATGCCTTCTGGTCAGGGACAAACAAGGCTTCTCTCTCCGGAGGTTTTTAAGACTGTTTATGCTGCCATTAAGAAGGCTGGTGACCAAGGTTTGAGCATTATAGAAGTTTCCCAATTGATAAATAGTCCAGGTACCAATGTTATCTCTTGCATTCTCATGAGTTTACATATGTCTGCTTTCAGTTTCAGGAAGAATGACATCGTATGTGTGTGCTTCACTGGATTGATTATTTCCTGTTGTTCCTTTTCTAGGAGAAAAGATGCCTGAAGTTGTCATTGATGTGCTACAAGCATTTCACCGAGCCTTAATGGTTAGATTTCTTATGATTTAGTGGTTGAGATATATGCGGATCATGTGTGCTCTGTACGTTCTTATTGTCCTGTTAAATTAAGTAGTGCTTGAAGTTTAATCAGTGCGGGATATATGATAACTAAATGCAAATCGTAAATATTTTGAGGAATTTGAGCTTACAAGTAGAGTAGTCATTTTTGCTTACTTTCGGCTGCAAAATATTAAAAACAATTTGTCACAGCCCGACTTCATGGACTCTGTTAAATCGTAATTTCGACTGTCGATGTGGTTTTTGATGTTGGACCTGAAGAAAACATGTAATTTAATACTTCTAAATAAGTCCGAGTTAAACCATGCTTACTCTTGCCTTGAATGTATTTTGGTTCTTTTTTACAGGTCAATGCTTATGACTCTGTTCGTGTTGTTGATTGTCTGTATCGTTCCAAGTATTTTTTGACCTCAATGTCTGGTTTTTATCAAGATCCTAAACAACCATCATTGATGAAGTCCTCGGGAAGAACTGATGACAACCTTTCGATCCTTCTGCCAGAAAGCCGTGGAATAGGTGATGCTAATTCAAAGAGAAACGTTAACTTGAGTGTTGACAATCTGCACAAAGTGACAATTCTTAATCTTCCGGAAGAGGTTGCTGAGCCCTCAAATGAAAATCAAACATGCAGTTTGGTTGAAGGTTGTTTGCAAGGAAAAACTGTTTTACCTGGAGAAGATCATGAGGATGAAACCTTTGTACCCTCGTCTGGTGAAGTATGTATGCCGATATTGCCATGGATTAATGGAGATGGGACTATTAACAAAATTGTTTACAAGGGACTTAGGCGCCGTGTTCTTGGAATTGTGATGCAAAATCCAGGGATATTAGTGGTACATGTCTTTTTCAATTGATTGATTTGTCTTTCTGTTAACCTTGGTTGGCTTTCAGCTAGATGTCAACTCATTAGAAAGCTTTTCCTTGTTGGCATGCTAAGGAGAAACATTCAAATTTTTAACTGAGCAATGATGTTTTCGTTGCAAAGATTTTGACTCCCAAGAGTTTATTGCCCAAATAATTTTATTTTTGCAAATTGCATCAAATTTTGAAACAGATTTGTGAAAGAGCTGCTGAGCGGTGGCTGCAGCAGCAAGGTTCTGTGCAAACTGTTCTCTTTTCCGATTGGATTTCATTGCTTTGGTCCTCAAAGAAAATAAGAGTTCCAAACCGATTTTGAGTTGATATGCTGCAGGTCATCTCAAAATTCCACTTTGTCTGCCCTTTGCTTTTAGCCATGACTTCCAGTGGCCCACGCAGTCGTCAGCATTGGGAGTTTTTGGCATGAGTTCTTTAGGTTCATTCAAAACAGCTATTATTTCATCCTGGGCATCTCTTTCTCTCTCCCAAATGTGCTCGCGATGTACCGCTTGCATATCATCCTTTTGCTGGAAATTTGGTGTATATGTCTAATGCATTCGAAATAAGAAACAGGAAATGATTAAGCTTGAGTTAGCAGTTCCTTTGAGGAGGCATTAGATTCTTGTTTCCCTTTGTTTTGGATGTCTTCTCACTTCTGTTTCTCTATTTTTTTTTCTTAGGACGACATTATTCATGAGATGGATATAATGAACCCCCAGGTAAGCTTTTTAGTTCCTTATGTTTGAAGGTTTAGGTTGAAATTATGATATCTATAATGCTTGAGTTATCCAAGTATGCGTCACAATTGTTTTGAAAAAGTAGTCCCTCTCCCAGTCAAACTTCTAAAAGTGTTTTTGTTTTGTTTTTATGTTAAATCATCATCTGTTTCAAAAGCTGAAGTTGATATCAAGATATTGATTTTAATTATTTATGTTACGTTCTCTCACTTTTGGACATGGATCCACCTGTAGGCAAGGAATCAATTGCTATCAGGAGATAAAACAGAATCACGGTTTGAACTTGGGACTCTTAATATTATATTAAATAATCCCTTGTCCCAGAAATTTAAGCTTATAAAAATATGTAGAATTAAATTATTTATTTTATAAATTTTAATACTATGTAATTATATTCTCTCTCTATCTGCGACTATGAATTACAGTTGTCATTTTAAGAATCTGGTCGTCTATGGAGTATTACCTGCACATTCTTTACAAATAAAATGCGAATGCATGTTTTAAATTTCTTACAGAGCTGCAGAAAATTGTTGGACTTGATGATCTTGGATAAGCATCTCTCTGTAAAGAAGATGCATCAAACTACATCCAATGGCCCCCCTGCTATTCTTGGTACACTTGTTGGAAGGAACCTCAGCAATGCGGAATTTATTTTTCGAGAGCATTTCTTTGCAAACCCCATGAGTACATCCTTACTGTAGGGGGAGGATTATAGCTTGTTCAGAGCTCCCCAACTGGGCAGAGACGAAGCAACTTGAGCATTGCAAAGTTGGTTTTCTGTGAGCAGCCTTCTTTTCACAAGTACTCTTGTCAATCTGCTGGTCCTACTTCAGAAGAGCTTGAGTTCAGATTCCTTGTACAGAAAGTGTTTTGCTGAAAGACTTGTTTCGCGTTTAAGGATTTTCTTCTGTATAGCTATTAGTGTTTGTAATGTTCATGTAGATACAAACCTTCTGTATTTAAAGGAAACAAGAGAAAAGGAAAGAATTCTATTTGTCGTCAGTCGTGTAAACATGAAGGAAGGGCAAGATAGAGTTGGGCCAGACCAGATCGGACGGACAGTAGCTTCTGAGTAAGAGCTGGAACAAAGTTCCCTCCTTTCTTGTCTCACTTCAATCCATTCCGATGGGGACGTAATGAAAAGGCCCAGAATTGTGTGCGTGTTTCTTTTTTAAATATATTCTGCCACAAAATATTTGACAAGGCTACATGATTATGATTTTTTGATCACTTAATGGAGTTTTGTATCCCATAATCTGGCGGTCAACTATTTTATTTTCGTTATTGTAAATGAAATAACTAAACTTCTTTGATATATATATATATATATATATATAAATGCTAGTGTGATAGGAAATTATTGGAAGACTTGTTTGAATTGATCCGATTGTATGTATAGGAGACTCATCTTCAGACGGCCACAAAATCTAAATAATTTATGGAAAAAAAAGTTAATTTTTGACCCTTTTAACTGTCAATATAATTTTACACAGTAGTCTAATTAACACATTGAATTTATAAATTATTAAATTTCATCAATTTACACTTAAAAATATTTAATGATAAAACTTGTGTTATATTTGTTGTGAATGAGTCAGGTGGTATGATTTTAACTTTCAGATTTTATTTTTTAAATTTAATTTGATTAATTACAGAAATTAGAGGATTTAATGTGTTAAGATTAATATTTTATTTATTCCTATTTGAAATTGTATAAATAGTTAAAGAGTTTAAATGACTTGGCTTTTATAATTTTTTTTCCATTAGAAATCAAAATATAAAAAGGATAAAAAAGAACAAAACACAATGGGAGGGAGATAAATAACAAAATCGGCCCACGAGAAGCAGAACAGAACGAGACCGTTCTCACCGTCCATCGCTCCCCAGTGACTTCCAGAGTTTCAGCAGCCAAAGTTTACACGTGTGACCCACCATCATTACCCCCTATGGCTGACGTGTACGGCCCAGATCAAGCTCCCTCTTCCCCATCCCTCCCCTCCCTTCTTCCCTTTCGATCGTTCCCCTCTTGTCTCTGTCTCTCGCCAATTTCAGAACCCGAATTGGATATGAATTAGGCCGATTACGAACCAAAGAATAACCCAGAGACCCATTTACTGTATTTCCCAAAGGGAATGGCAGAAAGCGCAGCATCGTCTCCAAAACCCCTCCAACCCGCTAACACAATCGACCCACCAACAGCTATAGCAGCACAAGCACCAACACCCACAACCACAAACACCACAATTCCTCAAAACTCATCAAATAACCCGCCACCCGTCCCCTCCCCCTCGCCCCTCTCCCACTCCCAATCCCCTTCCCTTGACCATATCTCCTCCCCTCCTCAAATCCCTCTTTCCCAAACACAATCGCAACCACAACAGCAGCAGCTCAACCCAGCCATCGGATTAGATTACCAACAGCAAAAACAACAACAGCAGCAGCCGCAACAACAGAGTCTGACCCAGAATGTCACCGCCCTGTCGAACTATCAAATCCAACAAAGCATGCAGCGCTCCCCATCCATGTCGCGGTTGAACCAGATTCAGCAACAACAACAGCAGCAGTTTGTAAGGCAGCAGCAGCAACAGCAGGGACTTTATGGGAATATGAATTTTGGTGGGTCTGGCGGGATTCAGCAGCAGACCCAGCAGCAACAGCAGCAAAATTCACAGCAACTGGGCACTGGCGGGAACTTGCCCCGGTCGGCGCTGTTCGGGCAGAGCGGCCACCTGCCCATGTTGTCTGGCCCAGCAGCTGCGGCCGCTGCCGCCGCGCAGATGAATCTGCAGAACCAGTTGTTAGGCTCGGTATCATATTTAATTATCATTGACCTCTAATGTCGTCCAATTAGCATTTTTGGTGTGCTTTTTGCTTGTTTTGGAAGGTGAAATTTTGAGTAGCTTTAAGTTTCTTAAGGGGGGGGAGAGGATTTGGAATTGTTCTAAGCGGGTAACGTTGATGAGTGTCCTATTTGATATGGCTACTTCCAAGTCGTCCTCACAATTATGCCCATTCTTGTGCTTAGCTGTGAACTATGGGCCATGTATGATTATTTGATTAGTTGGACTCCAGTTGGTGCAAAAGAAATCCTAAATTATTCAATTGTACGTCGGAGTTAACTAGACCACATTAGGAATTCAGTCGACCAAATATATGTTTCTGCACCATTATCCTATTTATGGTTGGTTTGTTTGTTTGATATCCTGCTTGCCTCATTTTTAAGCATGCGGTACTGTGCAACTGATTTGGCTTTCCGTTGGATTTTTATCTTCTTGTCAAATTGAACACTACATAATAGTAAAACAAGTGAAATTTTGGGTGCAGCCGAGGCAGAAAGCTGGGCTGGTTCAATCCCAATTCCATCCAGGTAATTCACCTGGTCAAGCTCTACAAGGAATGCAAGCAATGGGGATGATAGGGCAACTAAATTTGAGCTCGCAACTGAGAGCAAATGGGGCCCTCACTTATGCCCAGCGAATGAACCAGGGCCAGATGAGGCAACAATTGCAACAACAAAGTCCTCTCAACTCTCCACAGGTATAAAGTTACTTTATCTACATCCCATTGTTGGATTTGGTAGACTGCTGATAGTTATTATCTTTTGGATTTTACTTGTCACCTCTATATTGTTAGACGGAATTATGACACAAGAATCCTCTATGCTGTTATATGGCTTTTTGCATTTTTCTCCTGTCATAAATATAAATTCCCAGTGTGGAATGTTATAATGTGCTCAGGTAGGAGGCTACAAGCTCTTTGGTTATCTGTTTTATCTGTTTTTGTCCTGCTCTTTGGTTGTCTACTTTAGTCGACTTTTCAAACTCTGATGCCTTCCTGCATCCGAAGTTCATAATTTCCCAGAATCCCAACTATCTCGCAGATTCAATACATCAACACTTTTTGGAAGAACTTTGATTTTCTGTATGCTTGTTTTACTTCTTGGGTGTGAACTAATCTGCAATAGTAGTGGTACGAGCCATGTTGTTGTTGACTTTTTCTTTCTTGGCCCCAAATTCCACAACACTCTGGTGATTCTTCCTAGAACGGATGGGGAGCTCACTAATTCTCTTTAATTGCAAATGTTGCTTTAATTTCTAAATATTTGTTGGACCACCTTGGGATGCAAACTATACATTTTACATAATCAAGGTATAACTTGGTTTGATTAAGTTGAAGTCTTGTGAATACGAATCATTCCAACAATATAGCTCTGGCATCAATCTTTTACTTTTTTTGGAAAAAAACTAATTAAGTCCTGTGGCTGCAGTTTCTGTAATGAATCAAATTGGTTATGTGATGGAATGCAGTTTTAATTCTTGTTAGCATTATTGGTATACTTTATGGATACAGCTGTATTAGAGGGTATATAAGCTTTCACAATATTATACAATAAGCTGGGTTCTTCATGTCTATTTTACATATAAACTGTTATGTATGGTTATGACATCGGCTCTATCTTTATGATGTCACAGGCTCAAAGCATACCAAGGACATCATCACTCGCATTTATGAACCCTCAGTTGTCTGGCTTGGCTCAGAATGGACAGCAATCTCTGATGCAGAACACCTTGCCACCGCAACAGTGGTTGAAGCAAATGCCACCAATCTCTGGTGCTGGTTCAGCTTCGTTCCGACTTCATCAACAACAGAGGCAGCAGCAGCAGCAGCAGCAAGCCATGTTGCAGCAGATGCAGCAAAACGCTTTGACGCTGAACCCACAGCAATTATCCCAGCTGGTACAACAGCAGCAATCAATGGGACATTCGCAGCTGCATCAGCAGCAGCAGCAGCAACAACAACAGCAGCAACAACAGCAACAGCAGCAGCAGCAGCAGCAACTACAACAACCAGCACAACAACAATTGCAACAACTGCCTTTTCATCATCATCAGCAGCAGCAGCAGTATTCTCCAAGGATGCATGGACCCGCAGGCCAAAAATCCCTTAGTTTGACAGGATCACAGCCAGATGCTACTGCATCTGGTACAACAACACCAGGGGGGAGTTCCAGCCAAGGAACAGAAGCAACCAATCAACTCCTTGGTAAAAGAAAGATACAGGATTTGGTTTCACAGGTCTTTCCTGCATTTCCACTGTGTCAATCTTGTTCATTGCTAAAGATCTTCAGTTTCTCTTTCTTGCTTTTCATCACTCTAATGATAGGTTTTATTCTATGATTGTGCTCAGGTAGATCCGCAGGGAAAACTGGATCCTGGAGTGGAAGATCTTCTGTTAGAGTTTGCCGACGATTTCATTGATTCTGTGAGGCTCTCTGCCTGGCCAACCTTCTTCTTGTTCTGCTTTTTAAATAAGTTTTTTAAGATGCATATACATGTCTTTATGCATGTATGTCTCTCTATACTCCCAACCAGCCCCTCCGTCTCTTATTTCTGCATGAAGTCTAATTTCTTCAAGTTTATGCCAGATTCCTTTGTAAGGTTCATATGGATTATTCTTTTGTTTATATAACCATCTCAGTATTGACCTCATGTTTGAGTATGAATGGTTAACATAGTACCGGTTAGCATTGGGGTAGTTATGATGCACAAAAACTGTCCTACGCGGAAAAATGAGCTAAACAATACAGAAATAATTCCTGCACTTCAACGGCTTCGTCTGGGTGTCAAGTTAGACGTTGGTCTCGTTAGATTGATACTAGAATATCAATATTTTTGTAAGGTATTTGAGGACCTTTTGTTTTCTGCTTTAAAGAAATAATCTGGATTTGGGATTAAGCTTTAGAACATAGTTTGAAGTTTGCGATAGATCTGGAGCTTGCCGTTGTAGTCTCTCTGCCTTGTTATAACCTATCCTTTGTAACAACATTCATGGGTAGTTATTTTCGAGCTTTGCTGATCTTACAGACTTATGTCTATTTGCAGGTGACTACATTCGCGTGCAGTTTGGCAAAACATCGGAAATCTTCTATTTTAGAGTCCAAAGATGTATTGCTGCATCTAGGTTTGTGCTGAACTTTAATATATTTCGTCAGCAGTTTTCTCATGATATGTTTATGATGATGGTTTTAGAGTCACAAGAATTTCATCTGTAATTTTGCTATTACTCTGACAGGCTTAATTTTAAGAGAATAAAAATGTCATAGGATTTGAAAAGAGCACGTGAGGAATATTAGTTCAAATTCTCACAGGTCATGGATGGTGATTTGTTGTGGTGGATTTGAGTGTTATGGAAACTAATAGTTCTTCCATTTAAAAACCCATTGTTAAATTCCATGTTCATCTACTACGCCTTCCTGGATGCACAGAAGAGAATAATTGCCAACTTTTCGAAACTAACTTGAACAGTCTTTTCCCCTATTTTGTGGTAAATAATGCTTTCTTTCGCTGTTCCTTTCAACAAACTTGAACCTTCTTTTCCCCTATTTTGTGATAAAACAATGGTTCTTGACTCGTATGTGGTTCTTGCCAGCCAGACAGATCCTTCAACTAATCCGTAATTCTCTCTCGGCATACAGATCAGTATAGTACAGTCTTTTCATGAGCTACAGTAATTTTGTTAGAACTTTTTTAGTGGTCTGTTTTAGGGATTTCAAATGCCAAGGAAAAAAAAAAGGGTGTGATTTGACTAGAATATGTGGGTTATAAGAGTTCATACTAAATCGGTATCAATCTGCTTGCTTTCTCTATATCAGTCTAAGTGAAACAATTGGAACCTTGTAAATATAATGCGTGGAAGTCTTGTGCAGAGAAAAATTGGCATTTGAACATTCCTGGATATTCGAGTGAAGAGCGGAAATACCAAAGCAAACCTGTAAGCATCTTCCTTCTGTTTGCTGATTGTTATTGATAACTTTGGTGTATCATTTTGGGTGAATAGAGATGAAATACGAAATCTATCTTAGATGAATTTGCTGTATGTGTTTAGGTTCTATACTAAATTTGACATATTCCCTGGATAAGTCAATTCTATTCGTGTACAAACTACAACCTGTTAACAGTAACTGGAATCCTCTTCTGCCAACTCCTTCCCCTACCCAAGAAAAGACCGAACAGCTTCAACGCAGATGGCCTTAGAAGCATTTCATTGCACATAAAATATCTAAGATAGAACTGTCAATGCTTATTCTGATTCCTCAAAAATTCAAATCTTGCAGTTATCAAGTGATCTCCACAAGAAGCGTCTTGATATGGTAAGTTCTAAGTATCTGTGCATATTTTTGATCTACATAGTGTTTGGGAAGTTAAAATTTTAACAAAATTTTAATAAAATTTTACTTTTATCAAACACATTTCAAAATTTACCTTTACTTTTATCACTCATTCACCAATTCCAATACACCTCTTTTTTAATGCCAACATAAAATTTTAACAAAATTTTACTAAAATTTTATACCCAAACACTATGCTAAATTCTTCTTCAGTTTGTTACTAATACTTTGTATTTGGCCTTTTTGGTCAGATACGCACATTAATGGAATCTGCACACTCAGAAACAAATACAAGTAATCCAAAAGAGATGGTGAGACAGGGACTTAGTAACCCAGTTGGTGCCAACTACCTGGTACGACCTTCCCTGACTTCAGAGCAGCTGGTTTGCCAATCTACTGGTCCACAAATGCTACAGCAGATGACTCGGTTTTAATGGATGTGCGCTCTTGACTCTTATTTGGTCTTCAGCATCACTGGTTATGACTACGTGGACCCTGTTGGTGAGTGTTCTCAACATTCAGATGATTTTTTTCTTTACTGCTTAACAAAGGAAGGTGTGAGCCACCGAAGATTGACTACTCACTACTCGAGCGTTACTTTAATCGCAATTGGTCCGCCCAAAGTATGAGGGGATCTTAAATGCTTCCTCAAGAAGAGTTAAGCCATAGCCTTACCCTAATCTCTCCCAGGGCTAGGGGTTATTATTGCCTACGGTTCATGACATCTTTGTATGGGACTTGAGGTTGCATGTTGCACATACAGGTTGAAGGAAACCATACCACAATTTGTTGCGCATCTTAGGTCATTAGTTAAAATATCCATTATCAGGAAATCAAGAATACCTACGTTATCTGTTTTGTTCCTATAAACTGCCTCCCTAATAAACCTTCTGAACCACTACTTTCGGGATTAATATTTATTTCCATTTGGTGTTTGATGTATTTGTTTTTACCGGTGTGCCTTTCACGATCGTTTCCTGTCGTCCTTCAATGTACTTCACTTCTAATTGCCTCTTTGAATTGCAGGTTGGAGGAACGAATACAGATTACCTTCACCAAGTACCTGTAATTACTCAGCAACCTATCTAAGACATGAACGTTAGAAGGGAGGTCGTAGCAGTTTGATCATCTCCTTCTGTGTCTCCTCTCTAGATTCTTGATCACTTGGTTGGTGTTAACAAATCATGGTCCATAAGGTGCGCTTGGGCCTTCAGCAAGCTCTTCTACCAACAGCATAAAACGGACAGGGGTTGGATGGGCTTTGTATTATATATGGATTGTTTAGGAGCTCTATTTTTCTACTACATTATTTAGGGACACGGTGTTTTTTCTGGACAATGTGGACATGGATCTAATTTGCACCTTCATTTCTAACGGAGTCATGGTTAGATGTGCTTTTATATTTTTTAGGGACAGGTTTGTTTGAATGATCCAAATTTCAAAGTTCTCATGCGTGGATGTTGATCAAGATTAATTATATCCTCCACCATCAACGGAGTCCAAGATTCTTCCGCATCGAGGGATGGGACAAATTAGAGAGTACCCAACTAAACCCCATCGGTCACCATCCACAGCCATTGACTCTCGTACGCTCCATTTTCCAGAGGAGGGAAAAAAAAAAAAAATTATTTCGCATATATTATAGAATTATTATTGGAAAAAACGTGGAGACAGCCACTGCAGCTTTTTATGGGTCTATGGGCACGACGTGCTATCTTATTGGTCTCCTCTCTCTTGATCAATCAATCCATGGAAATTGAAGTTTGTGAAATGGTGTTAGATCTGTGAAGGAAGGATCCCGTGGATCAAGGGTAATCTTCTCGGCAAAACAAATATTGATAATCTTCTCCTTAATCAGAACGTGCAAAAAAAGTCCTGCGTATCGAAGTTGTTGATATTTTTAGTGAGCATATAAGAAATTAAGTCATCACCCAGAGCCGAGGAAGCTGCAGCCATGAAGCTCTTTCCAACGTAGAACGGCAGTTGCATTGATGCGTATGTGATCATTTGCTATAGCTTCAGATGTTGAGGACATGTGTCTATGGACATATATTAATATGAACTACATTCCTATCATCACCATCACCGACAAAATATATTAATTGTATACGCCATTATTTCAAAGGACGTCCCCTGATTCACCACCAATCTTACCTATAAGTTTCTGGTTTCATTATTTTTTATTATCTTCGACCGGTTTCCAAAATCTCAAGATGAGATCTGGTCGTTGAGCTTATAAATAGAGCGCCTCCAAGTTAATTACAACAACTTTTTGAGAAGTAAAAATTTAATCTGGTGTTTTCAAACCAAAATTTTTGGATGGCTAAAATTTTTATTTATGAGAATTATTGGTGTAAAAATAAAGAAAAAGATGATTTGAATGAATTTTTTATGTTTATTCTAATAAAAAAGATGATTTGATGGAGAGAAAGTTATTTTATAATTATTTTATTATATCAAAATTTTGCGATGTTTAAATATTTGAGATGCAAACATGGTGAACCAAACCAAATATTTTAACACCTTAACTATTTTATGGTGGAGGTAGGTTGCTCTTGAACGAACACCTTAAATTTCTCTCTCTCTCTTTGGCTCTCTCTTTCCAGTCTAATATTTTAACAATGGTGATGATAGTGGTGGGACCATATATAATGCCCTCTCAACATTATAAATAGGAACACACAGAGAGAGTGTGTGTTGGGGCTTCTTGAAGAGTGAGTTAGATGGGAAGGAGTCCATGTTGTTCAAAGGAGGGCTTGAATAGGGGGGCGTGGACAGCTACAGAAGACAAAGTACTGACAGGATACCTCAGAATTCATGGTGAAGGAAACTGGAGAAACCTTCCTAAGAGAGCAGGTTAGACAGCTTTACAAATACGCGAGAAGTTCAATTTCTTTATATTTGTTAGCTGTAGTTCTGATTGTAAGAGAATATAATTTAAATAATAAAATATTTTTTTCCTATCAGCTTAAGTTTTTAAAATGAATAGTAGATTTACACAAATGATCGGATTATACAGGACTTAAGAGATGTGGGAAGAGTTGCCGACTAAGATGGTTAAATTATCTAAGACCGGAGATCAAGAGGGGCAACATAACCCCGGATGAAGAAGAGCTCATTATCAGGCTTCACAAACTCTTGGGAAACAGGTACGTACTCCTTTCTTTTATTGTTTTTTGTCACCTGGGAACTCAAATTCACGTTAATATAATCGAAATATTTTACTTTTGACAAAACTGTTATGGCCACAAACCAAATCATGAAAATTTTACATATTCCTAAAACCTCTAGTTTTACTTAAATAAGATTAATTAGTGTTAAGGTACAAGCAAGAATGACAAATGGGGAATTAATCAAGGCAAAGAAGTCATTCCCAATGAACAGCATATCGATGAGAATCTGTGGGTATATATAATTGCAGATGGTCTTTGATAGCTGGGCGGCTTCCAGGACGAACAGACAATGAAATCAAGAACTACTGGAACACCAACATTCGAAAGAAAGTCCAAGATCAACCCAACCTCGCCTCCAAAAGCATACCATCAAATCAAGCAGCTGGAGAAAATCCAAATGCCACTACGGATGCAGCTGGCGAGCCATCAGAAGCAAATACGGTCTCGTGTGTGATTCGGACCAAGGCAACGAGGTGCACCAAAGTTGTCGTCGCCTCGGCGCCGCCACAAGGACCTCATGATCAACTTGCCACGAGGCCATTGGTCGAACCCCCTAGAGTTCACGACCCATCTGATTTTTCAAAGTTAATTCTGCACGATGAAAACAATCCGTCCAACTTCATGATGGATTTTGAGACGGAAGAAAATTTTTTCAACCTGGATTTCTCACAGCTCTCTCGTTTTGCAAATGAGGGCGACATTAGCACTAACACCACCAGTGACAAAGACCTGCATTCATCACCAACATTAATTAACCAGACCCTCATGGTTTCTGAAGATATGCTGCTTGGCTCGGACTTTCAAGCTATGGCTTCTTTGATCGAATCCGAATTACTGGATTACTGGTGATAGGAGACAAAGATAATATTGATTTGTCTTAGACTACGAGTACATGGCATGGTCGTAGACAACCAACTTTAGATCTGCCAAATATTGTATCTAAAACAGATCATCCTTGAGTATCTATCGCAACCCATGTCCAGCCATGCACTTAATCAGTTTTCCTGCAGTATATGGTGGGGGAATGTGAAATAAAAATATCGTGGGGATTAATTAGCTAAGTTGCTAACATCTTGTATTCTGACAAATTTATTAACATGCACTTGCGTATTTCACTTAATATAAAACACGTACACTACGGTCACGTACGTACGATGACAGGGTCAAACTTTTTGATGTTGAAGGGGATCATATAATTCCATCATGCGTGATTCCAGGCCCCATGCATGCAGGAAGTGAAGTTTTTTTTTTTTTTTTAGTAGAAACTCGCAAACGTACGTTATTATAATCTTATCAGTTGGAAACACCTGCCTTGCCTTTCTTAGAGTTGAAACCTTAATTCACGCGATGAATACCACAAGATCGATATTTAATTCATTATATTGTGTCGTCCCGGCCATATCATGCACATGGCGTCCTCGAGACACCGCTTCATGATTAGATTAGCTGGTAATTATGCAGAAGAAAGAAGATTATTAAAATATATAATAAGAACAAGCTAATCACAACCTAGCTCATTAGGTGACGACCAAATCATTGTTCAGCCTTAATTAAACTGATTTGATATCGATTTGTCGCGATATGCTTTAGATTTTGTGAGGGTAATCAGATCTCATCCAACTCATATAACACCTAATGGCTATATGTGATCTGTTGCATCGTCAACTTGTTTGGTAAAAATTTCCAGTCTCTAAAATTTCTACCTTAATAAAATAACTCTCCAAAATTCTTGCTCTCTCCATCAAATCATTACTTTTCACTCTAAATAAATATTAAAAAAATTCATTTAAATTATCTCTTTTTTCACTTTTTTACCAACTCCAACATCTCAAAATTTTTATCACCCTAAAATATTTTCAATCAAACATCTAATTACGGTTGGTATTATTTGGATTCATCATCTATTTGAGGTCTAGGTGCTCTAAGGAAAATTTCCGCCAATTTTTTTTTCTTGAGAATAACGTCGAACTTGACATTTTTTAAGATAATTTTAAAATGGAAAAAAGGTGGAGATCGAGATTATATTAATTAATTTACGTATAAGTTTCATTATTATTTATATAAAATGGACATCAATATAAAAAAAAAATTAGAAAAATCGTAGAAAAAAAAACCCTAGAATTGGCCAGACTAATACACCGATTTTCGAGAATTAAAAGAGCATAAAAAAAAAAAAAAAGAGTAGAAGGGTAGAGGGGAGGGGCTTTTCAAGGGCCTTCCCCCTATCTGCCAGACCCAATATTGGGCTAATTTATCACCAGGGCCATGAGGCCAACAGATCCAAAACCCACATCCATGTTTTGTCATTTGATCCAATTCTTACACCTCTCTTGTATTTATGACATAATTGGCAACTAGCCTACTAGTTTTTGAGTAACGGAAAAAGTCCTAAGCTTACGTTGACTTCAGATAGATCTGACTCAATTTACATTGTCAAGTCTTAATGTCACGGACAAATCTCGGAGATCTAGCGTATGTCCATCACTCCACAACTCTTACTTAAATAGGCTTTGATATAATTTTCTTGATAGAGAATCGAATATGAAACCGTACGCATTATTAACACAGCCTTAGATTCCCTACCCCACAGTGAATTATAGCCTAATAAATTCTTCAAGGTGTTTGGACCACAAATGTAAGAGCTCCATGCACAAATAATTGAATTGTCCGCATCTTTTGTAACCTCCTTCTGGACTATTAGTTGGCATACTGAATATATATTTATAATAATAGTCACTTGTCATGTCCAACGAAGACATTATTTTTTTGATCAAGTAAAATAAGGACAAAGTAGTAGCATGCACAGAACCCTTGGATTCAGCAGAAAGTCGAGAAAGCAAAGTGAGAAAACGATATTTTGGAAAAGCTGGCCAATCAGCTCCCCCATCGGGTGACATCCCGGACACACTTTATTGTTTGAGGCCTACCAAAGTGCTGGCATTATGATTCGGCCCAAACGTAAAGAGTGATTCTATTTCTACCTTGTGGTGGTACTTTGAAGCTTTAAGGGTGTCTGGGCCACTCATTTCCGTGGCCCGCATCCATGATGAGCCACTTTCAGGGTATCGCCGAACAAAGAGGCAGAGGGTTATGTGCATTATTGGGTTGCAAAACCTCGTGTTACATGAAGCTGAAACTAAGCTCGTGTTACTGTTGTTTTCTCAGCACACACCATGCGTTGCACTGGCACAACACTCTGGGGAGAGACCACCTAGAATTTTCATTTCCGTACCACGGACCAAACCACTCGGAAACACAGCCATTAATCCGACTTGATCTGACAGAAGTTGAAAGTTCAAATCCTTTGTTCATTTTGTCAATACCCCAAACCTTTCAGGGCAACCGGAGGACCGGAAGGTCGAAAACTTGGCACCGTGACCGTGAGAGTTGTAAGACTCATCCCCTTGGACTGGAGACTAAAATAAGCAAGAGATATTAAAGCACGGCACGAGAAAAGAACGATTGCAAGCAAATCCACTACCCACTGCGTACCCACTTACTGATCAGCCGTGCACGTTTAAGTACAAAGAAAAGGAACCCTCTTACGGTTTGAGGGGTTTAGTACTAATTATTCTCTGCTTGACCATGGCTCATTTTCCCTCGGTTCTTACTTCTTTGAACCCTAATTTTTTTTTTTTTTTTTTGAGGGGGAATGAAAAGAAATCAACATTGCGTTTGTGTTTTCAAAATTTTAACAAAATTTTAATAAAATTTTACTTTTGTCAAATCACTTCAAAATTTACTTTTACTTTTATCGCTCATTCACCAATTCAATACCACCTCTTTTTTTAACACCAACACAAAATTTTATTCAAATTTTGACAAAATTTTCAAATCAAGACAAACCAACAGCATTGCAAGATTTGTTCACATTGCTCAAGAGAAACAAACAGCATCCAAACTATATTCTTGACAATTAAGAGAGAGAGAAAGAGAGACAAAATTAACCTCACAACGATCGAAAGGTGTTACGACAGAAATCACACATTACGCTACCATGCACCCCCATGCCCACTTGTTTATGTATCTATCGTACAGTGGTCCATATTTCCAGCTTTTCGATCCTGATCGAGAGCTTATTGATTCACTTCCAGCCTGTTATTCATGCATGTGGTCCACATCTTCCATTATCGCTGTTTAGTCAATGAATATCGAAACGTACTCTTGTGATACCTTAAAACCAATGTTGGCCAGAAAAAAAAATATCCGATCGATATTAATTTATATCTCTAAAATATATATATATATACCACAGTCTGAATACCAAAAGTTTTATACTGCCTGGCAATAAAGTCGTATATGCATACAATTAGACCTTAACGTACTACGAACGAACCTAGCTAATTAGTGTGTGTTGAGCACTAATTTACAGCCTGGGTCATGAATCTAATTTAAGCTCAGTGATCTCTCGGACAGTACTTCATGAGATGCGCGCATTTGAGGACACATGATATTAATTATCACGGCCATTGAAAAAATGAAAAGCGATTAGAAGCCTGTCATAACTGGACGACGTTCAACGTATTGTTGTAGGCCTATGTATTACAATTCTGTATTCGTTGACGTCCCTTGTCAAGGGCTCTCTACCTTAGACTACCTAGGACATAAGTGGAAAGACCGGCCAACCAGCCAACAGATGAAGAAACACAAATAAAGATATAGTTATTAATTTCTTCAAATTAACCATCGATTCACATGTTTCCGTCAGCTTAAAGATCGACAAACGTCCAGCCGTTTGTAAATTTTTGGCCTTTGACGAACTCAAAAATCGTGCCTTTTTCAGTACCATGTAGCTCTTATAAAAATTATATTACACACATGCACTGCTATCAAACAACGTGGAATTTATGTTTTGTTTTAACTAGGAACCATTATTCTTTCAGGTCGAAAAACATCACAGAGTGTCCATATATAGAAGTTAATTAGAACCCACCTGAACCTTAATTAATATAGCTAGCTACTTGACCAACATATATATAAGATCATCATCAGAATTTTGTTGGAATTAATATAATTGGTTGTCATTAAAGGGTTAAATATGGTTTTTAGAGTTGTCATTTAGGAAGCATGGTCGAGAATATGCCAAACTATCAATTATATAGGTTTATTAATGTGGAACACATGCGGAATTTTATAACCAGTTGTCTATTTTTAGTCTTTTCATTATGTGGTGAGCTAGCGTCGAGAATATCCAGACCCAGTCGAAGGAGCCAAGGTTATGGATCTAGATCGTTTTCTATTACTCTATGGCACATTGGCTGCACCAAGTAAGGCATTTCAAAGAATATGGGCAAAAGATACAAGTTTTTATTTTATTTTATGAAAGAGTCCCAGATTTTCCTCTAATGGTGGGGCCGGGAGAGAGAAAGCGAGAGAGAGAGAGATAGTCTGATAGAGAGAGCGTGAACGTACAGGATCATCAGTTTAGTGGATATAGACCCAAATAAGTTATTTTTCTAAATGTTTCGTCACAATGATGATGACCCGTCACTCTACTATAAGCTTCTCAATATCATTTGATAAAAGGGAGATATATTCGATCTCATAATTGACAACGAATTATTCTTGTCTTTTCTTCTTCTATTGTACTGTCGATTTGATAGCACAAAATTGGCTTTTATATATATTCAAACCACGGAATAAACAAGTTGTGTTAACATATTAGGAATATCTCCAAATCAAATTCAATGATTATGACGACACGGGCGACGTCTATAACTTGTATAAAAAATGGAAGCAGCCACCGACGCTTATTTTTGTTTTTTGGTTTGGGTTTTTTAATGCTATTTATGGAACTAAACCAAGGAAAACAAATCTGCCAAACAGTTAATCTACTGGGATTGTGGCTAGCTAAGTCCTCTCAGTAGCAGCCTATAAGTCAAGCCTAGTACTTCAAACATATGCATGCATACATGGGCGCATAAATTCTTTATATATGTTAATCTGCTGGGTTACTTAACTCTTCATCATTCTCTCTATTCGCTGTACTCTCTTCTTTGTCTCGGTTCATCATTTTCTACTGTATATGTGCAAAGGGAACATTCACGCAATTCAGGAATTAGACCGACCGAGTTGTTTCCGTGTCAAAGAAAGCTTGGTTCTGGTCTGAGGTCTCAAACCAAACATGGTTAAAAAGTTTTGACGTGTCAAGTTGCCTAACATTCTTTGAACTATAAAGTGGAATTAATAGTCTTTTGTTTTTTTTTTATAAGTCAAGTGGAATTAATAGTCCCTGGCATAATTCGATCGGGCAGCGTGTTCGAGCGACCTAGCTACCTCTGTTGGAAAGCACGATCCCCGATATAACCAAACAGGTGATCATGACTTATGCGACCCACAAAGCTTTCACACGATGTTCTATATATTCAGTCCAATCATGGGAGATATATACGCATCAGTATCGATCGATGTCACGCATCATGAGTATGTGATATCAGTATAAAGATATTGGCGTCTCGAAAAAAAGGGTAAGGTAGAGCACTAGCAACAGTTTCCAAGAGGGTAACAATTATTGGCATGGCGACTGTAATTGGTACCCACGAAATTAAATTCGAGAAGGACGCGTGAATTGAAGGAACTGACCTCCCGGGATATTCCAAGCCATCTGTAGAATTGCTGCCGCCCCTGTTTGAATTTTGTGGATCAGAACCAATTACAATCTAATGTTTGTGAAACTCATGATGTGCTCTAGCTAACTTCTGTTTCCTTTTTCAGAAAATCTTGCAATTATAGATAAAGTTCTTGAAAGGGCATGCGCGAAATCCACCAGCTTACCTCCCGGGATATTCCAAGCCATATGTAGAATTGCTGCCGCCCCTGTTTGAATTTTGTGGATCAGAACCGATTACAGTCTAATGTGTCTGAAACTCATGATGTGATCTAGCAGTCTAGCTAACTCCTGTTTCCTTTTTCAGAAAATCTTGCAATTATAGATAAAGTTCTTGAAAGGGCATGCACGGAATCCACCAGCTCACCCTAGTGTATTTGTTTAGCAACGTGCTCAACTAGCTATACCCTGACAGTACGTAAAATGAAAACGAAACCTTAGGTGTACGTGGACGCTTATTTGGGTTCGAACATGTAATTAACCAAATTGTAAGGTAATTAGCTAGTTTAGTAAGATATTAATTATGTATGTACATAAAATTCTATATATATATACCTAATCAATTACTGATGTTGTAACATATAGTTGAGGATATCATGATGCAGCTCCGAGAGCCAAGCTTTTGGAATCATTTGGGTGGAGATATTCATCGCTTTTGTTTGTTGAACTTTGATTTGAAGCACGTCGACCTTCTTTACTTTGTGTTAACTCTAGTACTACTTAAAAGCTTCAAACTTTTGGAGCGATTTGATTTCTTACGGAAGGAAGGGCGAAAAAGAACAATCTTAATTTTGGACTAATTATAAAGGATCTAATTAGTAGTAGTGCTTGATACCTGCCACGTCGTTATACAAATTAGAGTGAACCATGATATATATTGTCAATGATAAATATTGGAATAATTAATACTGTTTTTATTCTTGAAGATCTGGTACGCGTCGATTGTTGGAATTTTTTCTTCTAATTAATCATTGGTATTTGGAATTATACTTTTTTCCTTAAAAAAAAGGGGGAGAGTGAAAGCCTATAATTAGCCTGAGTTTTTTGTGATTAATTTCACTTGCCTTGGAATAGAGATAATCTAACGCCATATCTTGTGAGTATTATTAAATATTCTAACAAATTAAACAATATTTTCAGAATTTTTTTTTTTTTTTTTCTAAAAGGGAAGAGTACTATACGTACGTGAAAGCTATATATAACGTAAGCTTAATTAGTCTTAGCGCCAACAAATCAGAACAAATATTATTTAAACAATATATATGAGATCTCCCTGCAAGTCTCGATTATTATTAATTACATCAAAACGCAATATATTGGTATTCAAGATTTACTCCACGCACGTCTATCATTTGACAAAATAAATACATTACAATCCAAGAATATAGTTGATTGGTTAACAGCTATTATTTCAAGAATATTATACAATTATAATGCTCTAAGTGGTGGCTAAAAATGTGAAAAACTGCTGTGAAAATGCCAAAAGATCGAGTTTGTATGAGATCGCAAAATCAAATCTAGCTTGTTTAATGGCAGGCTATAATTGTATGGTATAATTAAGAGAGAGATAGCACAACAAGTGAACTTTACCATTTAAGTTTAAGGCAGCATGAACCCTATAATTAAATTCATTTGTTGTGTCTATCTTTTTTTGAATTCTACAATGGAATTTGAGTAGGAAATTGTAGAGGATCTCATCCAGTACTAGAATGAAGGATTTTGCAGCAATCTCGCCCATTACCTCGCTACAAATTAAGCCAGCAACTTCCATCAGATGTTGCTAATTAGTTTCCCAATACTAGCTATGGCTGGCTTCCTACTGCGCGCTTTACGACAATTCCGTTGAGCACTGGTACGTAAAACCTTATTTTGCTAGTGCGACGAATAGTCAGCTTGGCTTTGTGTCATTTAACAAGTTCCGTATAACCAATGCAGCAGTGCGATGAACGTCAATAGCTTCTTCTATTTTATCCATCCCGGCTTGAAAAAGTCTTTGGTTAAACTTGCAAGAATTTATTTGCTCTAGTAACACGCTAAATTGGAAAGGAGTCCTAGATTCTACTTATTATAGTAATTATGTATATATAATATTAAACAGATTGGTTCATACAGTTTATTTTTCAGATATACAAATAATTTCGTTCACCATAAATTTGTCCAAAATCGACATAAAATCGGGATCAGGATTTTCATTTTCGAGATTCGACACTGAACATTTATTAAAAATCAATATCATATGAACTGTATTAATAATTAATTTTTTTTTTTGAAGGACATTCGGTGAATATGGCGTCCATATGCAAATAAATTAACCAAAACTTAAAATAAGGTAGCAGTTAACATGTGTAGAGGACTTTTGTCCTAATTAAGAAATAAGAAGAGTATACCACAGGAACAGTTCTTCATGAGTTCGTGAAGTAGGTGAGGTAGGATTAAAAGTAGGCAGTAGCCTTCCCCCCCATCTACCAATGAAGGGGGTAGAAACAAAAGCGACAGAGTAGTACCGGTTGAGATTGGACCCTCAATTTGCTGTGCGGTCCCTGCTGTATACTGCAGAGGGTATTGACTGCCACCATTGTCGTACGACTCCACCTCACACCCCAGTTGGGCCAATTAATACACCCACGTCAAAGACATCATTTCACCCTAAAAATTGTAAAAGAGTGACTTTATAGATCCATCTCATATCATGGCAACCTTTGTTCTTGCTTGCTTTTGTCTTCTTCCGTGGAATGGTAGAAGCCGCCTCCATATAACAACAACCTGGTTAGCTATGATCCCTTAATTGATGTATGGATGGCAGGAAAATGGAACCCAATCGTGGCCCCACCAATAATGTCGGAGCAAGTCCTGTGGGGTCATCCTTTCTAGAACTTTTATTTATATATAGCAGCAACTCCCCACATCATGGCAACTGTCAGACACACGACCACATGGTCTCTCTGAGCCTTTCCATCGTCTTCTTCCAGGAACTTCTCCAAGCATAAATAATATTTTTTAAATATCCAAAAAAAAAATTCACCAAAGCTTATGGAATTCTACTTCGTTTCAATAACACGGTGGATCTCGTTGGCAAATGGGTATAATTAGGTCCAGTGTCAACTGTAATTAATTGTATCTTTTATTAATTAATCGAATCTATTTAATTGTGAAATAAAAGTAGTATTCCTATTTTATGATGTGGTCCAATGTGAATGGTCAACGTGGCAAAACCAATGTGGAGAATCTTCTGCTTAATGAGAATATTCAAAAATAGTCCAATGCCTCCGAGATCAGTGGCACCATGTGACGTAATTATGTTTACAGTACTGCAGGAATTCTTGGGGACAATATTGTAACTTTAGTGAAAGAGTCCTGTGCTAGAAAGATCACACTCCGTACAATCTGTTTGGAGCATAGCTAATATGTACATGAGTGAGGGTCTTATAATAATTCAACAAACTTTCAAGAGGGTGTGAGAAAGTTAGCTTGACAGAAAGCAGCCATGAGGCTCGATCTCACATGTGTAGAAGGGCAGGTGCATGAATTTATTATGATTCTTTAACAGCTTCAGATAATAAAAGTGATCGAGAGTCTATGAAACTATCGTCATCCTCGCACAGCTTGATGTATATGCTTGTTTTTTTTATAAAAAAATTGTTAGGCACATAGGATGGTCCCCTAATACACATGCAACCTTTAGACACTTTCGGGTCTCTTTTTTTTTTTTTTTTTTTTTTTTTTTTTTTTTTTTTATTGTTTCTGAAATGTAGAGATGGGACACGGTGATCATCATGATACATATTACAGTGGGTGGGGCTAAATGTTCTTGCCCTCTACCATTCCACGTGACTATATAAATAGGAAGATCTACGATCCCGGCCCATCTCCAAGCACAGAGAGTCTCACTCTCTCTGCCACAAGTAAACCAGTGAGGAGAGAGAGAGAGAGATAGAGATAGAGAGAGGGGGTGGGGGTACTTTGGGAGTGACTAAGTCGATGGGAAGGAGTCCTTGTTGTTCGAAGGAGGGTTTGAATAGGGGAGCATGGACAGCTATGGAAGACAGAATACTTACAGAATACATCAAAATTCACGGTGAAGGAAAATGGAGGAACCTTCCCAAGAGAGCAGGTTAGATAGCTCTGTGAATAAATTGAGTTATTCTCTCTTCTGTCATTTGTTGAAAGGGACTGCAGGAAGAGTCCTGATCATCTGGTTTTTCTCCTTTCCTTTATAGTGGTAATCCCAAGTAAGGAACAAGATTTTTGATGTGTTATGCAGGTCTCAAGAGATGTGGGAAGAGTTGCCGGCTAAGGTGGTTAAATTATCTTCGACCTGATATTAAGAGAGGTAACATTACCCATGATGAAGAGGAGCTCATAATCCGGCTGCACAAACTCTTGGGAAACAGGTCCTTTCTTTATTTGTTTTCTCGCCCTTGAGGAGCCTCAAAAACAACTATAAATTAAACTGCAGACCAGACAATTGACATATTATAACCTGAGTTAATCAACTAGGCACCTGTCAGTACAAGTTCTGACAGAACTATAGCTACAGATGGGAAAAAGCAACCTTAAACCTAGCTAGCTATCTTCACTTCATTTGATTTCCATCAAATATGCAAGCAAGGAATCAATATGAAAGTTAGTGTATAGAAAGCAATCGTTTACAGTCGACAGCATATATACTGATGAGAATGTGTGGCTTATTGCAGATGGTCTTTGATTGCTGGTCGGCTTCCAGGCCGAACAGACAATGAAATCAAGAACTACTGGAATACCAACATTGGAAAGAAAGTCGAAGGTCACCCCAACCCCACCTCTAAACGGCCGAGACCGCTAAATCAAGCACAAGAAAATCCAGATCCCCCTACGGAAGGGTCAGCTGGCAGGGCAGTACCTAAAGCGAATACAGGCTCATGTGTGATCCGAACCAAGGCAACAAGGTGCACCAAAGTTGTCATTACCTCGGGCCCACAAGAACCTACTCAACTTGACACTAAGGCAGCGGTACGAAATGAACCCTCTTTAGCTCTTGACCCAGTCGACTTTTCAAAAGTCACTTCGGATGAAAAGAATCCCTACTCCAACTTCATGACGGACTTTGAGATGGACGAAAATTTTCTATCGGATTTTCTTAACATGGATTTCTCACAGCTAGCTTGTTTGGAAAATGAGCGCGATAGTAGCACTAACAGCTATGACAAGGACCATTCATCACCAAAATCTATTCAAACCCTCTTGGTTTCTGAAGACATGCTGCGTGGCTCTGATTTTCAATCTGTAGCTCCTTTGATCGAGTCTGAACTGGATTGGCTATGAGGTCGAAGATTATATATAATTTTGATAGTCAGAAGCCTAGGAGTGGCATGCAGATCATAACCCACTTTAAGTCTGCCCAAAATTGTAGCTAATTGGGTGTGCATATATTATGTGAATATGTAATCATCTGAGAGTTAGATGGTCTTGTTAATCAATTCTCGTATATGTTTCCAAAACAACTCACTGCATGTGCTTTAGTGCAATAACCGATATCGGGATATTCTACAAGAAAAGTGATCCAACTTTAGCTTGTCCAGCAACATGCATGATGATATGTAAAAGATATATATATACAGATAATTGGGCTCATAGTACGCTTAGAAAAAAGTAGGGTTATAGTACAAATTTTGTATTCTATCAGCTCTCTTAACATCTGTACCAATGTACCTATATCTATAAAAGAACATCAACGTGTCCTTTTTACTTGACATAAAATACTCCATGAGTGGGTCGATGATGATCACTAGCTAGGGGAAAAAATATAATGCAGAAGGGAGTTAGAGCTACGGACCCATTCCCATTAATATAGATTGAATTATGAGTTCTTCTTGTTATATTCATGGCACCAAATTAGTTTCCCCCGCAAAAAGCTGAAATATAATTTCGTGCTAATTAAGCTCACGCATAATGGCGATGATATTTTCAGTTTTGCCACGTCGTACTTGAACTTTTCCATTGAAAGGAAGAAATTAAGGATCTTCGATAACAATAATTATATATAGCACTGCTCTAATTAATTAACAACATTTGCTTTATTAATTTGTAAATATTTTTTTTTCTATTAGAAATTAAAAATGTAATTTCACCTCGAATAGAGTTGCTTCCTCGAATCCTATATATTTCCTGACTCCTGTTGTTGTCGTCGTTTTCTCTGCACTCATTAACTATTTTCTCGTACATCCAAAAACACGTTTAATCTGAGTTGGAACCACATGCTTAGCTTGTACCAGGATTCACGTGATGAATCACTGACTTTATGGTCTCTGTTTTTCTCTGTGGGTGTGTAACAGTAAATATATATATATGCGTGTGTCATTTTCCCTTTTGCAACTTGGTGGTAGTTGTTGACAGCACCTGCTTCCCTTCTAAGGGTAGATTTGAATCGGCTCCATATATATAATATGAAATCCTCATGTGATAGCTCCTTTCACGGTTGGAATTTGTCCCTGACCTGTTGAGCAGGGGGCCGAAAGAATGATTATAATAAGGATATAATTAATCGACAACTAATCAGTTTTCGGCCCTTTGTGTCGCGATTTGATTTCTTTTTCGGACGTTGGACTAATTTTATATATATATATATATATATATATTCAATTGCTATATCGCACGTGTGAGGCTCACATATGAAAATAGTGTCTGATAATATCATAGCTTATCCCCAGTTCCCACATAAGCTTAAAAATAAGACAAGTACTTTTGGGAAAAACAATAATAATTGGACAAGAACATTATTTTTTTGATTTACCCGTTGACCAAGATTTTGATTTACCCGAATGTAACATCGTATTATGTAAATGCGCTTGAAAATATAGATAACTTGTAATAGATTGGTGAAATTTTTAGTGTGTAACTTCTTGGGATGTGGCCGGATGACTAAGAGCGTGATTGATTCGTGATAATTAAGCTTGAAGGATTTCTCCAAACAATTTCGATCTTGATCAATTCCGACATTATTGATCAATCAATTTTGGTGCCCGCGGCCTAATCAACATATTTATAAATAAATCAAATTCACTCTTTAATGCGTCAAGTTTGGCCTAGAAAAATGGCTTTGCTAGGTTACATTTGAAACTTAGAAATTTTTTTTCTTTTTTATTTTAATCTTGTATTTGTTACGTAAGGAAGTGTGCCTAGAATTTTCTTCTTCTTTCTTCTTTCTCGACCAAACCCACTCATGAGAAAAAGGATAAATAATGTATCTAGTTATGATGAACTTCTATACCTTGACTATAAACCTTTTTTTATTTCTAAAAAATTAGTTTAGGACAGATCAATAACGATCGACTACAATGTGAAACTTATACTATTTTTAAATAAAAGAAATGCTACTTCCGTAATTATAAACCGGACTCATTTGATTGGAAAAATACATGATTGGACTTGCTGACTTGAGAAGCCCAACTTAACCCAAATGGCCAAATGCAACCCGCACTCTATAACTAATTATAAGTATATTCTCGGGAACTACGTAGAACAGTTGACTAAGATAACGCGGTGGGATGAGTTGAACCCTAACAAATATAAATTCCACATGGTGAGGATATTTTAAATCTCTTCAAAAAAAAAAAAAAAAAAGATTCACATTTTGTCAGTACAACTGTACAGAACTCCTAATGTGGTTTAATTTAAGGGTTCGTTAAAACAAACAAACAAATGTTTGGTCGAAAAAAACTCATATATAATTTTGTAATTTATTTTACTTATTTTAAATATTTGGTAACCACCTGAAAATGAAATTAAAGTCAAAAGTCTTCAACTCAACAGTTCTATTATTTTTCAAAAAATAAAATAAGCTCAAATTTTTTATAAATTAATTTTCTTTTAGGAATATAGTAAGATATCTATGGACATAGTAAGCCTCTCTCAACTTCAAAAATATTTTATTCTGCCATATATTTTTTACAAACAAACAAATGGATCCTTAGTATTGTCTTATACGAGCTTACAAACAAATAAAAAGTGTATCAAATAATGATTCTGAAACATAACACTCCTAACATAGGAAACTAAGGTGACGTTCAAATTGGAAGAAAAATTCACTATTTGAGTGAAAATTTTGAAAGCAAAAAAAAAACTCACAACTAAACATCCAAACTTTTAACACTTTTTTTTACACAAAATTCAACAACTTTTCATACAAACTCCTACACTTTTTTAAAAAATTCAATCAAATTTTCTCTCTCTATACTTTTTTTTTTACAAAATTATAATATTTTATTAATTCATCAAATCATCTATCTCTACACTTTTTTACAATTATAATAAAAATTAATTTTAATCAAATATTTTAAAATTTTAATTAAGTTTTTACAAACATCAACAACACTCCAATATTGAATATACCTAAATATTTATGCTATTATCATTTCCTACAAATTTTGAGAACATCACCTAAATTATTTTATAATTTTATTATCATTTTTATCTTAAATTTATCTTTTCAATATAAATAATTAAATAACAACTCAGATAAAAGTACAAAGTTACAGACCCCTTTTTGAAAAAAAATATGTAAATCTTTTTATTTTAAGGAATTTCAAATCCACAATGAATTAAAATTTCAATGCGACTGCCATATGAAAATGTTAGATTTCACCACTTCTATCTACCAAAAAAAGCCCTACTTTATTTAAAAATTCTAACCGAGGGTGTAAAAAGAAAAAGAAAAAGTAATCAACGATTTAGGCTTAGGATAACTCACTTATAGTAACAAATTAACCCTACACTGATATTGCGTAATTGGACTCTATTTAATTTATGTAAAAGCTCAAATTCTACTAATTCATCAATATAGTTTTGACATTATACTAATTGAACTAAATATTAAGGAAGATATTTGCTTGTGTCACGAAACAGAAAAGGCAGCGAGAGAGAGAGAGAAGAGAGAGGAGAGAGAGAGAGAAAACAAGTGGCCGTACACCTCTTGTGATTGTCTCTCCGATTCACGTCATCTCTAACCCGAGACTCGACGTTTGTATCAGAAAGAAGCAATGGCCGCTGAGTCTCAGTCTCCGAGTTCTGTACAGAAAGGTGAGCTTTCAATCCCTGACGGAAAAATCTATTGGTAATTGATTGCCGCTTAATCAGGGGCTTAATTGTTCAGACATGGATTATCTTCAGTTTTTGAGCTTTGTTAATGGTGCTTCCCCCTTTTGGGGTTTCAATTTTCTGTAGTGGTTGTTCATCTCAGAGCCACCGGCGATGCACCTATACTCAAACAAACCAAATTCAAGGTATTTCTCGAAAGGTTTTTAGTTGTTCTTATTGTGTTTTCTGCTGAAAAGTATTTACTTTTATTTTCTGACTGTTAATTCGAAGACCGGGTGTGAAGCCCCCGGTTTTTTTTTTGGGGGTGTGGGGGGGATGTATTTCGCGTTTCTGTCTACATCCTGTATGAGTTTCTGCAAGTCAAATGAGTCCTGGTTTCCCCTCTTTCGCACATTGGCCTTTTGGTTCGTTATAAACTTATGGGCGACGTAATTACTGAAAATGCTTGCTTTCTATTGCTTCATATCCTACAGATTTGCCATTCTGTTTGGACGTCTTTTCCGCCTAGTATGGTGACGGTTGCTATATGAATGTCTTAGGTAGTCATTCCATAGCTTGGGCATAAGTTACACTGGAAGTTTACAATAGGAAGATGGTGGCACGGTTCTCATTCCCGTTTACGTTCTCTGTGATTTGGATTCATAGAACATTTGTTGCTGACACCAGAAACCTATGACTGGGGCATCCGTGCCTACCATGTAAGAAACTTGTGCTAGTTTCCACTTTAGATGCAAATAGGATATGAAGGAATTCTACTGAAATAATGTGCATAGAAAACACTCATAGATAGCTCCAGCTACTTGGCTCTGCTTGTTTTTGTATTGAAGAGGTCCATACCCATAACCGATGGCTTAAAGGGCATATGTCTAAGATAATAGAATGCTTTTACTAAGCAAATTAAAATTTATCATCAGTGGGATATCATTTTTGTCCTTCAGCATCAGACCCTCCCTTGATATTACTTCAATGCATAAATCACAAAACGGAGTGATTATGAGGTTTGTCTTTTCTTTTCTTTTCTTATTTAATTTCATTAGTATAGGTACCCATGTTATATGTTACATTGCTGTCTCATTGAGAAAGGCTAAATTTTACCGTTAATAATTTATTCTGTTTGAGAATCTTTGTATTTATTTGTCAAATATGCTTTGATATGGCAGATACCAGGAACTGACAAGTTTGCTAAAGTGATTGACTTCCTATGCCGGCAACTTCATCGGGAAACTTTGGTAAATGTTTTATGGTGTTGTTTTCTTGTTCTTATTATTGGCTTCGGGTTTCAGACTAACCTCTTGTTTATTATTTTGCAGTTTGTCTATGTCAACAGTGCATTCTCTCCAAACCCAGATGAATTGGTGGTCGATCTGTATAATGTAAGCTGCTATAAGGGTATTATTATCTTTTTGAAGGTTTTTTCACTATTGACTTTGTTTTTTGGGGGTGTGGATAGATGTTTGCCATTTCAGTGTTTGACTTCATCATGCTTCGCTCTTTTATTGTTCTCTGTTTAAATCAATTCTCCACCATCCTTTGTTTTCTTTTATGTTGATGAATGGGCGCAAATGCATGATAAGTGTATCAGTTTGGTGTATAATCTTGTTTGGTTCTAGCTATAGTTGGATTTGATCGCACACAGTGCATGTTTTACCTCTTTGAATATATTGACTCTACTCTGTGGTTTTCAATTGCTTCCATGTGGTGACTGGAGGTGTTTGTTTATGGATTATTTCAAGAGTCTTAAGATGCTTCTTTGTATTATGCAACGTTGAGAGAGAGTAAGAGAGAGCTGCATTTGGTGCTTTCCACTAAATGTGGCTATTCGGGCAGATATCACAGTTAAATAGGCATGTTTATGTTTTGGGTGTGCACGTGACGACATGTTTTGGATCTCATTCGAATATTTCTGATGGCATGTATGATGATACTGTCCTCTTCTTCCTTTTATTTTAGTGAACTTTATGTGTCTTAAGTTTGTTGGGGAGGGGGAGTTGTGGAGATATCTTCACCAAAAGCTTCTCTTCTTTTTTCCCTGTCATTTTCCTATCTCTGATGGGATAACAAAGTAACCCAAATAGCAGTTTTCAAAATGAAATTGAGGACTTTTTTTCTCAGTATCAACAGGGATTATAACAAATTGATTAAACAACAATGCTTCCGGTGGAAAAAGGTTTGTGCCAGATTATTGAAAGAAATTGATTGTGTTTCCTATTTACTTATGTAGATTCTTTTAGTAAGGTCTTCTGTCCAATGAGATGCTCCCATTTGGCTATTCACGAACAATTTACTTTGTTGCTGTTAAATTTTATGACTGGTCTACATTTCACCCTAATTTAATTATCTCCATAACCTTGCAGAATTTTGGTTTTGATGGTAAACTGGTGGTCAATTATGCTTGTTCCATGGCATGGGGCTAACTCATTGTGGTTGATTTGCTGATGTAAATTGTCTGTGTGGTAAGTATTTTTGCAGACTGCATTCCGTGGAATTGTTTCTGATTTCTCCTGGTCCGATGAGTGGTAAGAAAGATAATATCACCAAGACCCTGAAGAAAACCAAAAGAAAACAATGTGGAAATGCATGACAAAGAAAACTGTTTTTGCTTTTGCTCGTCACTGACTTTGAGAGGCTGCTTGTTTTGCAGGAATTTGGATTTAGTACACTTCCATAAACGCAAGGAAACACGATTTGCTGGTAAATTGAAGATCATGTCCAGGAGATGGAAGAGTGGACCTGAAAAGTCAGCTTCATAGTCATTTGAGTTGGACAAGAAAGATGTGTTTATAAAAAAGCTGTAATCATCTGCCGGTCATCTAACTGCTGAATACATTTTGATGTATAGAGGAAGGTTACAGTACAATGCCAACTTTTACCGCCACTTTCTTTTGTTATCTCAAGGCCGTTACACCTTATCAGCTTTTCAGAGTTCTGTTTGCTCCAATGGGTTCTCACGTGGAAGGGAAATTTTTGCAATGATAGTAAGAAATTGACTAAACCATCCTTGTTTGGTGATTTTCTAAACAGAATCATGACTTTACATTCAAATCTGTTAATAATCACGACATTTCAAAGCTGCTTACGTATAACTTTATGTAAATATATATAAATAAAGGGGAGAATTTTTTTTCCGTGGAGACTGTTCCTCATAAATAAGATTCCGTGCAGATTTTAACTTTTAGAGTTTCTGTATAAAAAGTTGTTTGGGGAGGGTCCTTGATTTTTGTGTTCTGTTTGCTGGGGGTTTTTTGTTTTTGTTTTTTTGGGCAATATACTTGTCTTGATCTGTTCTTGGTACAAAGGGGAGTGTGGGATGCTCGGACCCATGTGTCGGCCACTGATTTTCGTGCTGTGTTTGATCGGTTTGTTTCATAACATGTCTTATAAAGTTGGGGATTATTGCTTTCATGGTTTGCTTTTTTTTTTTTATTATTATTGTCTCTACTTTCTCGTGTAAATTGTGTAAATTACTGTTTCTTTTGGTCTCAGTTTGTCAGTAGTCTCTCTTTTCTTTCTGATTTTTTAAATCCTAGTTGCGGTATAAAATCATTACGGTGTATCATGGATGGTGAAAATGGTAGGTAGGCGACAGGTGAAGTTGAAGCTTTGATTAGGCTGCGGACTAGTTTTGATTACCCGTATCCTAAGTGGGAGAATGCGAATAAACCTCAAGAGGGGTTAAGAATCCTAGACGTTAATTTTGGCTAGCAGCTCATCTGAAAAAGAAACTTGTCACTTTCTGATCTATAATCAATGCCCACGACGCAGTTAATTGCATTCAACATGATGATCACGTTGACTGCACATTCATTTAATCTTACAAAATTTTACCTTGCGTGAAGATATCTCATTATATAGTTGTTGATAGTTTCTTTTACCTGAGGAGAATGTCTGTGTTAAATGATGATTTTACGGAAAGTTCTCATTTTTAATAATTTTTGGTAATCTAAAAGGAAAAGGGTTAATCAGCGCATCAATCTTCCTTGACGTGATTATAGGAGCACTCTCACTGCTGTAAAATATCATGTTTAAGCTATAAATATTATTCATTAGGAGAGCCTATCATTATAGCATCAACACGACAACTAGCCAATCTTAAACCTATCCACTAGGCTTAAGACCAAGTTTTTACCTTGACAAGCAATTTCAACCAATGTACTGATTTGAACTTTTGATATTAGAACTAGTGAATTAATGAGTGCTACCCGCTGAACTACAGGTCTGCTGGCCTTGCTGTTAACAACTTGGCTGCCCATAGAAGTTAAACTTAATATTGCATATCCTGTAGTTGAATGACTTGAATCAACGTCGTGGACTATTTAAATCCCAAGATGCACCGATTCTCTGGGTTATGGTTAGGTAGCCATGTTTGACTCTAACCGCTCATTTATTAGAAGTCTGTATTCTGTAGCATTGTTGTACAAAAAGTCAGGTGTTTGTTGAGAGGATGGAAAGGACTTGGAACCTTATTAACATGGGTATCTTCTTCTTTTGCTTTTCGACCTCAGAAAAAAGGACTCGAGGCAGAGCAGACAAAGTGGGAGAGGAATTTAATAAGTTTCCCGATTCCGAAGGTATTGTAATAGAATGCGTTTGTAGTACTACTTCTATGCCCATCTGATTGTTGGACCGGAGTTCATGAATAATTGGTCAATTATACATTCTAATTGGAATCTGTCAGGAAGTACGGTACTGTACCCACTGTACTCTAGCTGGTACCTTGCAGATGCCATAATTTGCTCTACTTCATCGGTTAACTCTGATATAGCAAGGATAACCATTAACCACAGAAGTTAAAACAATACCATCTTTCTTCATAAGCTTCGAGCTGCAGCATCAATTCAGGAAGCAGACGAAATGGAAAAGGAGATCACAAAATTACAAAACCATGCATGGTGGGTGTATGAAGATGCTGTGTAGAGTACGACAAATTCCAATATGCATCATACGTGATATTTGCAGCTCAGAATTGTCAGTTTCAGAGGTCCCCATCTTGGGTTTAAGGCCTTCCTCAAGCAGGGTGAAGAGAACTGGTTTGTCTCTTTGAGTCTTTGCCCTTCTTTCCACGAATATAAATGGAGACAATTTAAGTCAACCAGAAAAAAAGGGAAGGAAAAGAAAACAAGGAGGGCCTTTCATTATTGATGAACAGATGTGGAAAGTCCAAACTAGTTCTGGACTCACATACAACAATAATACCAAACAGGGACCAATATCAGTTTGGTGTCTGGTGCATTTAATCCATCACTTGAATTTGGCCACTAAATGCATCGAGCTGAAGAGAGAGAGAGAGAGAGAGAGAGCAGCCAAAAACCGGGTCCAGAAAAATTTGACTCTGAAATGTCCCTGATTTTTTGTGGATTCATAAAATTAGTATTAAGAACAAAAGCTTAACCTGACATATCGTTTAGGTCTTCACCAGGCATAAAGCAGGAATCATCTGCTTCGTGACAGTGGTTTTATGCTTTACTTGGGTCACTTTTTTCAAGTAAGAAATATAATCTATCCTTAAGTCAAATACAGTGGTTAGAAAAAATGAGTTACATATAGACTTCTTCTTTTTTTTCTTGGGCCATATGTTTATTTATTTATTCTTGTAAAAACGAAAAGATCTCTTTGCAGAATATGAACTTTTTAAGTCGCATAGCCTTTTGACTCATCATGCTCAATGCTCTTACCCTTGTCCACGATTATGGGGACGAGTCCTTTCTCACTTCCATCACCATTCTTTGCTATCTTTACACCATGAGTCGTTTCCATCCCCCAAGAATCTCTATTACCCAGCGAGATCTAAATGCCAAATTCTGCAGTATAGAGCTTCTCTCTTCATATTTGAATTGCTCGTTGCGAATTTTCTTTTCTGCTTTCTTCCCTGAAAATGTTGGTGTGTATTGATTTCATGTGGAATAAGAGGCAAATGAAAAACTTCAAAAATTATTCTGGACAGATCGATGGCGGTGATTTGCAGTTTCAGCATACCGACGAGTTGATAAGCAGCATGAACCCCACTAAATCCATGAGAGGCGGAAAGGGGAAAACAGAGAGAAAAAAGAGTTGAGAAATTGGGAAAAGATTACATGCACCCCTTATTACCATGAAATGCACCAAGTTCAAGGAGACAAATGGCTTCTACAGTTTATAAGATATCAGTAAATCCCTGATCTAGTTCAAGAAAATTGCTCATCCACTCTAAATTCAAAGGACTCTCGTCGGAGAAATCAAAGAAACCATCCACATCGAAGTTGATTTTTGAGTCTTCATGTCCTCTAGCGGAATTCTCTTCTCCTCTTATCTCGACATTGGCTTTTTCTTCCCTCCTATTTTCCTCGGAATAGTAGTCTTCTCTTCTTGCAGCTCCAAGTTGTTTCTCCTGCTTTATTTTCTTGCTCAAATGAGAATTCCAGTAGTTCTTTATCTCATTATCTGTCCGACCCGGTAATCTTCCGGCAATCAAAGACCACCTGGGAGAACGAAACCAGAAAAACAATCAAACAATGAAAAATCGGCCACGTTCCAAGGGACAAAGTTAGAACCTGTTTATGTGAATTAACCTGTTTCCAAGAAGTTTATGAAGCCTAAGTATCAAATCCTCTTCTTGGTCCGATATGTTTCCTCTCTTGATGTTGGGTCTTAGGTAATTCAACCATCGTAGTCTGCAACTCTTACCGCACCGATTAAGACCTTCAATATAAGCACAGAACCAGTTAATCTTTTGATCAGTTTCCGAAAGATTTAATTTTTTCTCATCAAAGTTAGAGAAGTTAAGAGCTTAGGATTCGACGGCGGAATGAACAAAGACCTGCTTTTACTGCAACTGTCTTCCACCTTTTAGCACCATGGATTGCGATGACCTCCGCCAGTTTTTGATCTTCCTCTGCTGTCCATACTCCCTTGTTGACTTCCTTCTTAGAGGAAGAATTATTCTTGGAGGATTCCATAGGCTTCTCTTTTCTAGACCCATCTGTCATGGAAGCCATTAACTTCGGTCTGAGTGTATCTGAAGTCCGAGAAAAAGAGAGATCTCTCAGCCAGAGAGAGAGAGAGAGAGAGAGAGAGAGAGTTTTGTGAAGCTTGGGGAGCTTGGGCTGCTTTGTTACTTATGTAGCGGGCTCTGTTTTGGTTCTTTCTATCATCTACCTTTCTTGGTGATGGAAAATAACCTCAACTACCGCTTATATATGCGTGGAAAATGAGACATGAGCTCTGGCAGTGCATAAAGAGAAAGTGAGTACTCTGAGTCTGATCATGGGCTTGATGATTGAGCAATAAGGTGCTATAAAGTTGTTCCATACAAAATGCTACCCCAGAAAGGCTGCTAAAGAAAAAAGGGTTTAATATAGCAAGTGCGCATATACCTGCTTTTGGGACTAAAAAGAAAGGTGACAAAAGCAAAATTATAATTAGTGAAAGAAAGATAAACAGACCAGATGGGTGTGGTAAAGTTATCAGATCCCCAGGGTAGGAAGGATTGTCATGTTGTGGCTATGGTTGGTAAAAAGCCCGAGTAATTACAATCTGTACAATTCCCTTTCTGCATGTGCCAAATTTTTATAATTGAAGGCATGCAGATCTACTCTAAAAGGTTCCGTGACAAAAGGGAATGCTAGAGGATAGACAAGAAGATCTAAGCAATATTTGGATGCAAACCAGCAGTGTTTTGTCCAGACCAGATAAAGCTTTTCAGAGCCACTGAAAGGGGAGAGAGAACCTTGTAGTGGGTGCATGAAGAACTAATGTGATTGGTTGCTCTTCTAACCCTAATTCAGAGAGGCCTTTAGGTATCTGACTTACCTGCTCGAGTAGACCATATAATACAGCTTTCAGTGGAAAATATTTGGCTCATATATCAGGCATAGTTTTAGATGGGCCTTCAATTATGCAGCAATGGGTCCTTCAATCTACAATATTTATTGGCAGGAACTAAAAGATAAGTTCACCGTCAAGTGTGTAAGCTGCTGCTACCTTTGCAACTCGTCCATTTATGTTGTTTTCTAGTTACTGTTTTAACTGCTCAATGGCAATAAGCCACGTGATTTCTTCATGGCATAAGACAAGAAGAAAAAGCTAAACCAAAAGTGGGAATTGGGGATTAGGTGACTAAACGTTGAACCAGAAATTGTTTACAGAGAAAACCGAGTAGATTCAGCTCTGAGATTCTTTTATTTGCAGCTTTCGAGATAGTTAATGTTTGAAATAGCATGCACATTGGAGCTTCCGGAATAGAATAACATCCTATGTTCCCACATCTCTATGCAAATATTCCTCCTGTGCAGACCGTTCGATCTCTCTAATCACCGATGACGCACTTATGTGTCAATCATTGACGGTAACATCGGACTTCATTCCGCGCGAGGGTTCCAAGGGGTACTGGGTATCAAATTCGGAGAGACACTGAATCAGAGAAAGATCACATGCAGAATACAGGGGAGCATCAAATATCCTGTACTTATATATATATATTTTCACATGTATACAAATAAGTGGTAGTGATATAAACCTCCATATACATAGGACGCACGAGTCTGCAAAATAATTGCTGCTACTTTCTACTTTAGGACCATTTGCTCTACGTCACTTTGTTCATAGATGGACCACCAGTTATATATAAAACCCCATCTCTCTCGACTTTTTTGACAAATAAATTAGATCTATAAAAGTATTCACCTTTTTTAAAAGAAAAAAAAAACAATAAAGCACTTACTGGGCAGGTCAAGAGTCAAGACCACCGTAACATGATTCCCGCGTGTCACTGACACCATTTTCTTTTCCCCTTCTTTTGGGATCCCCTACATGGCACTTTCTAAGTGTAGAGCTAACCAGATGTTTGTAGCTTCAATCAAATAAAAAGTCAGGATTTATTTTTTTATTTTTGGGTAAGTATCTCACGAAATTTGTCGCATGTATCGCATTTATACACGTCCCTAAATTTTTACTTCTTTTTTTTTTTCAAAGGAAAACCAAGAGCAAAAAAACGGAGAAACTAATGGAAAACGAAAATAATTCTTTTGTTCACGCTAAATGGGCCTTTGCTTGGGCTTGGTAAGTTGGGTTTGCATAATGGCTAAGCCCTTTTGGTCTGCCTCCCACGACCTTACATTGGATAAGTAACATCGGCCCAAACTCATCATCACGGGCGGCTACGTAACGATCTGTGTTTGTTTGGGTGGGTAGGAAGCTCATGCTCAGAGGTTGAAGTCGAACCATCTTTACTAAGCCAGAATGGTCCTGCCCTTAATGAGGGAATGCAGAAGATAGCTGTAGGTAACTTTCCTTTGTCCAAAATTTTTATGACACTTCAGTGTCGGTGGTTGGCCGTGACTATCAATTATATTATTCATGGTCCTCTACTTATTCGGATGCATGCTACTGAGGCCAACTGTACACCCTAATTGGACATTAACGATGGCTTAGAAAAAGAAAAAGCAATTGACCTTGTCAAACTTAGAATTATGTAGGCAACTGGACCAGAGGTCAGACTGTACCTTTTTCTTTCTTAAATTTTACTCTCTTTTTTTTCGCTTTTGAGATGGATCAGACTCCAACCCAAGGAAGTTTGGGACCATTTGAAAAAAGAAAAAAGAAAAGCTGCTTTTTGGGGCAAGGAAGAATGATTAGAAGATGAAGATCCTAGAGACTTCATTTTCTATATGTTTTTAGGCCTTTGGAGGCGTTTTACTTCTCTCGAGTTTGGGCCGATACTACCTGCCCAATACAAGGTTGGGTTTAGGTGGCGCGGACTGATCGAAACAAATAAACACGAGGCCCGTCTGTGATGGATGGATTTTTTTTTTTTCTAAATCTGTGATGGATCATGGATGGATACATTTCACATTTTGGCATTGTTTTACCAATTAAAGCTAAGTGCACTTTTGGGTGAATTTGCACCTAAAGCAAAGAGCAAAGTTGGATTTCCCAAAACTTGGCCCAGTCGACCTCCTTTCTTAATTGAAATGGGCTAATTTTTAAAATGTTGGAGTTAATAAAAAAGTAAAGAGGTAAATAATTTAAATTAATTTTTTTATATTTATTTAAAATAAGAAGTGATGATTTGATGAAAAAAAAAAAATTTTAAAATTATTTTATTAAAATAGAAATTTTGAAAGATAAAAATTTCTACAGCCGAAGACTCCCTAAATAAAACCAGGGCCAGACCAGTGCCTGCTGTCTTTCTCTCCAAATGTAACTTTCGCTCAAGAGAAGCTTCACTCTTTTAACCATTTTACTTCGACCCTGGACAGTTTCATCAACTCTGACAAACAATGGGGAGGTTTTAAGCGGAGCTTTCAATGTTTTCTCACAAAAAAATTCGACATTATTTTTCTTCTTCACTGTAGCGAGTAATGCTACTGTTTTTACACCTGCGAGTACCACTTGAATTGGTCTGCTATAAGGTGGACCAATGGGTTGCAGAGATCTAATGTTAAAGCAAAGATTTGATGTCCTCCATGCTTGTTGAATCCCTGCCGGTAATCCGAATTCATTCCGTCTTGTGGGCCATCGAGTGGCGTAAATGCAAAGGTCAGACCTTTCTACCCGTACCAAGTTACAGCGCTATTCAATTAGGCCTTCAATTCCTTCTTCTTCTTCTTTTTTGTTTTGTTTTTTTGCTCGTCTACACGTCATGGCCTCCTCTGCTAAAATCTGAGAAAGAAATGAAGGAGCGGCACAGAGCCCAAGACATTTGAATAATCAGTAGCAGAGCTGAGAATATAAGACGAGGAGAGCCTTGTATTTTCGCAAACCTCTGGGTACGGTTAACATGCTGATACGTAAGATGCTGATGGTACTGATGGACGGCCACGATCAAATGGACAAATCCAATGGCTGCTAACACGCCACATCAATTAATGATATAGTGTTGACCCGCGAACTGACCCGCGAACTGACCTAGCCAAAAAAAACCCTCTGCGCCACACTTCTTCTTCTTCTTCTTCTTCTTCTTCGCAGAAACTCCATCCCTTATCCCTTCAGCGAGCCCTTTCTCCCAGCCGTTCTCCCCGTCTGAAGCAATTCCTTCGGTAAGGCCATGATGATGCAGGTGCTATTTGGTCAAAGTTTTGCTCTGCTTCATTTTGTCTGGATAATTTGGGAGTAGCGCATTTAAATCCATCACACTCTGCTTCATTTTGTAGAACAGATCCATCACTCATAAAAACACCAAGTAAACATCACTCTTACAAAGTTCCAACTTCAAATGATACAGAAACCGAGATGATTTCAATGCTGTAAATTTGACTGCAAAGGATATTCGTGAAGGATATTAACAGATATATTACCAGGGGAGTGAAGAGAAAAAGTTGGGGAGGGATGGGATCAAAGGAAAACAGATCAACAGAATTTGATTAGGCAAATCTAGACATCTTCAGGTATTATAACATTACATCCAGTAGAAATCAACAAATAAACAAAGTGAACAAAATTATACTAAGAGTGATTGGAGCAAAACCTTCCCAAATAGATAGGACTTCCAAGAAAAATTCTTGAAAGGAAGGCAGAAGCTGCAGGTTGGAGTGGATTGATGACCCGCATTTGTGGACAAGCATGCTACTAGACCAAATAGCATTACAGAGTTGTCATTAAAAGTCGTTGAAGATCAAGCAAAAGGGGGGCTGGGACGGAGCTGGGCGGCTGCGCGCGACGCCTGTGGGAGGACGGGAGCTGTGGAAAGAGGGAGCTGGGCAAAGGGGAAGGCAGTTGGGTTTTCTTTGAAATAAAATCGCGGGTCATCAATTCGGAGTGGGTCGGGTCTTTGTGAAATTGGGTCAGGTGTGGGTCAAGTCTTTTTAATTAAGGTGGCGTATTAACAGCCTTTGGATCGTGAAGTTTAGATCTTTGCCGTCCATAAGAACAATAACCGAACCCCAAACCTCTCTCTATTTGCCTGGGACTCCCCACGACAAATCAAGCTTCCATGATGACCAAGTAGTTAAGTACTATAAGATGTAACTCCACCCACCAGCATTACCAGCTTTGAAGTCTCAGCTCAAAAACCGAAGAGTGAGAGTCACATTCTCGCAAATTCTTTAGAGAAACAAGAGGCAGGAGAAAGAGGAAGATCTTGTGGTGGAAGTTTGTTGTGATTGCTTATTGAGAAGAGGAGCCCGGGTTTGCGTCCAATATGAGCAATTGGCTGGGGTTTTCTCTGACTCCACATTTGAGGATTGATGAAGGGTTTGGTAGAGAAACCCAAGACCACGGAGGTTTCCCTCCTCACTTGTCTGTCATGCCCTTGCGCTCTGATGGCTCTCTCTGTGCTGCTGACCCTTTCAGGCGCTCCGATGGTGCTGATGGTATTGCATGTGACCTTCAACTCCACAGAAAGCTCTCTAAGCACAACATTCTGCTTCTTTTCTTAGCCTTGCATGTTGTCAATGTCAAGGATTGTTTTCTCTCTCTCTCGCTCTCTCCCTCAATTTTTTCTGATTCGTGATAAAAAAAATTTCCACTTATCTAGACCAGCTCACTTGCAAAATTTCCGCTTTGTGAATTTTTTGCATGCGTCTTTCTTAGATTTTGGCATGTTATAGCTCCTGTTTCCTTTCTTCATATTTGCCGTTATGCATGTCTCATCGGAGTATGCTACGGTGCCTATTGATTTGCAATTCTCATTGGCGATTCTGTAGATTGGAGATACGAGAATGCCATGGGTGCAACAAATCCAAATGAAGAGGGGCCAAAGCTTGAAGATTTCTTAGGCTGTTGCTACTCAAACTCACCCCCTGATGAAAACAAAGTCTACTGCCAAACCCAAGAAGACCACAGCCAAAACAACGTCTCCAAAATCAATGTTAACATAGCCCCCAGCTTCAACGCTAATGGAGAAATAGAACCCGAAGAGAATCTCTCGACCCCATCTCCCTTACTCCAACCTTACCCCTACAATGAAAACCCACAAACTCTACTCACCAGTAATGGCATGTATAAATCCTGGTTGGGCCAAACACTATTTTCTGATGGGAAACCTTTTGCTGAGGCTAATGGGTGTACTTTTCAGTCGCTGTCTCTCACTATGAGCCCGAGTGCACAAAATGGATTGGATCCAATTTCACCTTTGCCAATGACTGATAACCGCAAGCGACCTGTGGCCAAGACTCTTACCAGAGAACCGGTTCCTCGTAAATCCATTGATACCTTTGGGCAGAGAACCTCTCAGTATCGCGGTGTTACGAGGTACCAAGCTGTTCTTTTCACTTTCCAATCCTTTACACTGATGAAAGTATTGGTCGGAATTATTCATTAAAAAAAAAAAAAAGTTTTGGTTTGAATTTTAAATTGGATATACTTTATCTGTCCGTTTTGGATAAAAACTTAATTTGGGGTGTCTGTCTGTAATGGTGATAGACACAGATGGACTGGGAGATATGAGGCTCATTTGTGGGATAACAGCTGCAGAAAAGAAGGGCAAACAAGGAAAGGAAGGCAAGGTGAGAACAGGATATGAGGGCGTGTTTGGTTTTCTAAAATGTTACCGACTGCATTCTCATGTCTCATCACTGTATTGTACTATTACTCGATTTCTAATTGTTGTTTTGGAAGAATTAACTGACGGTTTGTTTCGTTGACTTTTGTTCTTCAACCTTTCACGGCTGGGTTAACTCCGCAGTTTATCTTGGTACGTGAATTTCCCACGTCCTTCCGTATGTTTTTTTTTTTTTCTTTCTAGGAGTCCTTCCGTATGTTTCTTTCTTTATTATCTTTGCGTTAACTTTTTTCAGAACAAAATTTATTTAAATATTTAGAAAACTTGGAAGTATTGGAAGATGTGCATTACTGACAAATGATAAAACTTAAATTTTCCTTTATTAATGATTATCAGGTGGTTATGATAAGGAAGAGAAAGCAGCAAGGGCTTATGATTTAGCTGCACTGAAGTATTGGGGTCCAACAACTCACATTAATTTCCCAGTAAGTTTGTTGCTCTCGATGAAATTCTCCCTCCACACCATGGGTTAGTGTTCATGTGTTCCTTCTTAATTTTTACCACTTACTGCTCAGCTAAACACTTACGAGAAAGAGCTTGAAGAGATGAAGAACATGAGTAGGCAAGAATTTGTTGCCAACTTAAGAAGGTGCGCACCCTTTTGATATTTCCACAAGCTAGAGAGAACAGATTATGTTCTTTCCATTCTTCATTTTCTGATTGAACTACTTGTTTTTTTTTTCTTCAGTCTGATTTAACTACTCATTAATCTTATTTGTGGCAGGAAAAGCAGTGGGTTTTCAAGAGGGGCATCCGTGTACAGAGGAGTGACAAGGTATGGCAGACAGCCGGTGGCCTTTAATAATAGAGCTACTATTATTTACAGAACTTGCAGCCTTTTCAATGATCGTAGGCAGCAATAATAGGCAGCACTATTATGAATGTGCATATGATCTCGAACATCCATATTTGGTATATTATTAAAGGTCATCCTTTCAAAGATAGCAGCTATCTTTCTTCTTATCTGTCAAGCTGGTTTTTCTTTCCCTTTGGCAGACACCATCAGCACGGAAGGTGGCAAGCTAGAATTGGAAGGGTTGCAGGAAACAAGGACTTATACCTCGGAACATTTAGTAAGTGTCAACCCCTTTTCATTTATGAGGTTTCTAAGCCGTGTTCTTATAGCTTTTGCTTCAGTTTAAGGGTCGATATCTAGCTAGATTCCTATTTTGTCCTATTTTGTGCTTGCTGAACCATTTAGAATACTTATCTAGAAGCCTTGAATCCCCCAACCACCAGTCATTAAGGTTACTGATGCCTTAGCTTCCATTTCGGTATTTATAGCAATTTGAATTAGTCCTGTTTGTATTGGGTGGATAAGATGAATAGTTTACGGGTCATAACTGAGTAACTCGGCCAATAATTGGCGATATGATTGCGCAGTCGATTCTCCAACAATGACATTCACTTTTTCCCCTGTAGCATATACCTTCGACAAATTTGTCTCCCGTTTAGCCTCCAAGATTCAGCTCCATAATTTCTAGGCTAACTTGCGGTTACAATAATTTCAAGGTACACAAGAGGAAGCAGCTGAGGCCTATGACATCGCGGCGATTAAGTTTAGGGGAACAAGTGCAGTTACAAACTTTGACATGAGCAGGTATGACGTGAAGAGAATTTGCTCGAGCTCCACGCTCATTGCTGGTGACCTTGCAAAACGTTCACCAAAAGATCCAACCCCGGCTTCCCTCGAGGACTATAATTCTTGTGCCTTATCCACGTCCTCTCAACCCCTTCTGGCCATAGCCAGCAGTGAGCCCTCAGATGATTTGGCCGAGATGGTGTGGAACTCCAACAATGAGGAACATCAGCAGAATGAGAATACAAACACCAACAATGATGTGACATTGGCGGCTTCTAGCAGCAGGACTTCCTCAAATCCACCGAGCCCAAGATGCTCTTTTGGAACAAATAATGGGTTTGGAATTGGTGGGAATGACTTTTCTCATATGTACTCCTCGCTGCAAGGACCCAAGTATGAAATTGACAGTAGTGGTAACGACCATGGGATGCCCCTAGGCTGAGAATTTTGGCTTTGGTTCCTCAGGCCCGCCCTGTTTGCATTGTTGGGATGAGAGAGCGAACAACGGGTACCGAGGATTTCAGAACAGAAATCTGCATATGGTATAGCTCAGTAGATGGGTAGGACTTGCGTGGTGGCTTTTAGGCTTTTTAGCTGCTAGTTCTTTTCTACTGTTTTCAGCATGACGGCAAAGCGAAGTGGGGGAAAGATGATTTCAAGTGTTGGTTTAGTTTGTTTTTCATGGAAACGAGGAATAGAAGCACAAGTGGAATTTTGGAATCAAAGCTTGAATTTGCTATAAAGTTTTGCATTTTGCATACATTCGTAGACTGTATGGAATTGATTTCAAGCACTACCCTAAAAACACTAGCGAAATATAAAAAAAGATAAACATATTTTTTACCTATTAATTATTAATTTTGATGCATTACAGTTTTCAACTATCAAATAAATAAATGTGTTTCAGCAAATATATTACACATTTTCAGCTACCAATTAAATATTTCAGCAAATTATCAATGTTACACAAAAGTCGTGATTTTTTTTATACCTAAAACGATAATAATATCTCTAATAATTTAATAAATTGATTCTAACTACCATGTTAAATATTGCAGCCAATTTGATAAAAGTTGTGTTTTTTTATACCTAAAATGAAGATAATATCTTTGATGATTTAATGAATTGACAATAATATTTTTGATTGAATGGAGGGTGTAGACTATATAAGATTAGTAATTGGATGATGCAATCTATCAAATACTTTAAAATTGATGAATAAGAAGTGTATTTTATGATTAGTGAATGTGCAAGCTGTGCTTAGGATCTAAGGTTCGTTTCTAATAATGGCCTAGGATTTAGGGTTTGTTCTCAATCATGGTTCAAATTATAGTAGTCTCATTATGCTCCGTTTTAAGTAATGGTGGACTTAAGTCTGATTTCATAATCATTAGTCCCTTGAGAGTTTTTTTTATTTAGGGAAAAAAAAAATACCACACGAACTATAAAAGCAACAGTACGGGGTTCAACATGTTTAAGCGCCAAAATGCTCTCAGGAACTCGAAGGGAAAGCAAATTAGCATCAATTATCTAAGGCAGCCTACTAACAACAGATGCAATCAGTCGAGGAGTTCTACAATAACGTTGACATGAAACTGCATCTAAATTGATGACGTTCTTCCATTTGCTATTTTTTTTTTAATAGAAATGCTACCCATAGAACCACTGCAAAATTATATTTACCTCCTGTTACATGATTAATAGATTATAATGCTGCCTCCAGTTAAGGTTGAAGTGCCATCTGTCCCCGCGTTTGTTTCGTATAACCTGGCTTATGGCTAATGATATTACATATTAGACGTTCTGATTTGCTATCGTACACTTTAGAAAAAAAAAAAAAAAAAAAAGATTTGCTATCGTACACGGTATTTATACTGCGCACCAGCAAGAAAAGATCAAAGAACTGGGCACCCCCTTTGACTCCATACTAGAAACTAGAAAGAAACAGAGGGAGAGAATCCAAGCACTGCCACGGGCCCACAGTGAAAGGGTGTACCTTAAATTGCGTGCCCCTCGACTGTATTACGTGTCTCTCTTGCAGTCATTCTTTTTGGCTTTTCAATTCATTGCCAATGCCCACTCGGATTCTTGGCGCGTGGTTAAAAGAAAGATCATGAGTGGGTTCTTTTTTTTTTGGTCTCTAAGCCAGATCTTAAGTGGGTTTAAACTAATAAATTTCGAGGATTGGGGACGTTAGAACTTAGAAGCCAGGCAACGTATCTGCATTTTCGGGATAGAACATCCATATCTTTCCTTTCGGGGAGAAAGAAACGAGTCTGTTTTTCAGTATTTATGCGTTAAGAGTAGCCCCTTCAGTTGTAATCTTTCTTGAGGGAAGCGAGCAAAATCCGATATGCAGAACTTTCATCGCTTGCTGAGCGGCTTGTGCGCTTCGATTATGTTTCTTTCTGCTCCGTATTGCATTTACTCTCTCTTTTTCTCTGCTACGGGTCTGTTTTTCCTATGGGGAGTGAGAGGACCAATCCAACTGACCATCTTTTGAAGTTACCAAATTGTGAGAGCGAGCGAGCTGACTACATACGACAACCAGGCCGTGTGGTCTTTAAAACACGATCTTGTTTGATATCTTGAGCAAAATCTAGGGCTTACCAAGATGTGAGAGCTTGTTTGAAAGTACTCCTGACTGCCTAAGTAGATCTTATGACCTGACTCCCAAATAGACGGCTCAACACGGTAACCCAAGAAGGTCGATTTGGATTGCTAGGAGACTCTTACTTACAATCTCATGATGTCAGCAAATAGGGAGTAAGAATTTCCATGTTCATCGGGGTTGATGAATAGTACCCGTTTACACAATAGAGGTTCAATTTTCCCAAAAAAAAGGAATATACTAATTATGGAGAGTTTGTTAGATATTAATATATATAAAAAATACTAATTTTAGAGGTACTCGTAGATGTTATTCGACTGTATAAATTTTGGAGGGTTTAAAATTTTGAACTATTGGAATCAGTGATAAAGTGAAGAGAAATAATTTAAATTAATTTTTTATATTTATTTAAAATAAAAAATGATAATTTGATAAGAAAAAATAGAATGTTAGGGAATTATTTTATTTGATGAAAATTTTGGACGGCTTAAGGCCCGTGAGGCAAACTTCTACTCTATGACTGTAGTCCAGTAGATCGACTTCTTGTCTTCTTCCCCAAAGCGACATATATGTACAAGAATACCTCGTGATTGCGTGTCATTGTAGCAGGAAAGCAATCCTCCTTTAACTTCATATTTTCTTCATCTTTAAATTTGAATGAGATAACTACAGAGACAAGATAAATATCAATAGAAAAATAATGAAACAAAAAATTCATTTTTTTTTTTGAAAATATCTTATACTTATTACTTGATTTGAACGTACGAACGTACACGAGACATATGAGTGGCAGGACTTCTATGCATGCATTACTTTCCGTTGTCTTTTTTCCTTTTTGTTTCCCTCTAAATTTTCATTTTCTGAGATCCACTAACTTCGATATCTGTGACCTCTGCTGGAGAATATGTACGGAAGAGGAGAGTGCTGCAGCGAGAAAATTTAGAGATAGATTCGGGGCAGAGGTGTTTCCCCCGTAAATCCACCAGATAGACCTGGAAGAGACCATTGAGTTATAACACACGTCGGGAAAGAGACAATATCTACAGAGCACGATGCTTCATGCAGAGATATTTCTCCATCACGATTCATGCCTACCCTGCTTCCGCCCTGTTTACACCTACGTAGTCTATTAACGATGTTACGATCTGTAAGCATTTTAGCCATAGCGTTTAGGGGCGCTAGCCCAGGACTAGGGCACAGTTACTCTGTTTTGGATTCTGCTGCAGCCTGTTGAAACTACGGAGGCTTTTACCAGCTAGATGTATCTCTTGTTGTGTGCTTTGATAGCGTATAGGTAACAATTATAGTCCAATGGTTAAATGCACCCACTTTTGTATAATTGACAGCTCCTTCACCGACTGAAAATGTTCACAAATATGAAATAAACAAGTTTAACACACAAGGAAAGACAGAAATTGTTAATTGACGGATCCAAATGCCCATAATTAGGACAAAAGAACAAGAAGCCATATCTTTTATCGCGAATAATGTCCTTAATTAGGAGAACTTTTACTTCCAATGGACACTGTGTCCCCTTATCAAGTTGCTGGGTTTTAACCAGGAAAAGGGAAAGAAAACGCATCAATTTCCAAGGCATATCACATAAAGCATCTATCTATATGTAACCCATGATCACAAGGGCCCTCTTTGCCCATCACCAGTATCTATTCCCTTTCTCTGTCTCTGGAATTCCAACATCTCTCTGTCTCTCTCTACAATCAATATGGGTCAGAAGTACCATTTTGCCCCTAACATCAGCAAAACTTTCAGTCTCTTTATTTGTATTTTCTTGGGGAGACTTTTGCGAGCGAGAGTGAGAGCCTGGGTCCTGCGTTTGATGGGACAAGAGCAAAGTAAATTTCTGAGATCCCTTGGCCAAGCTAGATGACAGTTTGTGCTGACATTTATTTTGGAGACTGTAAAAGAGACTGCGATGCTGCGGCTGCCCTGGATACGGCCAAACATGCTTCTTGCTCTAATCTGCACTACGCTAGTAGTAGTAAAGGTCTGCTGCCTCTCACCCATGTGAACTTGCTGCTCCTCCATGACTACTTTTTGTCAACTTGACAGAAAAAAGTTCTTACTCCTTTTTTTTTTTTTTTCCTGTTTTATCTCCTAACTGCCAATGCATTCTGCATAAAATGTTGCCTGTCGATACACAATGTACTTATGTAATACTGTAGAAATTATGCCTGAAATGTTTTAAGCTTGGACCATTAAAGGTAAAAACTAGTGGCGGAACCCTTTCTTCACCAGTTCACCATCGTCGAGGAAGTACAAAAATGTTGAAGAGGTTTGGGTAAGGGCTCGGGTATTGGGCCGTACCTGCGGATGCCCAAAGCCACTGTTCAGTCTCGGTCTAGATGGGCTGTTATGCTCAGATTGTTTCCTCAGCCCAACATAAGGTTTTTGCAAAGCCATACTCCACCCTATGGTAGGCTTGATGGTTGATCTACTTGGGCCTGGCCCCTGGTTCGGCAGGTAGATTGTGCCCACTAATTTAGCTCAACATCCGGGTCGTTACGGGTTGTGTATTGTGTGGACTTGAGTACAGGAACACTTTTTACTGTAAAATGTTCGATTTGAATTATACTTATTGTTTATTGAACAAACTCATCACTATAGCTGCGGAATTTTCAATTTGAACTATAACTACTGCACATTGAACATGCTCGTCACCACATACCAATAAGACCACCGGCAAATCTCAG